>CAHIKZ030002022.1:47500-225000 GCA_903632075.3 Acanthosepion pharaonis
TATAACTCAGTAGGAATCACGTGTGGACAGAACGGAAACATTTTCATCAGAAACAATATTTTGGTTTAAGAATTGATGCATAAATCAATAGGTATTTTTAGTTTTTTGAAAGCAGAACATCTGAAGAAAACTAATGCTTGGTACATATTTAATCTTATGCTCAAAACAAAGTAAGTACCAAAAGTTCTCAGCTCTCCCTAAAATTCTGATGTTTTGGTCATATTTTTCTCAGAGATCTTTAGGAAGTGATGAGAATTTTACAGCACCTCCTCGTACAAGGCACAGAGACATTCTCATATTTTCTAAGAGTTCTCCCAAAGTCATTGTAAAGCTATTCAAGCAATTCATCACTTTACATGATAATCATGAAGACAGAACTGCAAGAAGAATAAATTAAATTCTATGTTAGATGATAATGTCCATATTTGAAAAACAAAGGGGTCGAAAGTCTCATAAATAAGGCAGGCTTTTGTTTTGTGGGATAGACATGTTTAATTTTTAATCACAATACTATTTTAGATTATATAATGTTAATCAATTTTATTAAGTTGGTAGTTATTCAAATGTTTTTTGTTTTTTTTTTGTTTACGATCTATTTCCTCAGTATTATAATTCTTTTTTGTAAAGATGCAGTCATGTAAAGTATTTCTCAAAAATGTTACACTTCACTTACTTTTGACTCATTTTTAAAATTGTAATAAATAATTTTTTTTCTCTGACTAGTTTTGATATACTCTCCAACCGTCATCAGGATATTAACGTTCAAATAAAGGGTATTTTTCTCTGTCCACCTTATTAAAATTAAGGTAAAATATGGGGAGGAGTTATTAACTCAAAATATGGTGGTGGGGGGGCTATTAAAATCAAAGTAAAATGTGGGTAGATATTAATAACTATCTTGTTATTTTCTTTTAGAATCAATGAATTAATCAAATTGAATCAAGAAATTATTATAAATGATTACGTTAGATGGATGGTCTTACTTCAGTACAACATTCGATTTAATGAATTATGTTAATAATGATCTATCTGCTAAAATAAAGCAAGATTTAAAAAAAAAAAACAAAAAAAAACAATGCACTTCAGTTCTTATAACAAATTGGATAAAAATGGAGTCCCCCTCAATGTTTTGGGAGGATGGACTATTTGGTCATTTCAAGTCAACAAATACGGGCTCTTTTTTGGCGGGGACAAGGTACCATGCTCGTCCCAGGTTCTTTCCTTCCGCCATACCCCCCATTTCAGATGACAGGGGACATTGAAGGTTGAATTCTTCATGCTCATTAGACAGTTCTATTGGCAATGTATTTGAATCCAAATATAAACTTTTCTATCGTCAAAAAAAACTAAAATGTCAAAGTGACTATTAAGGGAGGTAACTCTTGAATGGATAGTAGACAAATATATTCAAATAAATCCTAATTTCATCAGAAGAGAAATTAATTCATTGCCAAACCAACTTTTCTGATTATGGTTTTGACCTTCTGTAAAATTTAGTGACCTTTTCTCAAATATTTGCGTCGGGCGGGCCTCAGAGAGAAGACTTTTTTGCTTTTAATATAGTATTAAAGTTGTTTAATGGTCAGTGATGATGTAATGTTGTTATTCAGTTATTTGGAATAGCATCTTTACCTGTGTTGTTTTCATTTAAACCAAACATTTTTGACCCATGTAGGCTTTTACAGATTTTACCAGTTCCCACACATGTATGTATACAACATCTGCTGGTGGAAATCATTTTTTATATATATATATATATATATATATATATATATGCGCTCCTCTCCAAAAAACTCTTCATCAGCATTATTTTTAGTGGATACCCATATTTGAATCGGTGAATGCATAACTAATTTAACACTGCAGGGCAAGATTCACGTTGACTGAATAGATTAATGTGTTTGGCATGAAGGTTGGTAATGCAAATGATTCAATGCTACTTGGCCACGGAGCTTGAACCTCCAAACTGTCACATATCCGCCGACAGGAAGATTTGCCAGTGACATATACGCCCAAGAGGGGCATCCTTATCTCGTCGTCCCAAGTTAGTGTGCTTCAATTGCTAATAAAGTTCAGTCAGGAAAAAGTGAATTCCACAATGAATCCGGTGGTCACCTTTTGAGCAAATCACGAGTTGCTTTTCCAGACAGAATATCTTAGTTCCAACTCAATCCCCGGATCTTTACAGTCAGATCTGTCTTTACAAGCTAGGCCAGAATTTAATATGGGATATTCCGGCCAAACCCAAACGTGGCACTCTTTGTATGATTTGGGATCGTAGGTACGCATGACTTCATGACAAAACCCCAAACCCAAATACGTAAGGCAAAAAATTGACCACTGTTTGAAAAATGGGGCCAGAATCTGTAGGTGTTTTCCCAAGACATTCTATAATTTCTACCTCTGGTGCCGTGAATGCGTCTACAAAGCCGTTATCCCTAAATCGGACCACTATCTTGCACGACCGCCATTAAAATTAACTGTACTAATTAGCCATCCGTCCGCTTTTGTGTGCTAGTTCTTTTGTATGCATATGGCCAGGTATATATTATATATATACAATATATATATCATATATAACAATAAAAGGTTTCAAAAAAAAAACAAAAAAAAAAGAAGAATTTTCGACCAGAACCTCAAACAAACAGTAATTTTAATTTATTTGTAACAAACAGTTATTTCTGATGAAAATTGAGGACAATTTGAAATATCAAATATATATATAAATAAATAAATACTTTCATAAAATAAAACATTATAATTTTTAATTTGAAACTTTTCTATATATACATATTAAGAAAGTATACGTGGCTTCTCATTATGCTATATATATATATATATATATATATTTATAATATATAAATTGAAGGCTAGAATTTTCAAAGATAGAATTTATTTGTGAAAATTTGAATAAAAACAAGATGCGACGAGATGGCACAAAAACCAATTCATTCTATATTCAACAAGGTACATATTCGCAATTGAGGAATTGCCTTCCATTTTGAAGAATCAATACTTCAGAGAAAAATAAATGGGTGAATAGTTCTCCTGAGTTTTTTTTTATGTATGAACCGTGAACTGCCCTTCGCCAAGAATTAGGTGGAAAAAATAGTTGTTTATATAATACCCATAAAAACACTGTGATCCCAGAAAATAAATTTATTGAATGCATTAAGTTATTGGATAAAAAACAAAGTCCCCCTCATTCTTTATGTTATCTGGCCAGGATGGATTTTGATAAAGTGCTTTTTTTTCATCAAGTATCAATACCGGCGGGCTATAATATTGTATAAAACGTCTCATGTCCCAAAATAATATATAATGCTAAAATAAATTTAAAAAAAACAAAAAAAAAAATCAGTTCTTATAAAATGAAAGATATGGAATACTATAGTCAACTGTTATACCAATTATCTGTGATTTCTGGGGACATTGAATCGTTTTAAAAATGTATTTGATCAAATATAAACTTTTAAACAAATGTTATTTTTAGAAAACCAAAATAAAATAAAATAGAAAATTTTTTTTTTTTTAATAAAATATGAATTATTTCTTTTTAATTACATAAAAGTTGTTTAATGATGATGTAAGTTATTATTCATTTATTTGGAAAATTCTTTTGTGTTGTTTCATTTTTTTATTGACATGGATACAACATCTGGTAAACATTTTATATATATTATTGTAATATCTTTCATTTAGTGGATCATTTTGAGTAAACTAATATTTAGGGAAGGCCTATAGATGTGAAGGCCAAAGTGTGCAAAAACTATAAGATTTACTTCAAACATGTTAGTCACATAGAAGTTTTCTAAAATAGGATGAAATTTCTATTAGGAATTTATTATTCAGACCACTTTTTTTTATCTAAATCAATCTGAAAGGTTTTTGTATATATATAAATAGATATATATATATATTTAAGAAAAATTTCAAATTAAAAAAAAAATTATTTTTAATTTTTTATTTTGACCATTTTTTGAAATCTCAAATATTGTAAACTAAAATATCATAAAATAAATATAATTTTGTAATTTGAAACTTTATCTATATATACATATTGAAATATAAATTATGAGCTTAAAATAATATATATATATATTTATATATATATATAAATGTGCAAAAAAATTTTCAGACAATAGAATTTATTTGAAGGAACAAAATGATAAGAGAAGATTTTCTGGCATTTTTAATTGCCTTGATCCTTGAAGGGAATACATCATTAAGAAAAACTTGTCTTTTATCCACAAATGATTAAAAACGAGAGAAATGATTTTTGACATTCTGAAATTTAAATGCAAATTAAATTGTTTTCATCATGTAGCAACTGCATTATTGTCTAAAACAAAAAAAATAAGATGAATGAATGAAAGAAAAAAATGAAATTTTTACAGAATTAATTTTGATCTTTGGGTTTCATCATAGTAGGAACATGGTTTAGAAAAATTAAAAGGTTTTTTTTTTCATTCAAAAAATATTCTGGCATGAAATTATTATTAATAAAGGACAACTTCCGATTTTCTAAGAAACAAATTCTTTGCAGATCAGACTAAAATAGGTTGTAATGACAGCGCAAGTTAAATCGCTAAAATTTTAGATGGAATTTCTATTATTCAAAATTCAGATGAATTTTTGCCAATATTTTTCTTTATGAAAAAAGAATGAATATATTTAATCTAATTAGGAATATGAATTTACCTTTTCCACCTTAAATGAAAATCAAATCCAATATATATGATTTTTGTTAGTAATGTTTTAGTTGTTGAAGGGAATATTGAAGGAGCTTGAAAATCAGAGAGGATGAACATTCGGATAAATTAGAAGATGAAATTTATCCCTTGTTATAGTCAAAAGGAAAATTATAAACAAAAATATATATATAAAATATATATTTCAAAAGAATAATCAAATATAAAAAAAGGACTGAAAAAAAATTGATGATTATATTAAATAAATATATATTATATATTTAGTAGGTAAACGAAGAAAAAATAGAACGAATCTTTTTCAATCTGTTTTAATGTTAATATGTCAACGTCGGACGTTTTGCCTAATTAAACCATCTTCAGGACATATTCATAAATATAACATTATCAATACAACATGACAAAGAAGATGTACATAAGAACAAGGATTTCAAACCAAACGTCCGACGTTGACATATTAACATTAAAACAGCATAATTTATATAAGGATTTTTTTTTTTTTTGATATATTTTTTCTTCATATTGTAGGATCTATATTGAATATTTTTTATATATATATATATATATATATATATATATATATATATATATTATATCCTGATATGATTAGATAAAAACAAAAGAAACACATTTAATCTAACATGTTTGACTTTATTGCTATTCCTTCAGAGATCAAGATAGAAATGATAAAAACAAAGAGACACAGATTAATGATCTGTTGTGTTTGGCTATTTTATTGATTAGATACATGTCAAAAAATGAAGTAACAGATATTTAAATATGCAACGAAAACATTCGATGCTAAAGTGTGTTAAAGTTAAATAAGATCTGTAGGATGTTTTGAGTGGATACATGTCACATGTAATGAAGTAACAGATAATATTGTTTGTCAAACAAAAACAAACCATTAATCTGCATCTTTTTGATTTTTTGTCAAATTTTGTCTTGATGACATCTGATGAAGCTTTTTTAAAGTGGAACATTAGAAAAAAGACCTGTTTTTGTATTTGCCCTTTATCCATGAGGTATTTGTTTGTATTCCTATCCAAACAAAGAGTAAATTAGTAAAGTTAATGATATAGAGTGGCAAAATCCCTTTGCTAACTAAATTTTAAAGATGCATTAATCTACAAATCACTCGATGAATGTTATGATCCTTGCTTTTTAAAATTATAAACTGTATAAGATCTTTCTTTAATACACAAATACTTTCAACTATACATTCAGTCATCTTCAGTCATGGAAATTATTTTGTTTTTGGTAAAATTCAGGTATTATCCGAGATGAAAAAATATAATGTGAATCGAAATATCTTCTTTTTTTTTTTTTTTTTAAAAAAATGTGTTATTGATAATGGATACAAACTTGTGGAGCATGCAGTTGCAATGCTAAGGTTGAAATTTTATATATATGGCTGCTTGATAACTGCACTAGTGTGAAGCTCAAATAGCAGTCTGAACTTTGTCTCTTTTTGACTAATGTAAAATTTTAAATATTTGCTTTATTTTTTTATTTAGACAAAAAAAATTTAGTTATTATAATAAAACCCAAAATATGATTTTTTATCAGTTATTAAATTTTTTTCCTTTTTTGAATTTTTTATTTTTTATTTTATTTGGTATTAGATTGAAAAATATCTTGTTGGTTTTACCAATACTTTTTTTGTGATTTGTGTATGTGTGTGTGTATATATATATATATATATATATATATAAATATGAAAAAAATTTTTTTGATTCCAAATATTACTTATATTAGAATAAAACCAGCTAAAAAAACCAACATGCACCATGTCATAAGTAACTTTGAATGTTAAAATTCTTTAAGAAATATCTTTACATTTAAATATATAAATCAATAATTCTTCTGCTTAACCCTTTAGCATTCAACCCACTCAAACCTCCCCAGTAAATATGAGATTTCAATGTTTAATTGAATGTAAATTTTCAAATTTATTTCAAAGAAAAAAAAATAATGTCTTCAATGCTGTGTGTATGTGTGTGTAAGATTCTCTAAGCTTAGTTCTAATCTTGCATAATGCCAGAATTGTACCCAATGAGGATTAAACACAATAGCAGCAAACTGAATGACAATACTTGCTATTTTATAGCATACTGTGTGTGTGTGTGTGTGTGTGTGTGTGTGAAATGATGATTTTAAACTTAAAACCCTTGAATGTCTGGTTATACATTTTTAAATGAATACCTCATTCAAAATGGGTGAAGTTTACCTTTAAAGTAAACATGAGCAATTCTAACTCCTGCAAATAAGTTAAAATAGTTATTTGACAAACTATAAGGCATTTGGGATAAAATAAAGACTTGTGACTTTCATTCAATTGAAAAACATTGAGATTAGAAAAGAAAAAATTATTTACACATAAAATATTATCCTCATCATTGTTGTTGCTATCACAAAGTTTGGGCCATTGTGTCCACTAGCCATCATCAGGTGTTTGTTGATCTGGGTAATTTCAGAGAATTTTGAACTGAACCCTTTATATAATCTATGGGGGTAGATTCATTTTTTGTTGGATTGGCCATTTTTAAGGATATTTAATCAGTCTTTTTTAGTAGAAAGTTATTGGTTTCTGAAGATGGATTTCAAGGTTATATGCTTATCATGAACAATGACTTGTGACATGTGCTAATACACCCATCGACGACTTTTGAATAGTTTTGCCTACCCAAAGCTGATATCAGAAAGACGACTACCTGACAAATCAATGGGATCCAAACCTAGGTCTCATGCTAGCTATATATATATATATATATATATATTCAAAAATTATAACAAACAAATTATGAAATCCCTACAAAAATAACCAATTTGTTTCAACACTTCTGTTGTCTTCTCAAGTGATGGTGTTGAAACACCATGAAACAAAATGGTTCAACACCATCACTTGAGAAGACGCCAGAAGTGTTGAAACAAAATGACTACTTTTGTAGTGATTTTATAACATGTTTATGTTATAATTTTTGAATAAATAATATTTGAAATCTACTCTGTATTGAGCACTCTTAAGAATAGTGTTTTTGGTTATTGAATTGTATCCGGTTTCCAATTTCATATAATATATATATATATATATATATATATATATATATATATATATATATATATAAACCAGTTTGCCTGAAGTTTGTGAAAGGTCAAAAAATGAAAAGTGTAAATAACTCTCCATGCAGTTGCATGGAGAGTTGTTTGTGACATATACGTATAGTGCTGCTGTTAAGAAAACTGCTTGATGAAATATAACAGAGCTATTAAGCATATATTAATAAATATACATATTATTCCTCACCACTAACCCTAACTCAATCTTCTGGTGCTGAGTATAAACGGACTGTTACACAATATTGAATTATAATCTGGTTGGCACAATTATTTATTATACTGGGATTACAGTTTTTTTTTTTAATTTGAACATTTTGAAAATTATATTAGACAATTAAAATAAGTGCAATTTTTGTCTATATGTATGTAAACAAAGAAAATTAAAAAAATTATATATTTGAGTGGGGAATATACATATTTTAATTTTTTTTAAATTATAAAATTTAAGGGAGATTACTTGTTCATATTAAAACATGAATATGTATTTGACAGTAATATATTAAAAATAGACCATAATTATCATTATAAATAACAATTTAAAAATGAATTAAAAATAAAAGTTAAAAATTAGAATAAAAAATTCAGTTTTTTAATTTTAACGTTATTTTTAATTAATCTTTTAATTGTTATTTATTTACTGTTTACTGAACTAAAAAAAAAAAAAAATAAATAAATATTTCTGCCAATAGACTTTAATCAAATTTTTATTGATGCAGGACAAACGTGTATATGTACTTGTGTGTGTGTGCGCATATATGTACATATATCTATGCATGAATGTGTGTGTGTGTGTGTGTGTGTGTATATATATATATATATATATATATATATATAGATATGTGTGTGTGTACGCATACACATGTATTTAGACAGCAGTTATGCATGAATAAAAATTTGATTAAAGACTATTGGCAAAAATATTTCTGATTTTTTTAGTTAATTCAGTCATAAGTTTTCTCATATGTAAAAGAAAAATAATTCTCTGTCCATGATCTTTAACCAAACTTGAATAAAAGTACATTGCTGTAGCAAATTGGTTAGTAAGCCAATGTCACAGACCATTACCAGAGTAGTAGTGCAATCATCACTGGGTGCCACACAATGATGGCCTTGTACCATACTATGTTTACTGTGTGTATAGGAAGATAGCAAGACAGATGCATGCATATAGCAGTTATCATCACAAAAACTGAATTTGTCTATACAACACTTTTAAAAAAATGTGTTATACATAAAAACCAAACAATGAGACCCTGAAAATGACGGCAAATCTACGAATACGTTGAGGTAATTAATATTTGATTATCAAACATGTTATGGTTGACCATATTAATATTTTGATGTTTCTCCTTCCATCATCTTCAGAATATTATAAAATTTCATTAATCATGTTCTGAGAATGATGTGAGTAAAACCACACACACCACATACTGTATTTCCAATTTATAATGCACACTTATAATTTCACAAAAAATGTAAATTTAAAAAATAAAAAAAAATAAATAATATCCAGTTGTTGATACATCGAGCCTTTTATAAATTTACATTATTTTAAATTGTAATTATTATTTAATCATTTATAATAATATATGTGAAGGTGCTGAAAAATCCCCAAACTGGCCGAGAACTTTTCATTATCCAGTTGTATATTTAATTCTGGGGTCATCAAGGGACAAATCTGCTAAACAGGTATGTTTAACTGTTAGTCTAGTACCAGTAATCCACCCAACCATCAGGTTTAAAGTACTTTGTTGTAACAAACTTTAAGCGGGATACATCCAAATTCCAAAAGGAGCAGCTGAATGTTACCGCAATTGTATTTTAGTACACAACTAACACCTGTCACATGTTCAACTAGAGGTATTTGAAAGTGCTTTGGTATCTTTTCTGAGAGAAATCAATTTACTTTCATATAAAACCATCTTGTAATACTTAATTCGGTCAGGACACCAGGGACTGAGTAACTGAAATATCTTAGTAGCCAATAGGGTTAAAAGACAGAGGATGGATTTTGGAAAACACGTCTGCCTTATTGTTAAATACAGATGATCTACAAGTTCATTTTTTAGAGTTGCTTTCATGCCTTATGACCAACAGATTTTCTGTTGATATTTACTAAGTGTAGCTTAGTTTAGTACTGGGCTAAATAGCCATTAATGGTAAACTGGAAGACTGTGTTGCACCAATTTTCTTCATGGGGAAAGGATTGGCTGCCATAGAAACATGCCGATATTTATGCTGTCCCTACCCAATAGTAAAGTTAGCACAGTACTTTTTTTGTCCTAACAACTAACCTTGTGCCAATTGAAGCTAAGTAAATATCTATTAGTTAATATGACTAATGTTATTATCAAATCTCTAACTAGCTGTACATACAATCCAGACCATATAAGCATATTAGTCTCAAATATAAATTAACTGGATTTTAATATATAAAGCTTAAAACTATTGGGATATAGATATATGTAATAGTTTACAAGAGAGATAAAAGAGAAACGTGTGTATGTAAGTGTGTGTATATATATATATATATATATTTTTTTTTGACAATAGGTAAACATATTTATGCAGATGTATGTATATATTTGTAAGTATATTATATTATATATATATATTATTTATATTTACCTGTTCCGGAAGAATTCCGCAATTCCCCGGCTGTAGAAAAAATTGCAGGAATTTAGGATACCCAAAATAATAAATTCAAATCCAAATTAAAAATTGGTCCATAGATATTCTGCAGAAACTTAAGGTGTACAAACAAAAATAGAACGAATATATGTATGTGTATATATATATATATATATATATATATATATATATATAAATATAAAATAAATAAATAAAAGCAAAAAATATAAAAATATTCAACTTTGTAAAAGAAGAGAAAGAAAAATCATGCAATATGTATTCTTATCTTTAAAAATGGTCAAAATAAGAATTTAAAAATGTATCAATGTCAAAATTAATTCTTACTATATTAGAACAAAAAAATTTGATATGTTGTAAAACAAAACAATTTTTAAGGAATCTTTGGCAAAGAAAAGAAATTCATATTCATCTGAGTTTTGTGGGTAGAGATGCTTATTAAATTAGCAGCTGTTTTTTACTATTATATTGCTATACATTGAGTCATTTGGACTGGTTTCCTTGTGTTTGTTGGTTTCAATGTTCCTGTAAGATTAGCAAATCTCAACAGACACCCAAGGAAGGTTGCACTATATAACATTTGAAATATTGCAATGACAAAGAAACTTTAATATTGTTGTTTGACAACATTTTGAATGGTTCATTCCCTAGGTTTTATTCAGATGAATGCATCCAGTGCAGAGTCTTATTGAAATTAAATTCTGGGCAAGATCACATATCTAAACCAAAGTGTGCAGAGGCAATTATACTCACTCAAATAGACTCCCTGAGGAGTGTGGGGGCCAACAGCTGTCTGAGCTTTTGGCATTGCTGCTATGGTTTCCATAGCAAGTTGTAGGTTTTTATAGGATGGAGTTGCTAGTCCATTGCCCCACCGGTTTTGAATTCAGAGTTGTTGTTCTCTTAGGCTAATTATAACAATTGCCAAAGAACCATGTTTGCCCAAATATTTAACACAACCGGAGGAGAAGAGATGGATTCATACATTTGCAAAGGATATTTGCATCAAAGTAAATGCAATGAACTCAAATGGAATTTGAACTTGGCACTCAGATCTCTCATCCCAAGTTGCTATCCATTACACCACCCATACAGGCACAGACACACAGAGATGGAAGGTCGAAAGCGGGGGGGTGGGAGGTGGGGGGGGGGTTAGGGGTTGGTTGAAAAAAAAAAAGCCTGAAAAATACCACTATGGAGAACAAATTTATGGCGGTGGTCATAAATTACTGAATGCACTCAATTTTAATAAAGTTGCTTTTATTGTTACCATGTAATCAATTTAACCTTTAACATTCTAGAGGTGATTCTGTTTGCAAAGCAAAAATTTTATCCTGCCACTGCAAGTGACTCAGATGAACAAATGATAGCGCATTTGAATTTTGCAGTTGTGTTGTTATCTCATATGAAATGAGTCCCATATAGTTAATGGCAATCAGAGACAGAATGGAGAAACTGACATTAATGGCATTGCGAATATTGCAGCTGCTGTGAATGAGGGTAAGGCCAAACACAATGATGCTTTCAGTAGAGATGACAAAAGGACCACTATTCAGGTGAGCCATAGTTGTACCTGCAGTTTGTTCAGTCTTTTCATCATAAAAAGATCTATACAAAACGGGTTTATAGAATGCTGTTAGACATCCTGAAAGAGTAAAAGGTGCACCCTCAGAATTTCATTAGTGTGAACCAATAAAGGAGTCACACAGAGGACAGCAGTTCACTAATGATGAAGGATGGGGCAATTTGCACATATGTTAAAATAATGAGTCAAGAAGCTTCATACCAGCCCCTCTCATTGTGCGGTATTTGTTAGAAATTAGAGGGGAAGAAGCCTCTCCAGGCTGGTATTATAGGTTGATAAATATGCAAATTTGTATTTTTCTTGACCAATCATTTGGTTGATTTTGTTTAGTGCCATATCAACACCTCTATGGGTTATTTAATACCAAAATCTAAATAATTTCAGTGCAATTTTGCTTCAAATAAGTATATTTTTAACGCAAATGTATGCCCTCAACTAAATATATTTATTAACGCAAATGTATGCCCTCAACTAAATATATTTATTAACGCAAATGTATGCCCTCAACTAAATATATTTTTAATGCAATTGTATGCCTTTAGCTAGAGGTAAAATGTATTGATGGTAATTTTTTTTTTATAGAAAAATATATTTTTATACTTTCATAGTGTTGTTTTTGTTAATTTGCTCATGGGACTCTAACAGGTGCTACCACCTCAGGTCATGGTGGACCTGGGAACAACAGAAATTAAGAGGCAGTTCCATGCTTCTCAAAACCTCCAGTCTCCCGATCAGAGGCCTTGCTGCCAGATGTAGTTTATTGTCATACTCAGTACATGGCCAATTGTAAGTATCACAAGCCAAGTAGACAGCGCTTTAAAAAATGCTATATTTTTCTGCCAAAGGTTAGTAGTGATTCTCCTTTAGGTAGCTACAAGTGAGGTGGGCGACTCTTAAAGGATTTTTATAACTTTATGGCTGTTTGAAATCTCCTTTGTTCTTTGTAGATTGAGAAGAGAATAAACTATGCTGAAGACTAAATGTGGACTTTTGTTTTCATTCTGATATGATTTCTGTGTTAAATCTGTTGTAACTAAAACAGAACAGGCAATACTTCCCCACCCCCACTCTTTACAATTCTCATATATATATAAAAAGTGAGAAAAGGAAGAGGGGAAAAAAAAAACCCGGATACAAACTAAAGGGGACTAATAAATTACTTTATCACACTTTGGTCAAATCTGCAACGGGCATCAAATCAGGGAGATGCAATCCTCAGATTGCCAATAAAATTCTGCACCTGACATATTCATCGAAAGGAAACTGGAAAATGAAACAATCAGAAAATTGATAAAACAAAAACAACAAAGATGAGGATGACAGAATATGTTCATGTGTTTCTTTGTACTTATCTACCTACCTCTGCATTCTTACATAGTGTTTTAATACTTTTGTCACTCCCTCAAAACCAGATATCCCTTACTACCCAAATATCCATTCATAGTTAACATTTCCTCTTTGCTATGATTGTATTTATCATCAATGGAAAATGCTGCTAAATGCATTTCATGAGATTTTCTGATTTCAAAAAAATTTACTCTCCAAACATTTTCTATCAAGTCTTGAGTATATGTGACATGTAACCTAAATGTTTGATAAATTTGAACCCTGTCCACATACCAAATATAGTACAGACTATTTGCTTATAATCTTTATGAGCAGTACTGTAAGACAGAAGTTCATATGGGCAAAGGGCCTACTTTGAAAGGGGGGAAAAATTCTAGCAGGAGGTGGGTGTGAACACTAATCATGGTTATATTTTAACCCAACTACATTGAACCCAAAATTAGCCCCTTTATTTTTTTTTTTATCCACTGACTTTACCATTACTCTTTCCCTCTAATTCTAGTTATTTTTTGTGTCAACAAACTAAATACTTTTAGTAATCAGGATATGATAAAATACCAAAATTTTACAATTTCCAAGCTAAAATTTATTTGAACAGGTTCGGTGATCAACATGTATGTTTTACATGATGTAAATATATTACTAATGATTTTACCGTACCATTGAAATGAAAGTAATATACTTCTTATTTTACTGTCTTTAAGAGTTTTTTTCTCAAGTTCATTTGCTTTTGGGAATTTTATAGATGTTCAATATTTCACAGCTCTGCTGTGTTTTGATACTTGTCAAAATCAATGCCATCCAATCTTGATCTAACAGTTCAAACTTCTTATTTGATATCAAATAGTATTTAACACTCTTAATAAAATTAACTTAAACAACAGCGAGAGAGAAAGAGATGACTATCAAAAAGAGTGCCCCAATGCATTATGGGAATTTCAGTTTCTTCTTATAACACCATTCAAACTTAGGAAATTAAACCAAACTATAAATTTAAAAAAGAAATTAAGACTTGTGCCTTGATTGGAAATAAATAAATCTTAGAGACTAGCCCTCTAGATGTTCACATCTTTACATGTCGCTATCATAAAAAAGAAAAAAAATGTGATAATCAATAGATGTGAAAAGACAAATACCTTCAAATATATGAAATTTCAACAATAAACTCAAATTCCAATCAAGTGCATCAAACAGGCAAAAGGAGAGAGAGAAACCAACACATTTCAGGAGTTGGCAGTATAAAGATGTTGTTATGAGTTTTCATGTGTTTTTCTTTTTCAGAATTAGTATATGACTATTGTTAATGTCACTTTAATATATGCATATCTGAAGACTATATAATCTTGCATATGTTAGGGGTATACCAAAATCTTTAAAATCTTGTAGCTCTTAGTAAATTTTGTCTTTTTACTATTTTTTGTAATCCCTGTTCTGCCCTCCAGTTACAAAAGCTTCTTAGG
The DNA here is from genome assembly GCA_903632075.3 of Acanthosepion pharaonis. Lineage (NCBI taxonomy): Eukaryota > Metazoa > Mollusca > Cephalopoda > Sepiida > Sepiidae > Acanthosepion > Acanthosepion pharaonis. Next base: position 62,371 of record CAHIKZ030002022.1, read on the forward strand.
TAGGATATGAACTGCTTTCCTCTTTGTCTCTTGCCTTCAATATGTCCTGTAAGTGTCGAATTTTCCAAGCCCTCCTTCCTCATTATGTGCCCTAGAAATTCCAATTGTTTCTTTTTGATGTTAAGTGTCTTTTCCTAATAATTATTCTTGGATAATAATGGTCTTCTCAGCATCTGTCTGTAGAATCACATTTCTGTTGCTTCAAGTCATCAAACTAACTGGTGTTGAAAAACAGTTTTTTACTAGAAAATTTGGCACATGCTTAATACAATTGAGAAAAAAAAGATGCTTATTTAGAAAATTTTTTATTTTTAAATTTTTAATTTTTTAAAAAATTTATTTTTCTATTTTTATCCCTTAATGATCATGACTCCATAATGTTTTTTTTTTTTTTTTAAATCTCTGAGCCACCATGACTTCTTATAAAAGACAGTGGGGTGTTTTTCTGTTGCAATGTCCAGTTAGAGAGCTCAGTCTACCCGATTATTTAATTTAAAGCGGGAAGAAAAGAGATAGACCCATGTCTTTTCTGAGGATATTTGTGTGAAGGTGAATGCAATTGACTATCCTGGAATTTAAACTTTGCTTGGCAATTCCACTTTTTATACTGTTATACTATGCACATATTTATTTCTTAATATTTAAAATTTATAATTTTCAATAACCTTATAATTTGTTCAACTTATATGTACATAGATGTATATCACATGATGTGTGTGTGTGTGTGTGTTTGCAGAGGATGTACTTTATAAGATAAATTATAGTGTAACCACTGACAATTTTCTGTTAACATATGTCTAGACTTCAAATCGAAATTTATTTTCTCCTTATTTAATCTAGCTTATTTTGCAAAGTAGCCCCAAAAAGATGCAAGAGCTATTCAAAATTTTGTCGTACCTGACTTTCAAAAAAGCCTAATCTAGCAAACCTGATTGAAGAATTTACTTATTTACACTAAAAAAAGAACTGGAGAGTTGGGAGGGGAGGAGCCAAAAAAAACCCATTAACATACTACCAAAAAATAGTAACATACCACTAGGAAAACAACCAATTTCTATAAATAAAGATGACCATTTAAAAAAAAAAACGTGCTACCTAACACTCCCTTCAACTTAACTAGTAAGTTATTTAGGACGGGTGTAATGATGCCTAATAAAGAAAAATAATTCCCACCTTTTCTTCTATTGATTGATGATTGATTTGTTTTTTTACAGTTTATCAACCTTTTGCAGATAATTAAAGAAAATATTTTTATATTGTAAATTTTTTTTGAGATAATGATTTAATGAAAGAATTTTTACTAATTAACCCATAGCTGAGGGGAGAAGCAGATTCATACAAAATCAGGATTTGATAAACAAACAAGAAATTATAATGTGGTTATAAAGTAAGGGGTCAATTCCATATTATAATCAACATATAAACTGATCCCTCACTTTGTGAACACAGTAGTTTCTATACATTTATTTCCAAAGAATGTAAATTAATCTAAAAGACTTGCCTGTGAACCTAGTCAGTATTTGATTGATAGATTGATTCATTTTTTATGGCTTATCAACACTTTGCAGGTTATTTAAAGCCAGGAAATATTTTTAGATTGTAAGAATTTTTTTTTTTTTTTTGAGATAATAATGATTTAGTGAAACAAGTCTTAATAATTAACCCATAGCTGGTGGGGAGGATAAGAGGTGGATTCTAATCATTCCCATGGGTATTTGTGTGTAAGTGAATATAACAAACACAATGGAAATTGGGAACTTGGCAATCCGATTAACAGTTCCAAGCCATTATATACCAGCTGCACATCCAATCTTACCTGCACCTGGTCTTCCAAAGTGGTCATACATCTAGGTAATGACCAGACTTGACACTGCTTTACTTCAGTGATCATACGGGAACCAATGTTTAAACGACATATGGCCATAAACCTTTTTCTTCTAGTTTACAATTTGTTTCAGATACAATGATTTCAAATGTTTGTAGATGCATATAAGAATTTTTTTCTCATGCAGGTACGTCATATATCCATTTTTTTTTTGTCACTACCGTGTTTATTGCTGTTAGAGTGTAGTATTTTTGAGCTACATGATTTACTTCTTCGTCATCTTCAAGTGCCATACACTTAGCATCTGTATTTCCATTGCTGCAGGTGTATTGTATAACGTCTGTTTTTGGATTCTAACCAATAATACTATTTATATATATCTTGAATTAAATTATTAGATGAAACATTGTAAACTATTTTTTTTCATCTAAATTTTAATTGCTAGTCATTAATTACTCTGTTGAGAGCTTTAATAGCCAGTGAAGGTCAGAAATAAATTTAAGCCCTCAGTGAGATTTGACTTGCATCTCTTTTGTCTCAAGGAGCCTGTCTTTCAGTAACAGCTGCTCTTACCACTTAAGCTACAAGAACTTTTATGTTCAATAGATTAAATCTATCTAACCATATGATTTCTTTCTCTCCATTGTTCAGAAGAAGATGAGTTTTCTCTCCATTGCTACTTTGGCCACTACTAATTAGTAGTAATATTAGTTTGTATCTTTTTATTATTATCATCATTATTATTGGATAAAGCATTTTGACTATTTTTCATTAGTATTTCTTTCATCTTTTTCTTGTAACTACTCAGACCATCAGTCTACAGATATTTGTAAGCAACACAGAGCAGAAAAAAGAATAAGAGCCACAAAGTTGAGTAGTTACTATGAAAGTAACCGAAATAATTTGTGATAAGTACAAAATTTTATTAGAGCATTGCAAACAGACATTTTAAAAGCATATATAAACACAAATGTATTAAATAAGGTTGAGTAAGAGCAGGGATAAGAAGAAAAAACATTATTACTCACTGTTTAGTGATAGATTGAAAAATATACCAAAAATAAAAAAATTAAAGAGGCTAACTGGCTAGCACTCCTCACTCTTCCGAGCTCAATCAAGAATAAAACAAATATAAGCACAATGACTAAAAAAGGTGGGTAAACAAATTTATTATACACATATTTATATGTTTTGGCCTCAAATGGCTCCAAAGAACAAGGAGTAATAATTGGTTGGTTAAACCTTTTTTTGTTTCTACCTGAATTTCTGTGATGATAAGTTATTATTTACATGCAGACTATTGTCCCAACCTTTGTTGTTGTTGTTATCACAATGTTTTGGTTGTTGTGTCCTCCGGCTTTAGTCAACATACATCTGTTGAAGACTGGAGTGTACAACTGCCGAAATGTTTCCATAACAAAGATGAGGATAATAGACATTTTTTTTAATCATTTTTTCGCTATATTTTTCAATCCAACACTTTACGAAGGATAATAATCCCCCATCACTATCCTTGCTCCTTCTTTTGCTTTATATATATATATATATATATATATATATGCACACAGACACACTTTACAAAAAGTCTGTTTTTAAAGCCCTAAATAAAATACAAGGTGAAAGAAATATTAATGAAAAATTAATAACAGTAAATAATTATATATAATAATAATAATATAATAACAATGTAACAACTAATACTGTTAGTAGTGTCCATAAAAAGAAGCAAAGTACCAAAAAATTACTGATGGTAGTGATTAATATGGTTCGATAGATTTAATCTATTATCTGTAAAAGTTCTTGTAGCTCAAGTGGTAAGAGCAGCTGTCACAGATAAGCAGACTTTCTGAGACAAAACAGATGCGAGTTCAAATCTCATTGAGAGCTTAATATTTATTATTGATCCCCAGTTTAATAACAGCACTTAAAGATCTAAGTAGTTTTGAGGAAAAGTAATTAAAATTAAGATGAAAAAAATACTATCAGTAAATGTGTTTAAATTCACTTCTGTCCAATAACCACACATCCAAGAGCACCTAGTTAGAGGCTAACTAACAACAGACTGTGAGATTAGCAACTTAACAGTCATTATAGATTTGTTACATGAAACAAACTTGCACTAGGTCTAATTTACTGAGCACATAATTAAAAAGTTTATTTCTAATTTGACAATCACAAATCAGTATCAGTGGGAAGAGGGGGTGACTTGAAAGGAGATTTGACAATTTAGGTATGGTGTCATTTAAAACACTGCTTTTGACAATGATAATTTAATTATATATGGCTCATGTCTAGAGTCATGGGAGCAGCCAGTGAGGGACAAACTCCCTTGCAATGGATGAGCAAGGTGACCATTGCTCTAAGGCAGGTGACACTCAGGTAGATTTGTTTTACTAAGTTTGGGACAATGAACCAACTCTAATTGTTTGTGAGACTCCCATCTTTATCCCTGCGATGGCGATGATACTAGTAGTAGTAGTATTGACAGAGCAAGCGAAGAAGCTTGTGTAGATTTAATACCGAGACAATTACTTACCTATGTAGTATTTACTTTCTATATCATGTTTGTTCATGAGTTCAAGGAGGCGCACTTCAATTTGCGCCTGGTTCAGGAATGGCTTCTTGTTTTTAATAATCTTCACTGCAACGTATTCTAGATCCACATGATCGTAGGCCTTCACAACCTGCAAAGAAGAAAACGGAAAAGTTATATGTCACAATAAATATTAACTGATGTATCTCGTATAATTGCAAGATAATTTTTTTAATGAAAAAATACAGAGAAGAGCTTCTTTATTTACCATCAGGCAAGTATTTTCTAAGTCCAGGTGTTTGTAAGTAGGTAAGCAATAAAGATTGTATTATAATTCTGCTTGTTGCTTAGTTAGTCAGTAGGTACATTATGCTGTGCCACTATCTCATAAACAATAGACTATTCTGTTTCAAGTGAGAGGAACGATGGAAAAGACATATCAGGAATGCTGTTAGGTTTCAGTGAGAAGAAAAAAAAATAAAAAAGAGAAGATAGAGGAAGCAGTAATGGTGACATGTGTTTAACGTCTGCTTCAGTGAAATAGAAAGACTTGTTAATTTCAAATCTTTTCATTTGTTCCTTCTTACTTCTTCAAAATAATGACATGCATTCCCACCTATGATTGTTATTGCAACATTTTGTTAAAGGTGTTTAATTCAAATATTTAATGATGTACTTCCCCAGGTACTTTATGGTCATATGACAAGAAGCTTATTGAATCAATAATTTAATTTGGCTGATTTCATTTAGCGACATATCAATATTTGGAGTAAACTTTTGAACAAAGTTTTACGCCTTCAACTACAGATAAAATGTATTGTTAGTCATTTTGCTATAAAAATGTATTTTGATATTTTCATAGTGTTTTGCTTTCGTTTAGTTGTTCACTATTTGTCCATAGCTGGGACCCTAATAGGTGCTACCACCCCGGGTTAGGGTGGACCTGGGAACACCAGCAATTAAAAGGTGGTACCATGCTTCTCAAAACCTCCTGATCAGAGTCCTTGCTGTCGGATGTAGTTTATCATTATACCCAGGAGGGCTGGTTACCAGGTAATATCAATGTGAGCAACCAAGAAGGACCCTGAGAGTGATATTAAAGCAGCATCTTAGAAGTAGTGACTCAATCTGGACAGAATCTAGGACCCTAGCCGACCATGGCTAGGGTCCTAGATTCCGTCCAGATTGAGTCACTATGATAGATGGTAAAAATTTGTAGGACCTAATTACTAATTAATGTCTTATTTCAATTACATTGAATTTAAAATTATAGACGGTGCCCATAAAGTCCTTGGCAATTTAAATTACTTGTAACTTTGTAACTATACTTAAAAGAAACAATCTGTAAAAAGGCTAAGAAAGTTTGATATGTTTAGATTTTTCATGTTTTTGGAAAATTTATTTATTATTTGTTTTACCAATTATTTCTTTTCAATTTCTTGAAACTTCAAAAAGTTTTTATGTTTTGCAGAATTAATCTTTGGCTTCATTTGATTTCTTCTTATAGGGATATGCGAAAAGTAATGTTTATTCAACTAAACCTCGACTTTTTTTGCAGAATTGCAAGATAGAATAATTAATGTGATTGAAGGTATTACTGAAAATCAGCTACAAAATGTTTTCCGAGAACTACAGAATTACCCTTTGTATGTGTAATGAAACAATCCCAATAATAAATTTAGAAACAATTTCTTTCTTTGCCTTTTAACAAATTGTTTCTATCATGGATAGTTACAAAGCTACAAGTTACAAAGCTACAAGTTACAAAGCTACGACACACTGTTTTCCAACTGTATCTGTTATATGAAGCATTTCCAGCCCTAAATTCAGAAAAAAGTGATTTTGTAACTTTTTAATTTTATCATCATCATCATCATCAGATGAAGTATTGTCAACTATTTATTCATTTTTGACAAACACTAACTTCCATCAGATGAAGTGAAGATTGTCAACTATTTTTCTTTTTGTTTTTCATTTTTTTTTCATTGAAACTACTGAGTTAGCTATTTTACACGTGCTAAAGAAACAGTACAGATCGTAAATAAGAAAAATAAGTACTTGGTGAGAATCAAAGTCATATCCCCTTCCCTCAAGGAGCCTGTCTGAATGAAGGAATGACAGACTGAGTAGGTGAGATGAAAAGCAACTGAAACTGTGATGTATTGACCTGATTTGCATCAATAAGGCTGGAGTTTGTGAGGTAGCCTATAAACACCAATGCAAGCTAACCAGAGCAGGTCAGGTACGAGTACAGATATAATGGCATTTATTAATTCTGTTGTATGTTTTTTTTTGGTTTTTTTAATAGTTCAGTAGGAGAGTATCCAGTAGCGGATATTTCTTTTTATTGAAACTTTATTCAGATGAACTTTACAAAGTTCATGAAAATTATGTTTCTTTTGTTTTTTTAATATTTCTAGCTTAAACTATACGTGCATTTGTTAAGCAGGTTCATGCAACACTGACTAGAAAATGTCAACTTTCAAGGAATAAAAACAAATGCTAGGGGAGGAATCTGGGTTTAAGTTACACTCATCGAGGGCGGATCAATATGTTGATAGCTTGACATAATATTAGCTGAATTTTGATCTAAAATTTTCAAAACTCAAATTTCACTGAATATTGATCCCTGAATTAAGTGCAGTGACAAGGATGATGGGTTGTTGAAAAATAAATATATTTTTCACCATCAGGCTATGTTGTACCTACATAGATATATGTAAATAGTTTATTAAAAGCCGGCACATATATTTGTTCGTAGCAGTAATATTTAAATGATTAGCTACAAAACAACTATTAACAGAGCTTCTCTGTGTGTCTTTTTTTTTTTTTTTTAAAGTTGATTGCCTACACACACACACACACAACCACAGTCGGGATCACAGTCATTGTAAACTCCACAATACTTTCATTAACTGCCATAGCATGTGCTTTGCCAGGGCTACATGTTTTTTTTTTTTTTTTTAAATTCAGAATTGTCATTCTCTTAGACAAGTTGCCACCCAAGGCTGAAAAGCCCCGTCTACCTTACTATTTACCCTATAATTGAAGATTTTGAATCCAGAGTTGTCCTTCTGAGACTGGTCACCATCTGAGGTTATAGGACCTAGTCTTGTCGTGTAATAGTAAACAAGCCGGGCTCATAGTTCATTAGTGGTTGATTCAGTTCTCACTGGGGGTTCCATACCTGTGGCTTTGGCTTTTTTTCATCTGATCATTTGCCCACTATTATTCTGATCGATTTGTTTTTTTTTTCTGTTGGTTATTTAAAGTAGAAACATTCTTAATTGAAAGAATTTTTTAATTTTTTTGAGTGGATATTGCAATAACAATGCTTTTAAAGATACAAGCCCTACTATTCTACCTATAGCCTTGCAAGAGAAAAGGTTGATCCATATCTTTGCCAAGGATATTTATGTGTAAGTGAATATAACAAACATCTAATGAATATATGCTTTATTGTAAATAAATATAGCAAATTTTATATATATATATATATATATATATATATATATATATATATATATATATATATATATATATATATATGTAAATTTTGGGATCTTACCAAAAACTTATAACAAAAGTTGGAGCATGCTAGCAGGGGTCAGTGCAAGGGTCTTGTATGCACTCTCCACTCTACTACATCTCGATTTTCAAAAGGTAGTATTCATATAAAATACAATTTTTTTTTTGTAAACTAATTATGTACAATAATGGATCATATGCAATATAGATGAACAAATCAATAAGAAAAATTAAAAATAAATCCTATGTATCTAAATACAAATTAGAGATATGTCATAATAGATCATTCTATCTTTAATAAATCAACAATGTTTTGCAGAAATTTTAACATTAACATGAAATTTTTCTTGTTAAAATGGTGAATAATTTTAACAATTTCAACATTATGGATAAAAAAAATAGTGAATTTTACATAGTGTTTCTTCAAGACTTAGTATGAGCAAACCAACTTCATGGATTTGTATGAAAAAAAAAAAAAAAAAAAAAAAAATAAATCCATAAATTTTTTTTGTTCTTTAATAGTTGTATTTAGTATAATTTGTAATGTATATAAATGCAAGCAGAAAACAGCAAATGCTCATAAGATAGTGAGGCTCACAATGTTTGGGCCACCAATCGGAAAACCCACCCCACCCATTAGGGTGGGTTGTTGGGTCGGGTTTAGTACACACCAGGATTTCTTGTGAAGACAGTTAGCCCCCGGGAGGAAAAAAATACAAAACAAATAAAAAATAAATGAATTATATCTGAGCGTTTTATTTTATTCAATATGCAATATGCCATAATGCGGGCTGACTGAGGCCACACCTCTTGCAAGGGGTTGTAGCCACCGTCTGCATATATAAATAGGCGTGAACGAGGGAACTGACCTATGCTAAGGGTTTACAGAGGCGTGGTTATTACTCATGTGCTGTCAGTGGAGCTATGTTTCTCCTCATTTTAGATGGGAGCAGTTGCTCAGCTCCAGGGATTCCAACCATGTGGCAGCACCTTCCTCATTGCGTTAAGAGAGGTGGAGTCAGTATAATATCAATGCTAATGGGGGCTGGAAAAAACAACATGTATGGGGGCTGGAAAAAACAACATGTATGGTGCCCTCCACGTTAAAATGACCTTGTGTCTCATCTAATCTTGGTGGATACTTATGACCGGTTTATTACCATGAAACATTTCGTAATGCATGTGCTTGGTATGTTTTTAGTAAGATTTAAAAAAAAAAAAGTAACATTTACACTATATATAGGTTTGTTTGACATAAGCAATTGTGTATTAAGCATTGTATAAAAAAATAAAAAAAATTGCCTGTGTTTGGTTGAATTGTATTTCTGTTTAATGATTATATCTTTTGATAGATTTTATTTTTATTAATTCAAACGATATTTTTTAGGGGATACCCTTATTTGAATAGAAAGCTCTGTTTATTTTAAACAGTATTTTTATTAGCCTACATATGAAAGAAAACTTACTAAAGAAATGTATCCTCTGGCAAGAATTGAACCTGTGTCACCCTTTACAAGAGGAGCCGTCATATGATCTAGCATGTTTTGATCGCTTGGTTAAAAGAGCTTCACAATCATGCAAGGTTCTATTTTTGCATATAAAGCACATTCACTTTTCCAGATTTTTCTCAAAATGCATATCTACGAAACAAAGTAATTTCTAAAGAATTGATTGATATTTTTTTTTTATTCAATGCAAGTTCAAATCCTGCCAGAGGGCATATTTTCTTTTAAGTTTTCTTCACTTCATGTGCCGTCAGATAAAATAAACACTGTTTAATGGGCTGTCTACTCAAATATGGGTATCCACTGGAAAATGTTTGAAGTAATATCACTATTTGGCACAATTTTCTCACTCTGCACTATTTTCATTATATATATATATATATATATATATATATATATATACATACACCCAAGTATATGATTTGTGTATACGGAATAAATTCCAATAAGCAACGATTACTATTCTTAAAAGAGTGCTCAATACAGAGTAGAGCAGATATAATTATTTATTTAAAAATTATAACATAAATATGTTATAAAATCACTACAAAAATAGCCATTTTGTTTCAACACCTCTAGTGTCTCATCAAGTGATGATGTTGAATGTAAAAAATGGTTTTAAAAGTTTCAAATTAATTAACGATCCTCCGCAAGAGGAAACACTGTTAAAAAAGATAGAATGACCAATCAAAACACAAGTATAGGAAAATTCAAAAAACTTGACAACGAAGTAAGGTTATAATAGCTATTAAGAGCTTTAAAGTTGGGGTCATACTAAAAAAGAATTTATTCTAATCAATAAGTATTAAATTATATGATAAAATAAAATTAAAAGTAAATTATATGATAAAATTTGATATTAAAATTAAAAGTAAAAAATTACCAATTTTATAACATATTTATGTTATAATTTTTAAATAAATAATTATATATATATATATATATATATATATGTCAATCATTATCTGCTGTTGTCTGGATTCTTCTTCCATTGTTCTTGCTCTTTAATAATGATTTTTTGTTTCTTATTTTTTCACACTCAATAATCCCTTATGCCTTTGCAGAGATGCTGATAGGTGCATGTCCTGCGTCCATGATGCCTAGAAATTTTAAAGAACACCGTAACTTCCCATTTGTGCATCACAGGGATGCAACTAAAGTTTACCATAAAAAACAATACATTGCACAAAACCAACCCATATAACCATTATGACATAGTAAAAGGGATTTGTTGTTGGTCGATCCTAGGTAAACAACATCAATTTTAATTTAAAATGTAACACTCCAACATTCTTTCTCTGACTGAATGCAAACAGTTTGTCATATGAACTAGAGATTTGATGGTAATTAGTAGAGAGATGATTTTTTTTTTTTCTAAACATTCTGTATTTTTGTTGTTAACATACTTTTTAAAACCAAAAGTGCAAAACGTTTTAAACAAGCAGAGACATTTGTATTTAACATTCTGTTCACTGTTCAAATAACATTTAACAGGGGGCTCAAAAAATGTCTTCTTCAGACAAAAGAAATTTTCCTATATGGGTTGGTATAGACGGTAGGGAGGCTAATATTTTTTGTAATTTTAAATAATTAACATTGCATTAATCATTTGATGTTATTCTTTCAAATACTTTTTACTAGTTCTTCCTTTCTCTTACTCTTTCCTTCTTTCATTGGATGGTGCGGTTGTCATGTAATAGAGATCAGTGTTGCCTTACCAGATACTTGTATTTTTTTGTTTAAATTTATTTTTGTATTTAATTTAAAAAAAAAAAAAAAAAATTCTGTCTTAATTCTAAAAGAATTTTTTTTCAATTGAACTGTGATTAAGTGTAAATACTGTTTTTGTTTTGAATTTATTAATTTAAAAAAAAAAATTGTTCTGTCAATTTAAGTGTTTCAACATGATTAGAATTGTTTTTTTGGGGATGATAACAAAAAACAGTCTGTAAATTCTGCAGTTTTTATACAACAATTTATTAAGAAACTTTAGTCTGGGACCCATTGAATTTCTCTGGGGCCCAAACTATTTAATAAATAAAAAAGTGACATCTATTTCAAATAGAAATTATTCACTATAATAACATTTGAAGTAATAAAAAAGTTGGATTAAAAATAAATCCATTAATTCTTTATATAGATATAATAATGTATATTTAGGCAACAAGTTTATCTTATAATTTTAAATGGCTACATACATTAGTCTTACCACCACACCTCTTTCTCACCAACTAACTTGTCATATTTCTCAACAGGGTGCAATTTATTGTCACATCAAGTATTTCCATATTCATGATACAATTTTACATCACTCAAAAAATATTAGAAACAATGGAAGCTATCTACATTAAAAGAAAAGTGGTAGGCATAAACAATATTTGCTTCAACAATGGTGACCATGTGCTCAAGTGTTTATAATCTTAACTGCAAATCGACCATGACATTATGTCACACTATATCACATTAAAGACAGATTGTAATTTCAAATTATAACCAATTAATTCATCAAATATTTTTCAAGAGATGTAAACAAAAATCTACTTGCATGAATAACTTACATCTTTCTAAGCCTTCATTCTGATGATGACCGATGGAATGGCCAGAATCACTAGGACTTTCCCTTCCTCCTAATTCAACTATGGATTTCCATTTAATATAAAGTGATTAGCTTGAAACCAAGAAAGGTTGATTAAAAAAAAAACTGCTTTTTACTGTCTATTACATTCAGCTAAACCTGTGTGTGTGTGTGTGTGTGTATATATATATATATATATATATATATATTAAAGACATTTTATGTTTTTTTCTTTTTTATAGATACAAGTATTTAAGTAAATGCTCTGTTTATAATAAACAGTATTAAATGACATTTTCGGCCTGAATGTCCGAGAAATTTTCATAGAAAATATTCGTCCTTTGACAGGATTCGAACCTGCATCCTATATGGAACCGTCATTTACGCTGACGTGTTTAACCTCTCTGCCACAAAGGAGCGTTCGGTAGAAAAAGGTCGAATTTACTGCTTATAAACTTCAATCTTCCATGAATTTCGTACATTCATTTGGGTTTCTGGCATATCAAATGTAAAAAAACAAATGACGTCATATATTAAGAAATGGACAAAGTCGACAATTTTATTTTTAATAACATTTTCCTTTAAAAATTGAGAGGTTAGAAACAAATATTTGCAAATGACGGTTTTATAGGATGCAGGTTCGAATCCTGTCAAAGGATGAATATTTTCTATGAAAATTTCTCGGACATTCAGGCTGGTAAATGTTATTTAATACTGTTTATTATAAACAGATTTTCGAACTTAAATACTTGTATCTATAAAAAGAACGTTAAACATAAAAATGTCTTTAATAAATAAATTGTCGGACTTTTGTCCATTTCTTAATATATATATATATATATATATATCATGAATATGGAAATATATATAAATTTTGATAATCTTTTATTGCATATAGCATGCAACAGACTGTTTACCTCAAAAGTGTTGACTTCTATGTTCACTTTTATATTTACACACACTCTATCTCTGATATTGAGCACTTTATCCCATAAATATTTTTTAAGATTAAGACTATATTTATTTATATATATATATATATATATATATATATATATATATATATATGATGACTCATTCAGTTCTTATGTTTGTACTGTATGTGACATTTTAGTGCTGCTAGTGACCTGCATACAAGTCCACATATCGTGCAACAGCAACAATCTCAAACATAGCAACAGGAATACTTGTTGATGCTTTTCACCGTTGTCTTTCATCTCTTAGCTGGTCAGTATAACCAATTTAAAAATTTGTGATATTAATCTGGCACAAATATTTCCTATTATTTGAGCAATTTGCTCAAAGTTAGCATTGACAGCTAAGAGGGTACTCTTTAGCTGGTCTTTAGCCAGAGCTTTCCAACACATCTTTGTCCACTGTGAAGCTGGCTATACATGAGGGCCTTAGATATTCTGCCGTCACTCATCCTTGCAATATGACCAATCCAGCAAAGTTTGTGACTGCATCAGGAAAGTCACAATTACACCAATGTTGCAATTTGCAAGAATATTGGTATTGGAAGCTCTATCATCAATGGTATAGCTACGGATCGCACGGAAATAACTTTTGTGGACGACATCCAGCTGATTGATATGGGACCTATATGAGGGTTCCATGATTCTCACCCAAACAACCGTACAATTTTAACAAGTGGTGAGTGAACTTTAACTACATAAGCACCATACTCGTATAAATCCCATTTATTTATCCCAATTTAAATGCAATTGCAATGCGTATTGTTTTTACAACTTCTCAAAAGAAATGAGTAAGTGTTTTTGAAAATAAATATATATTACTTACTCTTTACCAAGCCACACCAGTAAATTATACTTACCTGGCCAAAAGAGCCTTTTCCAATTAAGGAATCGATTTCGTATCTGTCCATCCACTTCTCCCCCGGGGTGATTATGTAGTCATGGTTTGTGTCATCATAACCGTCATTATAAACAGGTACGTTCGTACGCCCCTTTTTATGTATTGATTCATCATGTGGCAGTTGTGCCCGGCGTTTCTTCTTTGCATAGTAAACCTGAAAGAAAGTAAGAAAGTAAATATACATTTCATTTCTTTTTTTTAAGCATAACAATTAATATCAACTTCACATCTGTCCAAATAACCAAAAGCCTGAATTTTGGAGACAATCCTTTCTTAGGGGTGAGAATATTTAGCACAGCCTTTTATATGTAAATACAATTTGAACAGTGTACACACACATAAAGTAATACAGTTTTATTTACATTGCTTATGTTTGGACTAATGTCCTCAACTTTGACATTGTTATTATCATCATCATTTAATTCTGTTCCTTAGTTAGCAAATACATTGCATCTCCTTAGGAGCTTGCCTGTCCCCTGCCCACAAATTTGTTATCATTTTTTTAAAGCTTCCACCAAGCACCAATTTGGATGTGTTGAAGCTGTATATAAGTGTTTTTTAAAAAGAAAGGCAACATAGAGGAAGAAATAACACTTTCATGCATTTAATGTCTGCTTCAGTGAAATGCTATAGTAATATGAAATATACCAGCCTGAAATGATTAGTTTCAGTCATAAAAATGAGTAAAAACCATAGAATTAACACAGATTCCACTCTACATATGTTGTAGCATACCTATGAACGATAATGGGTATGTCCCCATTCACATAAATACAGTAGTAAATACTGTATGTTGGTCTGCTGTTGGAGATTTATTATGGAATTCATTTGACTCATTTTTAGCAGTTGACTAATCTTATATGTGTTGTTTGTGCCCTAAGTATTATCGTTCATTGCCAACCTTTGTGTGATTATTCTATTCAGTAACCTTCCTTAGGTTACAACAACATAATTAAAGAAAAAAGATGTCATAAAAACTTAATTGAATAATTAATATATAACACGATATGCAGTATATAACTGTATAGATATTTAATGAATGCTTACAATTTATCCTCCTTAAAATGTAAAGACAATACATCAAGAGTCAACCATGGAATTTCTATGGGCCCAGTTGCTTCTTCTTTGTGATTTTGTAGCTCTTAATAAATTTTGTCTTTTTGTTATCTCTCCTAAACCCTGTAATCATTTTTTTTAAACTTCCATCAAGTACTATATTTGGATGTGTTGAAGCTGTATATAAGTGTTTTTAAAAAGAAAGGCAACATAGAGGAAGAAATAACACTTTCATGCATTTAATGCCTGCTTCAGTGAAATGCTATAGTAATACGAAATATACCAGCCTGAAATGAAACTCACTCACTTTTCACTAATAACTTTCAAAATCTCAAGGTCGGTTATGCATTGTTTTCCTCTGTCCCTCTTGCCTTCAATCTGTCCTGTGAGTAACTAATTTTCCAAACCCTCCTTCCTCATTATGTGCCCTAGAAATTTCAGCTGTCTCTTCCTGATGTTATGTATAAGTGTTTTGTTTCCATTTTCTCTAAAACTTCATCTTGGCTCAAATTCTTAGTTCATGAGAATACCATGGACTGAATATGGGCCCAGCTATTATTATAACAACAACAAAGATGACAATATTAGTCCAAATGTAACTAGACAATATCAGTTCATGAAATCAGTGAAGGAAAAGATGTCAATAAAGCAATAAGGGAAATAAAAAGTCATACATTACTCAAAGAGCACTTTCCAACATTTCACAAATCTTAAGTCTCTCATCAGTACCATTTTTTATTTGTTACTTGGGTGGTAGGCATATCACCTTCCAAAATTCAGGAGTATTTCTTTTTCAAATGTCATGTATGAAGAAGATAATCATGGCTCTCCACAGAGACCATTTTTAATGTATAAATTGCCATGACTTTGCAATAGAACAACTTTCTTTAACAAGTTTCCCCAATTTTATTAAAATACAATAATTCATTGAATTTTGATAAATATTTTTGTATCAGGTCATCCCATAAGTTCTGTCCGAATTTTAACTTTTTGTTAAAATGAACAAAATTTAAAGAGTATTTTATAATGTCTAATGGAGCTGAACATTATTTTTATGTTTAGATGCATTTAAACTGATCAAATTTTATTTCAGAGAACAATAAAATTAAACTTTGTTTGATCAAAACACTGCTAACATGGAAGTACCCAAGAATCATTTGAGGCACATAATGCTTTATGAGTTCAAGAAAGGAAACTCAGCAGCCGAAGCGGCTAGAAACATTCACTCAGTTTATGGAGAGGAATGTGTGAATGAAAGAACTAGCAGAAGATGGTTTGCAAAATTCAGAGGTGGAGATTTCACCCTTGAAGATGAAGATTGAACCGGACGTCCAGTTGAGTTTGATGAAGAGCTTCTTGAAGCAGCCCTTGAAAAAAAATCCTGCTTTATCAGTTGAGGAATTGGCAGTGGTTCTCACTTCAAACCATACAACTGTTCATCGTCATCTTCAACAACTTGGAAAAGTTCCTAAACTTGGAAAATGGGTGTCTCATAAATTGTCTGAAAACAACCTCAAATTCCGAGTTGACATCTGTTCTTCTCTCCATTCTCGCTAACTTGTTACACCTTTTTTTGATAGACTTGTGACTGGCGACGAAAAATGGATCTTTTATCGAAATGTTAAGCGTCGTAGACAGTGGCTTGGTAAAAAGGAAGGACCCCAGCCACAGCCGAGAAGGAAACTTCATGGGCAAAGGGTTCTTCTTTCAATCTGGTGGGATTGCCAAGGAATAATACACTTTGAATTCTTACCACCTAATGCAACAATTAATGCTCAAATATACTGTCAGCAATTAGAGCGTGTGAACCAAGCTTTGAGGTAAAAAAGACCTGCTCTAGTGAATCGAAAAGAGGTGATGTTTCATCAGGACAATGCACGACCTGACACAGCAAGAATCATGTCACAAAAGATCGAAGAACTTGGTTGGGAGAAAATTCCTCATCCACCTTATTCTCCCGATCTTGCTCCTTCAGACTACCATTTGTTTTGTAGCTTACAGAATCATTTGGAAGAAACAGCAAATGTAACACAGGAAAAGGTTAAAACTGAGATTTGTGAGTTTGCCGAATCAAAGCCAAAAGAATGGAATTAGTAAGCTTGTTAATAAATGAAAGGAAGTCATAGATAATCAGAGAAAATACATTGTTGATTGAATCTGTAATTAAATGTAACATTTGGTCACTTGTTTTCTTTATTCAAAATTCGGACAGAACTTATGGGATGAGCTGATAAAAATCAATGTTTTTCAACAAAAAATTTCTGATGCAAATTATTTTTTAATTTCATTTACAGGTAAAAAAAACTCACTTTTCACTAATAATTTTCAAAAGTTTCAAAACTCTTTACTACTGACACAAAGATTTACTTTTATACAAGTTTGTTTCTGGATATTTTGTTTTATTAAATCTCAGTTTAATTTTCCTACTCAACTTCTTTTTTTTTTTATTCATATCTACTGTGTAACAATTATTTCCACTTTTAGATGCATTCTATGTCATCTGGAGATGATTTCAAGTATACAGGAGGATGTGTTTTGGTTATATATACACCTGAAAACTCAATTCATGTACTGGGCACCAAACCTGCTCAGAAATAACTAAACTGTCGGTTGTATACAACCGCTCACTAAGATCAATGGTGGAAAAAAGGCTTTGAACAAACACTATGAAAGTATAAAAATAGATTTTTATACTAAAAATACCAGCAATACATTTTCATATTAAAAAAAAAAGAACTACTTCTAGCAAAACATTTGTTTAAAAATGTATTGCTAGAAGTAGTTCTTTTTTTAAAGAGTATTTTATAATGTCTAATGGAGCTGAACATTATTTTTATGTTTAGATGCATTTAAACTGATCAAATTTTATTTCAGAGAACAATAAAATTAAACTTTGTTTAAAAAAAATAAAAAATAAATAAATACCAGCAATACATTTTTGTAAATGAAATTACTAATGCTCTCAAGAAATTTAGATTCCAGCATTAAATGACCCATAAGAAGTTGATGTGCCACTAAACAAACAAAGGTTAGGAAGGAAACCTCCATCAGTATTGGAATGAGCAATTATTAAAATTTCAACGAATTGTAGTACTGTAGTAATAATAAATATCAAATGTTTCCTTGTAAGGAAACAGCTATTATTACCATATGAAAGTGTTATTGCCTCCTTGCTTTCTTTTCCCCACTAAAACCAAACAGTATCTTTGATATGCCTTTTGCTTTTGTCTTTTATCAAAATCAAAATGGAAGGGTCTATTATTTACCTGAGGTAATAGTAGGGTGTAATACATGTGCTAACTTGCAAACAGAGGAACAAAACTAATTATAATTTGATTGATGTTGTAGTAGACCTATTAAAATTGGTGCAGTGTCTAACCATTTAATAATAATCTATTTTCATTACATTTCCCTATAATTAACATTTTTGTGGCAACAAAAGAAAAAAAAAAGAAAGAGATTATTTGTTTCATTTGCCTTTCTCCATTGTTGGGAAAATATCTTATTTATCGGTCTTTCTTAAAAGCTATGCTTACTCCCTTGCATTCAAATCTTTCATGTCCATAAATAAAAATATAGTGTTGACAAATCTAATAGACCAAGATTATTTTAAAATCTAATTCATTTCATCAATCAGCTGTCCTGTTAATAATGTAATAAAAAATTCCATGGAAATTAAGAAAAAACCATTTAGTTCAGTTGGGGAGTAGTAGTAGTAGTAGTAGTAGTAGTAGTAATAGTAGTAACAACATGAAGTTTTTTTTTTTTGTTTAGTTTTTTTTTTATACACACAAATGTGCATTTGGAAATGTGAAGATCTCATTTGGGTCCCAGAAGCAGGGCTGGTGCAAAGATCTTGTGAGCCCCTGCCTAATCTATCATACGGCCCACCCCTCTAGTCTAATTACAAACATGAGAGAGACATGTCATAAGAAATCATTATATCTAAAATAAATCAACAACGTTTTTTTTTTTTTTTGCTGCAATTTTTAACATCAATTTGTGATTTTTCTCTTTAAAAAGTTGAACACATTTTTTTTAACACATTCAACATAATGGATAAAAAAAATAGTGTATTTATTATAGTGTTTTTTCAAGACTTGGCATGAGCAAAACAAATTCACAGAAAAAAAAAGAAAGAAGATGATTCCAGAATTATGTCAAAATCCACAAATTTCTTTCATCAATTAATAGTCAATTGTGCTTTTGTAACATGTAAATGTAAGTAGAAAAAAAAGTAAATGTTGATAAGATAGTAAGAATCAGTCCAGGGGTGTTTCGTAATATGCACCATCCCTGCTTGAAAGTAAATGAATATACAACAGAATTCATTGTCAGCAGCAATGAAAATAACAAAGACAAAAACTGTTTAAAAAATATTTTTTTTAAAAATGAAATTTTCATATACATTTCTGTAGCTGAAATGAACTTTTCACAATAGCTGAAAAGTAATGATGTTTGTTTATGATAAACAAAAAAAAAATATCTAAATAATTTTCAATTGTAATGAGTTTTCTTTAATTCGATCAAAACTCAGGACAGCTGAACATTTATAAATTACTTTCATATTGCAGAGAAAATCATAATTTATTTTTAAATGTTTTAAAAAAATTAAATATTGATTAAAAAAGAAATTCTTCATATAATATTGAGCAAAAAACATAAAATAATGTTCCTAGAAAAATATTAGAGTACTTTTGGCACAACATTCTTCTCTACATGACTAACTCTAAATTCCTGCAATTACCAAAGTTCTAGGTAGGTATGAAATACTAAAAAAAATAGTCTTTGGTTAAATATTAGTTAGTGCAAATGTATTCCAGCCTTTGGTTGCTCGAATCTCTTCTTTCAAAAGCGACTTCAGCTGATCTTTTTGAAAAGCGTTAATGGAAGCAACTCTACACTGAAGAAAAACCAGTCATTTATATTTATTTTGTCTCTCTTTCTCTCATACACACACTACATATATATATATCTGGTATTTTCAATTTTGTGTGGATCATCATTGACCACACAAAACTGAAAATACCAGAATTTGTCTTCTTTCAATCTCTGATGAATCTCTAATAAAAGTGAAACATGTTAGACACTGATAAATGTATCCTATTTGTTCTTTATCTTATATTATATATACGTGGATGTGTATATTATATATGTGTGTGTGTGTATTATATATATATATATATATATATATATATATATATATATATATATATATATATGATTCGCATACAGAAAATTAAAGGTTTAATTTAAACTCCCAAAAAAAAAAAAAAATCCTTCCATGCAACAAGCAACATGCTGATACCTTTTTTTTTCATGAAATTAGTGCCAAGTCAACCGCTGCCATTTATACTTGCTTGTTTATTTTTCTTTCTTTCTTTCTTCCTCAAGCCCCCCCCCCCACAATCAATCACCAGTAGCAACAACATTAACAAACAAAATACACACCCTTCAAAACAATTACATTCAATCCTAGATGACTGGTGGGTCGGGGGTAACTGATTAACAATATCTAACTAACTCTTAAAGTTGGGAGCACTTTTATTGGCTGGCCCCAAGAATTTGTTTGTGAGCCTCCTAGCAACAAGTAAATCAATAAAGATGGCATTCATGCCAGTTGCTAGGCTCAGGTATATACATGTCATGTACAATTATTAAAGACATTTACTCATCAGCTGCTTATGAGCAGGTGCCGCCTTCTGTAAACAAACTGCCTAACATTCCAAAGCATGGGTGAATAATCAGCATATCGTATCCCTGACTCTACCAAACAAGTCATTTGCTTTGAATAATATCCTCATCTTTCACATTTCTGTTCTTAAGAGATATGGTATTGTGTGTTTGTATATGTGCATGTACACATTGATGCAGATATCATTTGGTAGATCTCTACTCATGTTTTAACTAAGCCCAGACTGACACAAGGCTACAACAGCTGAGCATCAAATGATTAAACTCAAAAGCAATGGTTTGTAAGCCTAGCTTACTCACAGATGCATCACAATAGGTGTTCCCCACTGGCACCCACTCAACTGGTCACAAAATGATTGACAATGAATGAAACAGAATTTTGATATTAATATGACTCAGGCACGAAGGTAGTTATGGAAGTGCAGTTTTCTCAACTGCTAAATCACTACTTCCTCCTTAAATTGTTGTTTGTGGCATGCTTGGGACAAGAAGTGTTTTATCAAAACAGCTGAGGTTGGGATAGAATGTAGGGTAACAAGATATTAGTGATTAAAATAGATACTTTACTTTAGTTAAATATTATAATTAATGATAATTATATATATCTATTATATATACACAAAAAAATTGGAGTTGGTGTGAGGACATTCCGTAAAAACTTAAGACAAAATATTGTCAAATTTGAATTATTTCTTTGTTAGAACAGGATTTGAATATCCCAGTATATTCTTTTTTTAACCCATCTACTATAAGGCTTACTATGACTTGAAATTTTTTAAGTCTGCTGGTTACCTACCGACAATCCAGTTGCAACCCCCCCCCCCCAATCCTAGAAAATCACCCCAACCAACCATGTGAAAAATGTGAACTAATTTTAGTGCCTAAATTCTTACTCATGACCCCACTGACTTAAAGCATCCCCCACTATTAATACAATCTGGCAACATACCTCCCCATCTACCATAGATAATGACAAGCTAAAACAAAGCTTACTACCACATGTAAACATTTGACAGGGAAGTTTACCTCACCATTTTTTTTTTTTAAACTGTTTTTTTTTTTTTTGGTCAACCTTGAAAATCAGCATAAATGATAAATCTTTAATCTGATTTTAATAAAGATTAAGAAATTAATCAAATTTAAAAGTATCATATTGATACAGCTGAGTTCCTTGTAAAGATGACCAAAACATGGTATAAAAGGGACTAGGGTTAAATTCTTATAAATGGCACTTATTACACTGTAGGTATGGTAGCTGCTATCACTAAAAAACCTTGTTGCTATGGTAACTGACAGTCTAGTTGTTTTATGACTAACCAACCTGTTTCCCATCCACCCACACAAAGCCAAGGAAGCTCTAATATTTTGTGTCAAGAAAAGAGAAAATTTATGCCCACATTCTAAGTTGGTTGAAGCAGGGATTTTTTGGAAACTCTGCAGAAACAGGCAGAAGTGTGTGTGTGTGTGTGTATACACATATACATTTGAAATTATTATTACTGAATGAAAGAGCAACATGCCAACAAAGTGAGGTACAAATATACAATGCTCAATATACCCATCATCATGTGTTTTGATAAAAGCAGTGTAGAACATTTTTAGGTGGGGTTCAGTTAGAAATAACCTCCTCATTCTGTCCTGACTGTCTTTCATTAAAGATGTATCCAGATGTGACTCTCCCAAGTCACCTTGTCTGCTTCATCCTTCAGGCTTAAAAACTTATCTTAATAATGGAATTTAAATTTAGATATTCCAAATTAAAATCAGAATCTTTTGTAATGTCATGACTTTATCTCTCACTGCTTCACATCTTGGATGTGTTGTAAACGTTAGTGACTAGGAAAGTAATTTGGGAAAAGATATAACTTAATCTCTTTTCCCCCAGTTATTGGTTAAATAGCAAGGCAGACTGGCTCTCTTGTCTTCAGGTGCCAGCTAGATAGCAGGAAAAAAAAAACAATTCAAAACCAGCTTCAAGAGAGATGGACTCTGTTAAGCTTTCTTACCTTAGACACACCACAGCTAATATAGCTGCAGTACATGGGATAACTCTACAACCCTAATGGATTACAGAACTCTTGATGTCCTACAGACAGACATTGCATAAGAAATAGATGAGCTCTAGTAAAGAATGATAATTAACTCGAATAGCAGGTTGCTCTACTACTTTAGCCTTGTGGCAGACTAAGACGTAGTATGGATGATTTTCCAAGTGAAGCATCTTCTATCTAACTACTTTTATCATATGACAGGTTAAAGTAACTAGGTGCTTACTATGGCATAACAGATTAATAACAATCCACTAATGCATAATGTTCAATCCTCACTCTGAGCTATATTAAGCTGGTCATGTTGTGAGAATGGATGAGCATAGTCTTGCAAAAAAGGTGCTGTATGGACAACTACCAAACTCCAAGCGTTCAGTTGGACGTCCACGCTACAAAGACAAATTGAAAGACAACTTGAAATGTCTCAACTTTGATCTGAAAACCTGAAAAGCCCAAGCATCAAACCAAAAGGAGTGGCATAAGACATGTTTCATTAAGTTAAAGGGTTTTGAAGACAGTAGACTGAATCACCTTGATCAGCTTTGTCAAGCTCTGAGGCAGAGACACCATCAAAATCCTGCTTTAACAAATTTCATCTGTCAGTGTGGCTTTGTCACCACAAATGAAATATGTCTTTCTCTTACCTGGTTTTCTCTACAATAGCCCTAGCTGGCATGCATAAGTGTAAAATGAAAGGCACCATCCACTGCTGAGCATCATTTATTGTTCATGATAGGAGAGTCTACCATTATATATATATATATATTTATTTGATAATTAGTTGGGAAAATTCCAAAGAGAATATAAATCGAAAGAGAGCTCAATGTAAGAACAGAGCAAATAATAATGATGAAATTGGAGACTTTAGAATTTAGATTTCTAAAGTTGGAGACTTTAGACTTTTATATTTCCAAAGTCTCCAATTTCATCATTTTATACATTTGTTAGAAATAACCAGCTCTTAAAATGAGTCTGCCATGAAAGAAAAACTACTCCATGCTGTATAAAATGGCAGAGCTTTTCTAAATTATGAATTAAATTTCTGGTGCACAGTGTCTGGCCACCCTCTGTCAGGTTCATGGTTTTATGGAATCAGGTGGTCAGCAGCTGTGTTGCAAAAATGTGAACCTTTATTCCTCAAGGCAAACTATTTTTTTTTTTCTTTTGCGGGATGGGGGAGACAATTGTGGGTTTACCACTTTATTTGATCTTGGTCGGCTGTGTGCTTTGCCCCCACTCCAGGTGAGTTTGGTGTGTGCATCATATACATGCACTGGCCATATTTTATACATCTCTGGCTTTTCTAATTTTGAAATGCTATCCTTTACACCATCCACATATCCTGTTAGAGCACACCATTAAACCTTTCTTACCCATTAAGACACCTTGAAATAAACCTTATCTATGAGAATTAAAACAACAAGACAGAGCTTAAACGTGAAAGTTTAGTGAAATAAACAAGTATCTTGAAGAAATTAAATCTTTAAAAATATTATCATTAAATGAATGTTTTTAATTATTTGCTGCCCTCATCTTTCAAAGCAGAAAAGTGCATTTGTTTTGTAGTTAAATTTCTCAAAGTTCTGACAACAAAATACTCTTAATGATAAAGAAAGGCTTCAAATGAAGGGCCTACTTCCCACCCTGGTTGGTAGAATATGAGACTACACAGATTAAGGAGGATTTCACTTACGGTTTCAAAGAGGAAATTTAACAGGGTTATATAATATATCTTTAAATACTCACAAAAAAAAAAAAAAAAAAAAAATCTTTCCAATTTAACATTGTGACACAAAACAGGATGTATTATTTAATACACCATTTTGATTTTAAAAATGATCAGATTCAATAGCATATAAGGCTTGCACCCCCACCCCTCCCAAATATTATAATTTTATAAATCTGTAATAAATGCATGAATAGCAATTTGTTTAAAACTGGGTCAAATAGGAAAGATGGACAAAGTTCCAGGCACATTTGACAGACCATCCGATATTTTTTCTTTTTAATATTACCTGTTGAAATGGCCATCAAAATTAAACCATGTTAGAAAGGAGAGAGGGAGAGATAGAAAATATACAAATGTAAGTCATATGTGGCAAAAAAGTAAGTTTACATTAGTTTTCACACAAAGTATGAGGCACCCACTGAGGATCAAACACTCGACTCAGATATATGGCTTTGTGTGTGTGTGTGTAGGGCCTGATCAAAAAGTATTGGGACTGTTTCTGCGTTAACAGAACTAAAGTATGCAGAGTGGCACAGATTAACCTTGAACTCAGTTGCACATGCACACTGTCATGACGTTCGCACTCACTTTCGTTGTTTATAGCATTACTTGAAAGGAAAGTGTGTAGAGTGTGGTTGTCTCACTACAGAAAACTTTTACAAACAGTCATAACAGGTGACGAATGAGTTTTCCCAGTGGAAGACTCCAACCTCTCTGTAAGCAAAGAAAGCACGAATGAGTCAAAGCAATGTGAAGACAAGGGGATTGTTCATCATGAACATGCTTCCCCTGGTCAGGCAATAAACAAGGAGTGCTACTGTGATGTGTTGCAGCGTCTGCTGGCTGCTGTTCATCAGAAAAGGACAGAATTGCATGCATGGGGCGAGTGGCAACTCTACCATAACAACTCATCTGCCCATTTAGCGCAGCTTGTACAGCTTCTTTTGGCTAAGTACAATACTCCCCAAGTCCAACAACCATCATATTCCTCAGATCTTGCTCCTTATGACTTTTTCCTCTTTCCAAAGATCAAATCCCACTTGAAAGAAATGAGATTTCAAGATGTTGAGGAAATCCAAGAGAATATGATGTGGCAGCTGCTCGCTATCCAAAAAAAGAAGTTCTAGCAATGCTTCCATCAATGGAAATAATGTTGGAGAAAGTATGTGGTTTTAGAAGGGAGACTACTTAAAAGGAGATTAAATGCAGAATTGATATGTGTTGTAGTTTGCTTTTTACAGAACCAGTCCTGATAATTCTTTTTATTCGACTTCATATATAATATTAATATAGATTTAATATTAATATTTCATTTAATCAGTCAGATGCTAAAATTATTATATACAAAGCAAAGTGCCCAAGACGTAAGAATTAATTACGTACTACATTTTGATTTAATATATATGCCTTCTGTTTGTCCGAGATCCCGTGGTCCTGCATTTGATTTGCCATTTACTTAGATTATCAGATAATACAGGTTATCAGGTTCAAAGAGTTAAATTACAAGGTAAAAACACAACAACGTTTCTGACCCACTTATTAGACACTTACCATATGTGAAGCCCTACAAATGGGGATAAAAAATTCTCATTAAATTTTAATCAGATTAAAAGGTCAAGATTACAAGACTTGTACATGTAATGAAATATTGGGCTTATAAATTGGTAAAATGACGCTGATATATATTTAACATATTTCTAAGGAATTAATAAGATTTCATTTTTAATCTGACATTTCTTGACCAGAGGGTAGTTTCCACTACAAAGCAAGATGCAGGTTTGAACATTGCCAGAAAACATAATGAAGATTCTCAAATGCACAGGACAGTAAATGTAATGATCACCATAAAAAAAAAAAAATACAACAAAAAACATAATATCTACTCAAACATTTATATCCCCTAAAATAAGAAGAACTGAACATATTAAATAATTATGATTTAGAATATTAACTCTTTTATTCCAAGTCTATTAAAATTTTTTGTCTATTCCATTATTTGTTAAGTGAATTTATTAATTTATATTTAGTCTATTAAAATTGATCGCAATCTCAGGAACCAACTAAAATATTATTAGTAGATTTATGATTAAATTTGAGCTTTGTAATCAGAGGGATATAGAATAGAACTCTCAACTCAACGAGGGATGATATGTTTCTGGAAGTCCCAAAAAATAAGATTTTAAGTTTAACTAAAAAAGAAAAAAGGAAAAGAAAAGGAGAAAAGGAAAAAAGAAAGGAGAAAAGGAAAAAGAGAAAAAAGGAAATATTGCATAAAAGTGATATAATTTAATTTGCAACTATTTCTTTTATTTCATTTATTACATATATTATTATTATTATTATTATTATTTCTTTTCAACTTTTTCCATAATTATTATTTATTTTTGCTGTATTAATATGTTTGTTTTTGTACAACTATTGGGAAATTGTTTGTCTAAAGTTATATTTATCATCTTTGTCTTTTCTACTCTCATTTATTTTTCATCAATTCATAGTTTAGGTGTTAGTACTATCAAAAATATAGTATAGAGTATTTTTTATTGTATGTTATAAATAATGACTATATAATCTCCAAGTATTTTAGGCTTAAATCCTGATCCATATTTTTCATTTTTCTTTCTATCATCTTTTTCCACAATTATCCAACTTTTTGATACTTGTCTTTGTTTATTTATGTACAGCACATTCGTAATTTGTCTCGCTATCTAGTGTTTTTGTTTATATAACATCATGGCAGTGGGAAACTGACTGAAGTTGAGATGCCAGGTCAGGATTCATATCATTACAGAACATCCTTTGGATTTTGTTGAGAATCTCTAGATATATAGCCAGACGACCAAGCCAGATATGGCAGCAATATTCAATGCACAGAGGAATGGGAGATTTATAAATGGGCAGAATGAATTCTGACAAGAAAAATTGTCTGGCACAAGAATGAACCAACCTTCTTAGCAGCAGACGTAACAATTTATTTTATATAATCGCACCAAACTTGAGACTAATAAGACATAATGAGTTGCCCTCCTATGCAGATGCTAACTTCAGGAGAAAGCAAAAATAGTTCTCTATGATTAAAGGATAGCAGTTTTATTTTGGAGGTATTAAAATTTACAAGCCATTTCTTGCCTCAGTTAACAACTGATTGGAGGTAATTTTTGAGAGCAGCTCCTAGTTTTGCTTTGTCAGACTTATCAGATTTACTATTAAAATAGGAATAAATAGTTGTCATCAGAATAAATACACCTAAGACTATTAAAAGTCCTGTAGAAGAAATAACATCCTATATCTCCTATATAGACAGGACTTGAGTATCCAAAGTATTAATCAAAAGAATCTTTCTAAGTAGTAAACCTTGTGAATTATAAGTAAATATAAATTTTTACCAGTAAAGAAAAAAAAAAGTATATTTATTTTTACAGAAGCACAGAAGATACAAAAAAAAATTGTCAGCAAATGAAGAGTACATTAATCGCAATTGATCTTTGAAAATTGTTGAGGAGAAATGCTTTGTTGACAGCTTTTGCTCAAAATACATCGAATGAACAACATGCATTGGAAGGAGAAGAAATTCAACAAAGACTTCTAGCAGCCATGCCAAGGCTGAAAACAAACGTTCACAAAGACTGTATAGAATTGTTCTTTGCCCCTCAGTTTCGACAGCTCGAGTAGCAGAGGTTCTGGCAGCATTCCTTCCTCGTCTAGTTAACCGTTGCTCATTAGTTTCCGCTGAACTTGCATTAGCTGTACGAATAGCATTTTGTGTCAGTCTAATTTGAGTTTCTTGTTGTGAAGCGTTTCTGTTTGGCTGTAGTAGTAGCACGTCCAGGTGAAGGATTTCGCTTTCTTGGCATTACTGTCAGGTTGTAGTTGGAGGGGTTTGGCTACGCTTTTTGAATAACAATGAAGTAATCAATTAAAAAGCAAGAATATTATACACATTAATGGAAACATAGCCACAATAAATAAAATGCAAGTTTATAAGGAGACCATGGGAACGTGGTAAACAATTATAAGCAAGCTCGAAAAAAGTTAGGATTTATCTAAAAATAGACTACCAAAAAAACATTCTAGTGATAAAATAAAAAATTAACGTGTAGCTAGAAACCTACTCACTATGAACGTTAAAACGTACACGCTAAGTTTAGCATAATTATAAATGAATCGAAAGAGGGTCTTTACATTATAAATGCATTTTTCAGAACAAAACTGTCAAAATTTTAGGGCTCAAGTTTCCAAATATATGAGTTAGTAAGCATTATTTAAAGACTGATTAGATGATAAATACATAATTAAAATATAGCATTTATGCTTAAACTTTTTTAATATGATTTTCACAAATTTAAATTTAAAGTATAAAAAATTCAAAATATACATGCATGAAGGCAGCCTACCTTTTTACTGGATGACAACTTTGATGCGAATGAGATTTTTTGCATTTATTTCATCACATAGCACTAACGAACACTACACGTGAAGCAAAATCAATAGTACGCACTATATAACTCGATTGATCATTGCACACGGAGCAAAATCAATTGTATACACTACACATCTCAATCGATCTCGCACACACGTCTTATACCTACGTGCACTTCTCTCATTGGTGCATACTTTCGTTTGCACTTATCCTTTTTTTCTTAAGGAAGGATATAATTTTTGTCGTCAAGTTAATACAAACTAAACTATTTCAGTACCAAAACGGGAAATCCATGGGAGAAACTGATATTTTTCATAATGTATTTATGACTCACGGGGTGTCAGTTTTGATTTTGAGTTGATTAATCTAAACACAAATTATGTGCAAATTTTCATTGGAATGCTACTAACCACTACAATTGAATGACTAATGGGGCAGCAAGGTGTTCATGGGTCATCTTGAGTGACCCCTTATGTAGTTTTCAAAATCGTTTTTGATTCATTTTAAGATTGTAACATACATGTAAAATTCCGTTGAAACCGAAGCAATTTAAAAAGTTGGGGGTCCCTTTGGTTCACTCTAGGGGTCCCAGATTTCAAGACAAAGGACAGGTTAAAGACTAATAGTAATTGAAATAACAAAGACCATTTTTTTAAAGTTTTCTATTTAATCGACTTTATGGCCAAGGCTGTAGACTTAATTGAAAATTTCAGGGTTTCCTGCTGGTCTCCTAAATCGTGGGGGGCCCAGTTTTGATTTTCAGTGAATTCCAAGTGACTACTTCAGTTACTAGATATAATCTCAATATGTACTGAAATTTTCGTTGAAATTGGGAAATACTGCTACAAAATTCACTTGAAAAACAATTGAGGCATCAAGGGGTTTATAGGGTCATCCTGCGGGCCCCCTCACGCATTTTAAAAAATTTGACAACGGATTTCTATCTCATTGTAAGAGCGTAACAAACATGAAAAATTTCATCAAAATCGAAGCAATTTGAATTTTTTTTCGTCCTTTGGGGCACCCAGTGTTGAGAGAAACGAAAATCAATATAGCGTATAATAAGCATGACAGTAAGTTGCATACACTTATCAAGTTTCATTAAAATCGGCCTTAGGGTTTAGACTTCAAGTCTGAAAATTTAAAAACAACCAAAATGATGGAAATTCCCATTTAAACATATTTATTGATTATCGGTTATTGATTTTTGAAAAATGACTAATTTTTTTGCCCAGACACATCCAGTATCAAGTACAATCTATGTTCCAAATTTGGTGGAAATATGCCTTATGGTTCTCGAGTAGTTCGCAAACACACACACAGTCAGTTTTATATATATATATTTATATATATGTGTATATATATATAGTTTAGCTTTATTATACAACAATCACAACTTTATTAACACCAGCTCTCAATGTCCGATATTATTAATGTGAATAAAGACAAAAAAGAAAATTTTTCTTTACCAAAGTGTTGTAAATTCTGATGGACTTTATCAAGGTAACTGATCATCAGAGTATATAACACATTGGCAAAGGAAATAAAATATATCTGTAAAAAGACAATATGAATAAAGATAAAAAGAAAACATTTCTTTACCAATGCTGAGTGGATCTTAGAGTTTGAACAATGCCGCTATGTTTAAATCCATTAGTCACAATATATTGTGACGTCATACTAGCACAATGATTGACGACTTCCGTACAGTTATGCCTACCCTATATATATATATATATATATATATATATATATATATATAAAATGGAGGAAAGATTATGACAAAGTAGAAAAGGTTTTTTCCACTGATGAGCTGTGATACAACAAAACAGTCTGTCCGTGGATGACTATATATATATATATATATATATATATATATATATATATATATATATATATATATATATATATATATACAAATATGAATACAGTAAGTTTTTGTATTATAAAATAATTTCAATATTAAAGCCTTTAAATAAATATGACTGATTTCATTTTGTTGTTATTTTTAAAAAAATATATTTCTGTTTTTGTGTCTTTTTGAAACTGTCTTTGCTGGGAGGTAAAGAGAGTTGTATAGGCCTGTAACTTTTAATATGTAGTAGCAGATAATTTGATGAAAATACATACGCCTTTTAGAGTGCGGTGAGCCATGAACAGCCCCATTCTATATAACTGTATTTTATAATATATATATTATATATATATATATATATATATATTAAATATCAAAGACAGATCAGATATGGGTCAGAATCCGACAGGAAGGTAAAATAAAGAACAGATAGAAAACATATTTCAATCTGACATGCTTCACTTTTATTAAAGCTTCTTCATTAGAAATTTAGAGAAAACAAATTGAAAATACCAGAGTTTGTCTTTTTGTCTCTCAATCTCTGACTAAGTTTTAATAAAAGTGAAATATGTTAAATTGAGATATACACAGTTTGGGGAAATAAATATTCGTACACCATGAAATTTGTTTTTAATTAACATAGTAATAACTTATCAAAAAATTTAAAATCCATACAATATTTCTATACCATTGCATAATGCTGCAATATGCAAAAAACAATTATAAAACTTTGTTATAAATGAAATTGTTTTATTTATAAAATTTTGAGGTGAAAATATATTTGTATAAAATGTCTAATATCAAAAGGCTTATTAAATTACTGTTATTTACATAATTCTTTGTAAGATTTTGCTAGATTCTTCCAATTATCTTATTATTGGAACAATCTAGAATATTCCACAATTCATTTCTTATATAAGGTTATCTCTGCATGAAAATCATACACAATAATTATCATCATAGGAAGGGCAAAGAAGTGTCAAATTCTTAAAAAGAATTGATCATCAAACATTGGAAGGAAAGCAAAATCTATAGGAAAATAGCAGATATCATGAATATACCATTTACTACTATTAGTTCAGTTATTGCTAAGTATAAAAAAAGTGAAAACTGTTGAGAACAAATCGAGATCTGGTGCACCACGGAAGATATCTCCCAGATCAATGAGAAGAATTCAGCGCAAAATGACTACTCAGAGAGAAATACAGGAAGAATTAAAAGCATCAGGTATTAGTTTTATGAAGCAAGCAATAAACAATGAACTTCATCAAAGTCAACTAAGATCATGTTCTCCGAGAAAAACTCCATTACTATTGAAGAAACATAGGGATGCCCAGTTAAAATTTGTTTGAGAGCATAAGAATATACCTGAATCATTTTGGGAAATTATTTTAT
This sequence comes from Acanthosepion pharaonis, assembly GCA_903632075.3. Classification (NCBI taxonomy): domain Eukaryota; kingdom Metazoa; phylum Mollusca; class Cephalopoda; order Sepiida; family Sepiidae; genus Acanthosepion; species Acanthosepion pharaonis. The sequence goes on from CAHIKZ030002022.1 coordinate 94,406, forward strand.
AGAGAAATGAAGCAAAAATCAAACTATCTGGGTGCAATTCAAGGACTCATGTTTGGAGAAAAGATGGCACAGACCAATATGTTTTAGACTAATTTGTTTGGGTCAGTAGAAAAGCTTGGACTCCCAAATGAATGGGTTTTGTAACAAGATAATGACCCTAAACATGCAGCTAAATCTACAAAAAAAAAAAAAAAGGCTTATTGAAAACGATGTCAATACACTCGAATTGGCATCACAGTCTCCAGACCTGAATCTAATAGAGAAGTTGTGGTGTTTATTACAAATTCAAGTTAATAAAAGAGCTCCAAAAGACATCCTGGACCTAAAGAGAATATGCGAAGAAGAATGGATTAAAGTACCAATGGAATCTTGCAAATCATTGATTAAAAATTTACAAAAAGAAACTGACTGCTGTTGAATTGAGCAAGGGATATGCTACAAAGTATCAAATAGGTATTATAATGTTGTACAAATACTTTTTTCACCTCCAAATTTGTTTAATTTCATTAATATAACAAATTTTTCTTAATTTTTTTTTTTTTTTGCATATTGCAGCATTATGCCATAGTATAAAAATATTGTATGGATTATAAAATTCTTTTATAAAATTTGTATTAAATAAAAAAAAATTAATGGTGTACAAATATTTATTCCTCACCTCCACTGTGTGTGTGTAATATATATATATATATATATATATAGACAGACAGACTGTGTGTGTATGTGTCTGTTGGCCTTTCATATCATTCAGCAATACAAACAATCTCATGTAAACCCAAGTGTGCATGTGGGTCCTCAAATATTAGATGGTGTATCTAAAAGCTCCTATACATATAAGAGGAGAACTCTGACAAAAATGTGCAGTTCTCTATGTATGTGCCCATACACGTGTCTATATGTGTTTTTTTGTATCAAGCAGAGCTGGGTAGAAACAGAACCACGCTTAGAAACAAGATGTGAAAATAAATGGGGTAAATGGTGGAGGAAGAATGCCAACGGAGCAGGGCGGAGGATGAAGATGCAAGGACTGACAGCAGTGAGGTAAGTGAAGCGGGTGTACAACTCTGCATGGTATGTAGGTAACAGCATACAAATGATAGAAAAAGAGATGGGGAGAGAGAGAGAGAGAGAAACAACCCTTAGAGAGAGGTGGAACAGCATACAAATGATAGAAAAAGAGATGGGGAGAGAGAGAGACAACCCTTAGAGAGAGGTGGAAAGCTAAAATGATACAAGCTTGGTTCCAAGGAGAAAGAGAGCGAGAGTATGGCATGCTTCAGAGAGAGAAAGAGAGAGAGAGAGTAGGATACTTTTTGGAGAAAGAGAGAGAGTAGGATATTAGAGAGAGAGAGAGAGAGAGAGAGATGTAAGGCCAAATGACACAATTCTGATCCCCAGGAGAGATAGGTGGAGAGTAGAGAATCAAAATGACACAATTCTTGTTCTAAGAAGAGGGAGAGAAAGAGAAAGCAGGTCATCCCCTCAGTAAGAGGGGGTGGAAGACAAATTTGAAAAGGTTACCATGGTAGAGAGTACATAAATAGCTATATGCATGACATTACAAAAAGTAAAATTAACATGCAAACAGACATTTTGTAGTGGATCCCAAAATAATTTTCATCTCCAAGCCGACTTAGAAAATTCTCACAGTTTACATTCACTTACTTAGTGCTACTAATTCTACAACTCTCTCTGACTTTTTATTTCGACAAGTCAAAGATTAGTAATAGTAAAAGTATTACAATTGTAGTACTTTTGTATTATTGGTCAGGAAATGTAGCATTAATAAAAACAGCAGTACTAACAACATAATATGCACAACTAAACGTTACTTCAACGTAAATTACTTCAGAAGAGTGAAAATATTTATTTAGAACTTGGATTTGACAAATGAAAGTTCATCTATTTTGTTAAGGAAATAACTGGTCTTTGTCAAGGTTGAAAATAGATTTAACAGCTATATACTATTTCTACTGCTTGGGTAGTACAGTGCTTATTCATCCCCTCTTTTATTAATCATTATGGCATTCTAGCAACATTTTATTTTTCTGGTCAAGATATAGGACAAAGTGCAGGGAGAAGTGAGTTCATGCTTTCCCCCAAATGAACATGACCAGTCTCAGTTGAAATGCAAAAATTTTGTTTTTTGTTTTCTCATGCTGATAAATGTTACAATAGTTTACACCTTCAATTTTGTTAATATTTTAGTGATTATTCAAATCATCAGATTGCTTATTATTTAAAGTACACACACATTATATATATATTTAAATCAATTCATCCCAAGCAAGGCAATAATGCCACTAAGATGCTAGAGGGTACTTGGAGTGAAAGGGAATGAAAAATATTTTAAAAAGGAACCAGAAACCAGATTTTAAGCTGCTGACCATTACATCATACACATACATGCACATTTTTGGGCAGCAACCTTTCATTAAATATGACAAATAATGAAAATTATTTATTTTTTTCTAACATTTTTCCATTTGGTGGACTAAGGGATTGTAAAAATTGTTTGTAATGTCTATTGTCTCAAGCGCTTTCAGCATTATATATGAAAATATTACTTAAATTTTAAATATCAATTTTATCCATATCATATCCATTCAACTAAATATGTTGTTTCTATAATTGATATTGAGTGCTTTCCAATAAGCACCACACACACATTTTATATATATATATATATATATATATATATAGAAATATACTCTTAAGGTGTGCTATATTTATGGGATAAAGTGCTCAATATGTGATATATATATTATATTACATTATATTATTATTATATATATATATATATATATATATATATATATATATATATATATACACACACACACAATCAATTCACTCCAAGCAAGGCGATAATTCCATTAATTTGCAAGGAGCTACTTGCAGTGAAAGAGAATTAAAAGACCTTATAGGAACCAAAAACAATCCTAAACAAGAAATTTGGAATACACCTCTACTCCTGTTCAAAAGACTGAGGAGTAGTATGAAGCTACCTACTCCTATTGCAAAAAAAACAAATAAATAGAAAGTAAATATAATTACAAAGTTTAGCCAGAGACATTAAAAGTATAGAGTTGAAGTAATTTGGTGTTCATTTGAAGGAATGACTGAAGAAATTAGGGAATTAATGCAAGGCTAGCATAATTGACTTTGTTCTCGTTATCGTAAACCTTCCTATCATCAAACTGATATGTTCAGAGAAATTCATATTTTAAAGATGTGTCTTCAGCATTAAAAAAAAAAAAAATCATATAAAGAGGAGGTATATATTCCTTCCAGTTTACTGAGGCTAATTTGGGTTAGGAGGACACACAAAATTAGACAAAAATCATTGCATTCTTAACATATTTTGAATAGTTGTACATAAAGCTGGCTCTCATTTAAATAAATGAATGTGATATGGTGGACATTTATCATATAAACAGTTATAGGCAAATTCAAGGAATGTCTACAACAGAAGAACAAAGACTTTATATTAGACTAATCCAGAATATAGATATTTAAATCAAGAGTGACAATTACTTTATCCACACACATCAGAAACATGTGGTTTTTATTTGAGATCTTTTACAAAAAAAGAAGTTCTTTTTTATCATGAAAGGGAGATATAGTCTGAAAATTGAATCCTCAGTGTCAACATTATTATTATTAAGCCACTGTGAGTGATCTGGTGTTATGATTCCAGATTTACAAGACACTACTAAAAATGAAAATCTTCAGCTGTTCAAAGAACATCAGTTAATACTAAAAATTGTTTTTCATGAAGAAAATAAAAATAATTATTTACATTGTTTGAACTGTTGTCCTCATCTTTATTGCCATATTCATAACGTTTTGTACACACTGGCCTTCTTCAGGTGATTGGAATTTTGAACTGAACCCTTTATTTTGTCCACTAGGGTAGATTGTTCTAGTTCCACTTGCTATGCCTCTTCTAGAGGTTCTAGTTATCTCCCTTTAACTCAACTCTCCAAATTTTTGTTCACCACTGCAGTAGCCATGTACTGAACTCACAACACTTTGGGTCAAGTCAAAAACCAACCTTCTTGCTATTACCACACTTTCTACCAATTAGGTATCATCAGACATTAAAATTTTACTACCGAATGATACCTAATTGGTAGAAACCACAGTAGCAGGAAGATTGGTTTTCTAAATATTTTATGTCTTAAATTAGTCTACATTTTCTTTTCATGAAAGTTTTAGTGCTTTTTCATTAATTTAACCATTTTTTTTTGAGAGATATTGCCTTTTGTCAAAAATTTTCAAAAATAAAATTTATTAAATATATTAAAATATATTATATATATATATATATATATATATATATATATATATATATATATATATATATATATATATATATATATATATATATATATATATATATATTATATATATATATATTATATATATATATATATATATTATATATATATATATATATATATATATATATATGCATGTGCTCATGCTTCAAGTAGATGGTATACATTAGCCCAAGAAGGCAGTTGATCTGGGGAAGGAAACCCTGACTTCTGCTTCCTTACAACCACATCTAAACATGAGAAAGGCTATGAACATTAATCCAGACAGAAAATGAATTTGGTTGGTTGTCAACACTGACAAACTTCCAGCAACTTCTGCAGCCAAACAAGCCCCAAATCTAATGCCCTATTTTCCTTTGGATCCTGCCGATACAGCTGAGAGGGTCGGTATGGGAGCATGAGATCTGGGCAGAATCCAGCTTTCGTATCCCACCACATATAGTAGACATCTGTTTATCTTGCAGGATAATGGTAGCGCTCTCTTTGGTCAAAATTCAGTCCTTTGGTAGAGAAAGTTGAGTAAACTTTCCAGGGTGCAAAACAATAGAACCAATAAGATGCAAGGAGTTACGGAGGATCAAAGACAGTAGATTGAAGGGAGCCAAGAAAACGTTAATGAGGAGAAAGGACAATAGAAAGAACAAATTTCAAGGAAACAAAAGATGTAATTGACATTACATTTAAATTGTTGTGGATGCTAGTTAACAGAAAAGCAAGAAGCTGGAAGAGAGTTCCATAAGCTAGAAGTACAAGAGAAGAAACTGCAATTATAAAATGCCAATAAATTAAGTGCATTGACAAGAAAGGAGAATGTTTAAAAATAAAATTCTGTTGTATAAAATTAATACTTTTTTGATAATTAGGCTGCAGATTTATTGTTATACCTATGATTGTTATACATCTAATACTGTTATACCTATGTAAATGCATAGTTCCTCTGTACATAGTGTTTTTTTTTTTTAAGCAATTCACCCCAAGCAAGTAAGGCGGAAGTGCCACTAGCATGCAAGGGGTTACTGAGGATTGGGAACAAGAGTAAAGAGGTGTGTTTGATGAAAGATACAGAGAAGGACGGGGGACAACATCAAGGTGTCAGATGCCGATTGACATTACACTTGAATATTTGAAGATTATAGTCATCAGAGAAGCAAGTAAGGGGAAGGGAATTCCACAGACAGGAAGTGTGAGAGAAAAAGCTGTTTGAGTAGATGAGACGGTTACATTTAACCGTTTTGACAGTGAAAGAGTGGGACCGAGATGCCAGCCTGGTAGCTCGCTTAAATTCATGCAGTCTGGGAACCAGTAAAAGTAGAAAGGAGAGTTGAAAAGCTTTATGCATAACTAACTTTCCAAAATCTGACCAAATGCAATCTTTTCTAGAAATCCTTTCTTGATGAGGCTGGAATCTTTTAATCATTCTATCATAAGTATAAAGATTCATACTGTAAAACACAGACTCACAAAACCTAGAACTTGAAATTTTATCAATTCAATATCCTTTTACTGAAATCTGTAAATAAGTTAGGTATAGGATCAACATTCACATTATGTCGTTGTTCCAAAATCTCCCAATTTAATTTAAAGGTGAAGATTGCCTCAACCAAAACAATAATAAAAATAAAAAGTATATAAGTTTAGGAAATAAGATTACTACCAGACTAACAGGGGATGATGGGCAGTGGAAAGACAGGGGTGGGGGATGGTGGGCAACAGAAAGATGAGTGATGATGGGCAGTGGGGGGGGTGAGTAGCGGAAAGACGGGGAATGGGGGCAACAGAAAGACGGGGTGTACAACGGAAAGACTGGGGGAATGGTTGGCAATAGAAAGATGGGGGTGGGTGTGCAACAGAAAGACAGGGAGGGGCAATGGAAAGAGTGGGGGTGATAGTAGGCAATGGAAAGACACAGGGGATGAAGGACAGCATGAACACGGAGTATCTAATGTTTGTGAAAGACAGTAGTTATAAAAGTGCAAAGATTTCAGCCATCCCTTCAAGTATTTGAACATGACACGGACAAGTAAAAGTTTAAGGACGCAATTAAATACATCAAAGTCTTGGCTTATCTCGCTTAGTTTAAATGTCACAGAAACACTTTTTTAGAAACACCAAATAGAATGACTATACACTGTTTCTTGCTGAAGGACTGTAATTTGTTTGTACAGTATCTGGAATAATTCCATTGTTAACAAATCTAATACTGAAGCAGTATACTTGAATTAAAATTCAAACAGCATTTTAAGAATATACTTTAAGATGTGAATATTTTATAAACAACCCAATATTATAGAAATCTCTAACAGGGGCACTAAACAGAAAAAACTAGTTGCGTCAAAGGGAGTGTAACAATGCAGAGGGCACAGGGTAGATGATAACACAAGACTTAATTGCTCGTAATTTAATATTACTTTTTATTAATTCCACTGCTTTGTCAATTACCACTCTCAACCAGAGTGGGTGTGTGTGTGGCTCTGGAGCCTTCATTTGAAATGTGGACCTCATATTCTCATCTGTAATGTCTGAGAAAGTGCCCGCTTCCCACACTTCTCTGGGGGTGGTTGTTCATATGTTAACCCTACATCTGACTCCCTTGTTGGTCTGGTGTGATATTTGTGCAAATTCTATTGTACTATGACATCAGAATATACTCTATATACAGCAAATGCAACTGAGATGTCTATTGCAGAGATCAGAGAAATTATGTGACAATTCACTGAAAGGATATAAATGGTGAGCGCACACACATTTTGTTAAAGATTGACAAACTAAGAAAATGAGTAGTAAATTAGATGAAAGCACTTGGATCATTCAGGTATATATATATATATATATATATATATATATATATATATATATATATATATATATATATATATATATATATATATGGGTATATGAGTGGACACTGAGGTCAATACCGAGCAGCTGTTGCTGCCTAATGCTTACATACACACCATTTCTGATATTGAGCCCTTTTAACTATAAATATATCTTAAATTTATATTTTTATCACATAATTATATATTAATAAATATACATGTACCCATGTTTGAAGTGCAACTTAAAGTTTTAAACTTTAAGTTGCACTTTGAATGTAGGTATATGTATATTTATTAATATATATATATATATACTTCTTAGCTGTCTGACCACATTGTGCAGTATTTTGTTTACACCTTATATTAAAATGAGTAAATATTTATTCGCTTACCTGTGTATGCATGCTAACATATATATACGGTTGCTAATATCTAGTTATTTGATTTATCCTCATTAAATATATATATATATATATATATATATATATATATATATATATGTATGTATTAAATATAATTTCTTAATTCTGTACAAATAAAAATATAAATATTAAAAGTGAGACTAAATAATATTTGAATGCCCCTTTTGAAAAAAATCGTAATTGAAATTTATAAAAATTAAATAAAAAATAAAAATGCCAAATGTATTGCTATTGAAAGCCAGACAATGTGTTGGAACATAGACACTACCACAAATTTCTACTTGGAAAAAGGAAGTTTGTATCAACAGACAGTTGCCACAGCTCATATTTTGACTTGACAAACTTGATAGCTACAATACATTAGATTCTTGAGTTTTCTAAATAAGTTAAATCTTAACACCTTTAAAATAAAAAAGATAGAATTTTCCTTAACCCCAACATCACAAAATATCAAATTTGTCTTGAACTAAGTGAATCAATCTCTAAAAAGTTATTCTTAGCATCGCTTGATAATGGAATGGAACTTTGTATTTTAAGTTTAATTTATATTTGAATTTAAATTAATTATAAATCTCATTGTTCTTTCCTCTTACTTGTGTGTGTGTGTGTATATATATATATATATATATATATATATTAGAGACCACTTCTCACTTATGGAACTCTCTTCCAGTCTCTTGCTTTCTTGTTAACATTGATCTTCAGAAATTTTAAAGCAATGACAATCATTATATTTTGTTTACTTCATTCCTGTTCATTTAAGGTTCTCTCTCTTTAATATTGTTTTTTTTTTCTCATATTCTTTCTCACTTAACATATATATATATATATACACACACACACACATATATTATATTTATACACACACACACACACACACACACACATATATATATATATATATATATATATATATATATATATATTATATATATATATATATATTTATTAGAGATGGGCGATTTAACCGAAAAACTGATTTTTGCGGTTTCGTCTTCACACCATGAAAACAAATCAAAATTTTTTACAAAACCGAAAACATTTTTTTTTTTTTTTTTTTTTAAGTGCTATCACTACTCAGGGACCATATCCAAAGAAATACTTTCAGATGTTAATAAAATTAAATTTTATCAACATTTATGCCATTGTAAGAGAAAAATGATTGAACAAAAATGTTAAACACATTTAATTGACTAGTTTTAGGTGTGACATCGTCCCCCGGTCGCAGCGCCGACTGTGACGTTCTATCCTGATCTACCACGGCGCCAGTTGTGATGTCCCTAAACAGCACCAATTGTGACGTTCGCCGCGGCGCCGTCTTCTCCTGTTCGGCGGTCGCTGCTTCAGACTGTTTGCTCCGTCGTGTTGTCCGCTCCATCCAGGTGTCGCTGCTCCAAACGTGACGTTCTAACCCTTTGGTGATTCGGGTAGGAATCTGGTTAGATTGATACCAGCCTCGCCGTTCCCAACCTGCTTCCAACGCCTGGTTACCAGGGTAACTGCACTGATCTCCAGTCTGCCTACCCACGTTGTGAATTGATCTTAGACAGACGAGATCAAACAGGGGTTGGGGCCGTAATGCAAGCTGAGTTCAACGGGGTGATAACACACAAATATGTATAAAAGAAAATAAAATGAAAACTCACAAAGTTCAAAGTATCAAAGAAAAAAAAAGGTAACAAACTTTTTATGTCTAGTTGTTCGGTACATAGGACTGTGTCTACTTCCCGACCCGTTCTGTGGATTGTGGCACGACGCTTTTACTAGGCAAATTTTAACGCTTCAAGTTGTCTGCTCTCTAAGAAATTTGTGTTTCGGTGTGTCTTTGGACGAAAGTCGAAAAAAACTTATTTCTGTGGTCTGGTTCTAAGTCGCTCTTCAAACTACTTGTTCTTGGTTGAAGAAGAGTCCAAAATTTTTGCGTGAATCTTGGTCAGCTATCTTGAGGCGGTTTCAACACTGGGCACTCTTCTCTGCTGTCCGGGGGGGCTGAACTTTCTCTGCCTGCCAGAGTCCAACGAACTTCTTCTCGCCAGGGGGTCGAACTCTTCTCTCTGCCGTCCGGGGCTGAACTCATCGTCGGCTTGGGTCGAACTAACTCTTCTTCTCGCCAGCCTGGGTCGAAACTCGGACGGCACTCAGGGCCAAACGAACTGGCCTCTTCTGCCCCGCAAGGGGCGAACGAACGGAACTCTTCTCTCTGCCGTTGGGGCTGAACTAATTTCTGTCTATTGGGGCTTCGTTTTTATTGACGCTGTCAAAACTGGGGTGGGTCTGTGGCGCCAGGGGTTCTTCGATAATTCTAAATATGTATCCACCCTTCTTATTTCTGGTTAGGGATTTTCCACTCTTTTCCATTTTTGGTAACTCTTTTCTCACTCCCCACTCTCTCACCATGCTTCTGAGGGGCGTGAACTGCTCTTCCCCACTTCTTCGTATCGGCTTCTCATACTTATACTCTGGATAGGGGCGTCGACTGATTTTCTTCGTGCGTCACGTGACCACTCTCGGCCAATGAGGTCCTGGTCGGGTATCTTTCCTCCTCCTTCGTGCGTCATGTGATCCACTTGGCCAATGACGTCTTAGTCGGGCGTGAACAACCCGTGGCTTTGTTTTGGAAAAGAAATACCTTGCTTAAAAAAAAAAAATTAATTAAATCGCCCTTATCATGAGCGGTTGATGGGACAACTCTCGGTTTTCAACACGTGGTGTTTGTCAAGCAGTTTATTAATTCACTGGACAGTTGGATTATCTGACATGGCCTAAGAAAAGGAATTTTCTCCAAAATCTCAGCCAACTTGGCGTCTCCAAAGCAGAAATAAAAATATTTCATTTTCATTCATTTTCCTTTGGCTCAGGTGCTGATAACAAAAATCTTTATTATCGCAGGGCAAAAGTCTATTCTGTCAAAAAAAAAAACTTAGCCAGTGAAAACTACTTGTGTGGGATTTTAATTTTCCACACCCAGTCAAAACTGCAAGCTACATCTGCGTTTCATCCACTATCAAAATCTAACGTTTTCAAAAATGGATTTCTTAATTGGTGACATCTATTGATAACACAATTCCATTCTTCGCGGATAAGCGGAAATCGGTCAACGCTTGTTCGTAGGTGACCTAGATATTTTCAACATTTGATACCTATCAACAATAACCCTTTTCTTCCTTATTCCCGTCTCTTAAGCCGTGTGTGTGTGTGTGTGTTCGCCTATGACCCGTCTCGTATTACTTTTTCCTCTCCTTCTTCATTTTCTCTTTCTTTCTCCCAAATCGCCTGAATGCATGGCGGTTCAATCTTCTTGCAAAAAAAAAGAAAGAATTATTCTTAAAACCTAAAATACATTTTGGCCTTAAATAATCCTCAAATGGTTGATAAACCGTAAAAAAGCAAATCATATATCTATAAATATATCTTTCAAATCGCGTGGATGCATGGTGCCACATAGGATATAGATGTGAAATCTATTTGTTTACAAAAGAAATGGAGAAGAAAAAGGGAAATATGACAGATATGACACTTGGAAATCAAAAAAAAAAAAAAAAAAAAAAAAAAAAAGAAAATACAACATGATGCCCGAAATCTATTTGTTTCAGTTAAAAACAAAAAAAAACAAAAACCTTTTTCTGGTAAAATTAAGTAAACAACAAAATAGCGAGTAAAAATAAAAAAAAATAGTTGCCAGTTTCATTTTAATGTTAAATTTTATTAAGTATTTTTTGTAAAGGTTAATATATTGTTTGTGTATTATTAACAAGTCTCTGTGTTACATTATAATTTTAGCTTACTGCATTATGCTGATATGAAGCACTTTTGTTAAAATTATGATGTGAATCAACAAAAATTTTATTTGTTCCAGCAATATAGGATTAATATGAGTAAAATTTGTCACTTATGTTACCTTCAACATCCCGACTCCACTGTCTTGTGGGTGAACCTGCTCACCCACTCTTCAGGGGGTATCAGCAATTTACTGCTTATATTTATTCAATTTTTCCTTTTTATAAACATTTAGCACTGGTGTAAATTTTCTTCTGTATTATCTGTGTGTGCATGGATGTGTGTTGTGATCACGTTGTTCTTTTTTCTTAGTATTTTTTTTTAATCTGTAGCAGCCTTAGACATGTGACCTTTTGTAGTTTTTATATGTGTATATATATATATATATATATATATATATTGTTCATTAAATAACATAGACAAGTTTTGTCTATTTTATGCAAATTCCTTTCATATCGTCTGATAAAAAATAACATTATCATTATTGTCTTTCAATGATAATGTTATTAAACTTATCAGACGATATGAAAGGAAAAAATAAAATAGACAAAACTTACCTATATCATTTAATGAAAATTGCATCAGTGAAAAAAATTGCCTAAATACACCACTATATATATATATATATATATATATATATATATATATATATATATATATATATACACACACACACAATTCTTACAGGGATTATTATCAAAGGGGGTGTTGAAAATTTTTCCATCCCAATGAAGAAAAAATTTCAAAATAAATTATGGTCATTTGATCAGAGTTTAGGATGTGCATGGGGTCCACAATTTTTCACTGCCTCCTATTTATTTTCTTTTACAATTGTTTTATGTTGTAATTATTACAATCTTCAGTATTTTTCTGGTAAAGTCATACTCATAAGTGTATCACTTTTTATTTACTTAATCATGTATTTTAAAAGAAAAATTGGCTGATGAGGATGTCAACGCCTTTCAGATTTTGCAATGTTTTGTTCTTATTTCATGTTTACTTAAACAATCGGTGGGTGCAAATTCAACAAAAGAACTTCCTAATAAAAAGAAATAATTAGATTAAGAGCAGTCAACAATTAATATGAAAATATTTTGATTTGGCCCAAATAATTTGATCACTTATACCATCGACTCAATTTGGTTGGTCTCTCAATTGAAGGGAAAAGTATTTCAACTGTGAAGAGAAGATTGCTTGAATCATTTTTTATGGCTTTTTTGCAGGTTATTTAAAGCCAGATTTTAGGAATTATTTTTTGTTGAGATAATAATGATTTAGTGATACAAGTCATACTAATTAACCCATAGCTGGAGAAGAAGTGGATTCATACTTTTCCCAAGGGTACTTGTCCACAAGTTAATATAACAAGCCCAACTGGAATTGGAACTTTGCTCTCTGATTAACAATTTCGAACTGATGCCACCTACACATCCAAGCCTACAGCACCTAGTATTCCTAAGTGGTCACCCAGGCTAGATGTTGCTTAAATTTAGTGACTGTACAGGAACCAGTGTTTCAACATGATAAAAATGTCAGATTAATAAATAAGAAATCCATTAATTCTTAAGAAGTGTGTGTGTGTGTGTGTGTGTGTGTGTGTGTGTGTGAAGACTGTTTTTGATATCTGAGTTAAACTGGCAGAAGAAAAGGCATGGCTTTCTATAGTAGTAATATAAAATGCCATGTGAGGAGTAAACAAAGCATAGGTGGAGTAAAAAAAATTATTTTGAACACATGAAATTTTTGCTGATTCTAGAAATATGGAACAAGGCAAATAGCAAAAAAAAAAAAAAAAAAAAAAAAAAAAGTAAAAGAAAAAAGTGCAGTTGAATGTGAATTGATTTTTTTCAACATAAAATTGTACATTCCATTTAAAAACTAAAACGATATACAATCATATATCACTAAAAAAAAAAAAAATGATTACACAGAAGCGATTGGTTTAAAAAGTCACATATTCAATTTTAAAAACTGGAGAAAACTTATCTAGTAGAAAATATAAATAAAATAACTAACTTAATTTTCTCCCCCTACTCCCTGTCGATTCAGAATTCTGTTTTTTTCCAAACCAAGGGAATTAATTACACAAATTGTCAATAATTATCTCCCTTGTGATATCACCTGACATCTCTCTGAATTTTTTTTTTTTTCTCTCCCGGCGTCGGCCGCTCAAGGAATGAAGATTTGTAGGGCATTGAAAAATGTAAATTTCCAACGAAATGAAACAAAAATTGGGAAAAACTGAAAGCAACATTAATGACCACGAGCGAAATTTAGCAGAAAGAAACACTGGAATTGGTTAAACTGTAACTATGGCTCAGAATTATTCATTAGCATACTACCGCCAACACATCAAAATTAGCAAATTTAGATTTTAGAGACAAAGCAAGGGTAGCCTTTTTTTTTTTTTTTTTTAGCTTGTGAAAATAAAGTTTGGCAGATGGATAGATTTTTTTTTCTCACACCACACATTGATGTACAATACATTTGAAATGCATCAACTCCTGCATATCTTTCTATCGGTCTCCCCACTACCTGACACACACAAATGAAGTGCATCTGTAACTCTACAACCTGACACAGTCATTAGCTGAATTTTGATCTGGAATTTTCACTGTATAATGTTAATATTCACCTCTGTAATAAGTGCATTGACGAACAAGGAAATTATTGAGAAAAAACATTTCTTACACAAACAAAAGAAACGCTTTTTCATCAGTAGATTGCAAACTTATTAATGCACGACAACTACATATATACACATTAGATATTTAATTTATGTAAATGGTAATCACATGCAGGACGGATTTAAAAAAATACTTTAAAACACACATACGTGCGTGTGTGTAGTCTAGCATTATCAGCAGTTGAACAAGATGAGTAGCTAGCACAACAGTCAACAGCTTCCAAACAAATTTTGTCTACCTAATAGTGCAACATGCAGGGTTTATTTCCCCAGACAAATATTATCAAGAAGTTATCTCCCTGACAAATCAACCATGATGAGATTCAAATCCGGATATCATGGTGAGACTGCTAATATTCTAACCACTTAGCCATGATATATATATATATATATATATATATATATATATATATATTTATATATATTTTATGTTATATTGAGTGTCTATATTTCTGAGATGAGGTATTATGTACAGTATTTACATTAGTTGAACTATTGTCCTCATCTTTGTCGCCATATTTGTCACAACGTTTCGGCTGTTGTACACTCCGGCCTTCTTCAGGTGGTTGGAATTTCGAACTGAACCCTTTATTTCGATCACTGGGGTAAACTGTTCTAGTTCCACGTGGCATGTTTGATGGATGTCAGTTATCAGTTATCTCCTGCTAATTTTTCCTCTGAGAGTTCTCCACTGCCTTAAACGGGTATTGAACAGGAAAAGAGGAAAATGAAAATTAACAGGAGATAACTGATATGACATCCATCAAACATGCCACGTGGAAACTAGAAACATCTACCCCAGTGATCGAAATAAAGGGTCAGTCCGAAATTCCAACCACCTGAAGAAGGCCGGAGCGCATAATGGCCGAAAACTTTGACAAATATGGCGACAAAGATGAGGACAATAGTCCGACTAATGTAAATACTGTATATATTTTCTGTTTATACATTATTATTTTATGGATGTAATTTATTAAAGTAAATGCACTGTTTTTTTTATTGTTTTTTTTAAATAAACAGTATTAATTACATTTACTGGTTTGAATGTCTGAGAAATTTTCTTAGAAAATGTTTATTTTCATGTTGCTGAGATAGGATTTGTGGCACCACAAACTTTGGATCGAGGAAGACCAAGAATTCACTTGTACACCTGGCCACAAAGAACATATTCTACAGGCTGTTGGAGACAATCCCGGTATCAGAACATGTTAAGTGGCCCTAGCATGTGAACAACTCCTAGTACTGCATGGAGAGTACTTGAAGAGAAGCTCCTGCATCCGTATCATCTGCAACGTGTGCAGGGTCTTTTACCTTCTGATCACTCACCAATGGGGAAAACATTTACTGGTGGTTTATTGCACAAACTGCCGATTTGTTGCTTGGACTTTTGTCTTTGTTTTGGTGTGAGGAACCTGCCCCCCAATTTTTTTAAAGTATTTTTTTGATATATATATATATATATATATATATATGGGACATTAAATTCTACTGGTAGAGGGAAAATTAAAAAAAATAAACAAGATCATAGCCTAATGCTAATTATACTTAATCCCAGTAGTGTATGCAAACCAAGACTTAGTCTCTGGCTGACAATTTTACCCCAAACCAACCACTCCCTTATTTAGTTATGGTCATTTTTTGCAAACAAACAAAATATATAATACTAAATTTTATCAATAATTTCACAGCAAACAAGACTGTCCGGTTGTCTCCTTTTATGAACATTCTAGAGGGATATGTTCCTTCCAAAATGGAAACACAGCTTTCAAAGAATGAAATGAAAAAAGAAAGAGAAGCATAAAAACTTGTGTCTTCTCTAGTAACTTTGATGGAAAAACATAAATAAGAAATCCTCACAGACAACACAGAAATAGGTAGTGCACCAACATCTAATTTTAGTTTACAGCATCCAGGAAACGGGTGTGGCACACACAAAAAGGAATGGGAGTAGCACGGTGCATTTGTAGATAGAATTTTGCACCAGACTGCCAGACAGAATTCTTCAAACTGCCAAAATACACACCGAGAGAAAATAAAGAGGATACAGAATTACAGAAGCTACTGGAACTGCATGTTAGCATCTTTTTTTTTGCACCTAGTTATTCAAAAAAATTGTCACAAGATGATGTTGTTTTAATATTTACTGCACTCTGGTGTAAACAGAAAGCCAAAATGGACAAAGTATTGGTCTAGCATTCTCATCATACTCATTTTGAACTTTATGAGAACTAGAGTTTATTTGGATAAGTATCCCCATTCTTCTTGTTTTCATCAGTTCCGGTAGACACATTCTTCAGCCACCCAAACTGTATTAGTCAAAGTATAAATAGAATCTAAAGAAGTAAAATGATGATTGACTCATTTCAAAATTTAAAATGTGAATGTTAGGGTACAGTGGTAATCAAACTCATCTCCAAAGTGATTAATAGTAAATGAACTTTCAGTGAATGCATTAAAAAAAAAACAAAAAAAAAACAGACTAAATAAAGTCAGTAAAGCTAAAAAGGTGTTTTAAAAGGTGTCTCAGCTTTTTTGTATATTTTTTTCTACATTTCACAAGCATCTTCAACTATATTATTACTATTATTGAGTGAGAGACCAGCATACTAACTAATTAATTAATGTTGGAGTGCAAATGAATCCCAACATACCGCACATAACACCCAGTTTGATACAGATATACCAGACACATGCATCACAGTCAAATGTGTACAATATGGTAAAAAAAGGTTTAATAAAAGCAGTGTATAACTTTGCAGTTGGGAGGAAAGTAAATATCTTCTGTTCGAGTAACCCAATTTGTTGAGATTGTTTCCAAATATTTAGACATTAATCCCAAGTCTCCTTGATTATGTTTTGAACTCCCTACCCAAGATGTTTTCTCAATCATGAACAGATAGGTACAGCACGTCAATCCCTAGAGAGAAATGCCCAACAGGTTATGGTCAGACAAGTCAGACTGTTGTATTGAAAGGCATATTTACTTTAGCTCATCTCAATCCCCCAGAATAAGATATGTATAGGTAAGCACTTCAAAGCCATCAAGATCAGAAGTACCAAGAGCCATGCCTGGTGTAGATTATTATCTTTGCCATCAATGCCCTTAGGCTTTATCTTTAATTTCACATATTTGTTTGTTTCTTTGTTTAGTGGCATATCAACTCCTTATTGGCTAAATGATTTTCTTGAGAACATTAGTAATTTCATTTACAAAAATGCATTGCTGGCAATATTTTTTTTTAGATGAAAATGTATAGCTGAAATTTTTAATATAAAATTGTAATTTTAGACTTTCATAGTGTTTTGATCCCATTTTGTGGTATTAACTATTTACCCATAGCTGGGATCCTAACATGTTCTACTATCCCGGGTCAGGGTGAACCTAGGAACAACAACAATTAAGAGATGGTTCCATGCTCCTAAAAAGCCTCCCGATCAGGTGCCCTGCTGCTGGATGTAGTTTATCGTCATACTCAGGACGCAATTTTAGAAGTTAAAATGTCATTTTAAACTTGGCCTCAAAATCTTACAGAGTTCATAAAAGTGCATGGAAATGAAACAACATCTGATCACAGTACCTGCCCAAAATGAGCTCAAGCATTTTAAGGGTGGTGACTCAACCCCTAAAATAAAACCAAACTGTTAATTATTGATACTTTAAAATAGAAAGTACAAAAGACAAGTAGCAGCATTGGAAAACTTTCATAAGAAACTGGATCATCAAATTTATGACATGAAAAGCTTTACATGTACTGTTTTCAAACTGGAAAAATAAATATATCAGTTGACCTCCCAACACTTTATTTAAAAAAAAAAAATAAATAAATAAATAAATAAAATAATGAATACTATATTATTTTTAAAAAATAAACAAAACACACGATATTGGGCATGATAGAAAGGGAGGAAGAGGATGTAGAGAAGGAAAGAAAAGAAGAAAAGCAAAGGTATTATAAATGTACTGGGAAGGCAGAGGGAGTAATTGAAATGTACATAACTTTTTTTTTTTTTTAAAGCCAGCCTCATATGTGCTTAAGAAGAATTTTTAGTATGTTTGCAAGGACTTATGACTTTGGATTTTTGGTTCAAAAGACATCAAAGTTTCAGTCCCTAATATTTGCGGTAGAAACTAACTAGCATTTAGTGTTATTTCCAAACCAATAAGGATTATGTAGTAGTGTACAATACAAACTGTCCATGGTGGGGGAAATGATTAGCTCAGTTTGTACAGCAGGGTATCTGATCAAAATTGGCGACACCTATAAGAAATTTTTGTCAGTCATTAATTTTCAGTAAATGGCAATTTCTTATTTTTCAGAAAATGGGCCAGCACAGACAGGCATGAATGCTATTAAAATGCTAGAGTGACAACATTAAAAAAAAAAAAAAAAAAAAACTTTTGATGTATCTTAGAATTTATTAAGTCTGCTTTCATCTGGCAAAACTAAACTGAAGATACTCCTCCCTAAATGGCCATGTAGCAGACAATGTTAAACTTTGTAAATATCTCAATAGCAGATATTTTTTTTTTTTTAAATAAACACAGTACTGAAATATATCTATTTACACACACAAAATTTCTCTCCTTAACATATATCACTGTGTGTCATTTAGAAATATTACTTCCCCTTTTATTGTATATGGAATCACCTCAAAGTATGTTTATATATTAGTTTTATATATTTGAAATTGTAGTTGTTTCACTTGTTGATTCATTGCTAGCATTATTTTACCAGCAAGTATTCAAATTCTTTCCCCTATCACCTTGAATCACATCTTCCAATGAACCAATAACATTTTCTACAAGAATTTCACCTGTTTTATGCTATCATAAGAGCTACCATTTTCTTTTCTGACAACCACTATTTCCCATACCATGGACTTTTCAAAATGTTATAAAAATACACATTTACCAACTGGTAAAGAAGAATATATATTTACCAATTAGTAAAAATCAGTACACAACTTATCTGCCAATAAGATTATTATTCATTTAGAATAATGATGCTTTATATATATATATATATATATATATATATATATAAAAATTTACTGTTTCAATGATTCATTTATGAATTTATACAAACTTCATCTGAGTACGTGTTTAGCAAATGGTATTATTATACATTGATTCTTTCAAATCAGTTTGTCAGGAAACTGGTTTGAAAGAATCACTCTAGAATAAAAAATATTATCATTTTTAAATGAATGATAATTCCTCAACAAAAAAAAAAAAAAAATTACCCGGGCCTTGAAGGAGGTAAGCCGGCATGCCAACACAAACATGGAAGGAATATGGGGCCTCCCTGGTCAACGAGGCCTTGTGCTTAAGCACATCTAAGCATAATGATAAATCTGGGACTGCTTACATTCTAATACCCTTGGGAAAGATATGAATCAAACTCTTCTCCTATCGATGGGTAAATAGCAGGACAGATTGGGCCTTGGGTGGCAACTGGAGAAGCAAAACTCTGAATTTTTAAGCTGTATGTATCCCTAGCGAAGCACATATGATGCAGCTAAGGGAAGGATTATTTGCATTGACTCGATGATCCTGACTATGGTCGACTCTTTCTCCCCTCACCATTGTCCCTGAAAACAAGGGATATATTTTACTTTACAGAATAATAAATGGATCCCTGAGCAGTAAGGTAACTTGTAGCAGATGAGAGTCATTGACAAATGGCACAAAGTATCATGTTGGAAGACACTGTGTGTACACAATGTGTGTGGATAGGTTATTGCAAGTATACAGAAATGTTAATTTACTTATATAAATTACAATATATAACTGTATCATACTTTTTACAGAATGCACAGATACTACACTGATCCGAGACAGAAATGCCAAACAATATTAAAATAAATGATTTATTTTTTTGACTAGTAGCATAATAGTAATAATGTTCATAATAATATATAAAACGGGTTTGTGATAGAGCAGTTATAAATTAATTCCGAAATCTAAATAATTGGTATGCAATTTTATTTTATTTTTGGAGATAATAATGGTTTAGTGATACTAAATTTTACTAATCACTATGCTCCTTCCAAATAATAGGAGTAGATAGGTTTGCTTATCACCTGGTTCACTTTCCTCCCTGGCTTTTTGAACAGGAGTAAAGGTTTTCCATTTTTTTCTTGTTTCGGTTGGGTTTCTGGTTCCTTCTAAAATCTTTTCATTCTCTTTCACTCCCAGTATCCCTCTTGCATCTTAGTGACATTATTGCCTTGATTGTCGTGAAGTGATTAAAAAATTCTAAATCATAGAGTGAGTATATACTAAAGGGTGTTCCAATAACTTGGACAGATTTTAAATGTGAATTAAATTTAAGTGTCGATTGAATTTTTTCTTCTTCTTTCAGATTTAACAACTTAATTCTTTGGCAATTTCAACCATGGAAAGATTAACAATCAAACAATGTCGCAAAGTTTCAAGAGTGCAATTGGAAAAATTGTTCCCAAATCCAAACAAACTGGGTTGGTGGCAGATGTGAAAACACCATTACACGCTCATTTACACCATTCAGCTGAAAACATTGCTGCAGTGCATGAGAATGTGGCTGAAAAATCCAGACCCCACTATTTGTCATCAAGCACAGGAATTGAACCTCTCCACAACAATGTTACATTGTTTTCAACTCTACCCTCGATTGGTCGATTATCTTGACTAAGAAAAACAAAAAAAAAAATTGTGAAGTGTGCAAAATGCATTTCTGTTTGAACGTCCATTTTTGTAATAGGCTTCAATAATATTAGCAAATTGTTTGATTGTTAATCTTTCCATGGTTGAAACTGCAAGTTGTTAAATCTGAAAAAAAAAAAAAAAAAAAAAAAAAAATCTTTAGACGCTTAAAATTAATTCACACTTAAAATTGGTCCAAGTTATTGGAACACCATTTACATTGGAGGTGGAGCAAGGGTACAGTAAGAAAACAAAAGAGATACTAAATAAGTATAAAATAGTAAATGCAAAAACTTTTGATCACATTTTGGTTAAATGAAACTGTAGTCATACAAAGAGACTTATTCCTGTGATATTGACAACCTAAAAATTAGTTTGGTACTTACCTCGTTTATATGTTTGTATGTTTTAATAAGTTCCACACTAAGCTTTCGTAGTGGTGCATGACTGGGGTCACGAAAGGTTAATGGAATGCGATTTTGCATGGCAGTTAGGTCGTGATGTGAGACGGCAGCAGCTGCAGCAGCTGCAGCACTCAAAGCCATGCTGTTCAGTTCGTGGTTGTGATGGCTTCCAGCCAGAGCGGACGACACGGTAGTACCACTGTCCGCCATGGTCACCAGCTGGTCAGAACAGCCTACTAACTGGCCATAGACCATTGAGGGCACATGTCGAGCTTTCGCAAGCTGACCTGTAATGAGATAAAGGTGTGAAAAAAGTAGAAAATTAATACTTAAATAGATAAAATTTTTACTTGAGAAAAAAAATTATTTAATAGTCATATTTTAAAGTATTTCATGTGTGTGTTCACAATACAAAGTTTTTGCTAAAAAAGATTAATAATTAGCACAGTTAAAAAACAAAAAAGAAAAACAAAAGGTTCAGATACAGACTTCTTTTTGTAAAAAATAATTTTAATAAACTTGATATTTATATGACTTGTGATATCACAAGCAGGGTTTATTGAACAAATGCATCAGAATGGTCACACTAATGATTACATGTATTTCATTGATATATATAAGACAAAAGGATAACTTATCTTGTTGATGTTTCATCTTCTGATGGAGAAAAAAAAAAGAAAAAAAGCCCATCAGAGGATGAATCGTATTACCTAAGATAAGTTTTTCTTTTTTCTTTATTTATGTTGTGTGTGTTTGTGTGAGAGATACATTCAGAAAGAGAAAGAAATAAATTTCACTGTGGATTAGATACATATGCTAAGGTTGTTTTTTTTTTTTTTTTCTTTTTTTGGTGAAACATCTGACAACTGGTTCAGTCTAAAACTTTGTTTTTGGCATTTTTGGATTGCAATCTATTCTATTCTAGGTTGGTTTTCTTACAGGAAATTTCTCAATTATTCAATGATTTGTACATTACTAAGTTGGGTTGGTTCTTATTTTCATCTTCAGTTCCTTCTATTTTTTTTTTTTTTTTTAAATTAATCAATGATATTGGATTGTCATTTAACATGGATTGCAATTAAGCCCTACAGAGATGACAAGACTTCAGCTATCCTCATCAATGCCCACTGATTTTGCCACCCCTTTCCCCATTTAGTTTCAGTCATGTATAAGCTAAATATTTCTCATGAGGATGAGGAAAGAAATCAGTGATTTTTGGCAAGTTTCAGTGCTTAGTATGTAGTACAATGAAAATCAAAACAAAATTTTGTGTCAATAGTTGATCTGGAATTAATACAAATTAATTACTGATAAGATCAACTCATTTCATGTCATATTACTGCATATTTCAAAAGTCCTTTAAAAAATTTAAAGTTTTTTAATACTAATTTACTTGTATGTTGCAACTGCATTTTTAAATAATGGTAGCTGCAAAGATGAATAACTAGATAACTTCAGTTATGCTTGACACACTTATTTGTTTAATTTTATATCATCCTTAATGATTTTACAAGCAGATGATGTAAGCATTTTGTCAGGTAAGTTTTAACACCTTAAGTATATTCTTAATTTTACCAAATACCTGTAATACGGGTACTAGGTAAATAAATAAAATAAAAAATAAGATGGGTGGAGTTATATTGCACCCAGAAATAAACTTTTTTTCTTCAACTCCAGATCATGAATAAAAAAAAATTAATTCATATGTTAATAGGGTTTTATTGATTGATTCACTTTCTATGGCTTATCAACCCTTTGCAGGTTATTTAAAACCAGAAAATAGTTTTTTATTGCAAGAATTTATTATTTTGGAGATGATAATGGTTTAGTGATACAAGTCTTACTAATTAACCCATAGCTAGAGGGGAGAAGAGATGGATTCATATTTTTCCTATCTAGGTATTGACGAGGCTCATTGTTGCTTAACTTTGGTGAACGTATGGGAACCAGTGTTTCAATGTAAGCTTTTTTCCATTTTGCTATGGATTCAAAAAACAAAGTACCATGTGTTTTCTGAAAATGTTAAACTAAATTTCAAATTTGTAACTGGGAATTTTTTTATTTTCATATATTACTAAAATTAACCCTCCCAACTATAAATTTAGATTTTGTTTTTTTTTTTTAAATTTTTTATTTGCATTTTATGAAAACAAGTGGTATAGGCACATATTGTTTTGACTTCCATAGGGAGGGATTAATTGACACTGAATTCACTTAGCAAAACTGCCCCCCCCCCATTAACTTTTATAAGATTTATTTAATTTATGTTTGTTTAGAGTGCTTAGTAATATGGGGGAAAAGAAAATTATTACTTTTGGTCAAAGTGCCTATTGTAGAACTCAACCATAAGATTTAAGAATCTCATTAGGCAAGGAAAACAAAAAAAAGATTGTTTTTTTTTTTTAAAAAAAAGAAGAAAAAAAAAAGTGTTAAATTTTGGGCGCGGGGGTGCATCGGATAAATTAACAAATGTTAAAGCAACAAAATTGATGATGGGAGAACGGGGAATCATTTTAAAATACGAGACAGACCACTGAAATTTTCCACTTTCTTTATTATTCCCGGGTTAAATAGATATAGAAATCTAAATATTTCGATCATAAAATAAATTTTCCCTCAACATTGAGATTGGAATTAAACCATGAGAGTTATCTCCCCTTGAATAATAGATACTCAACAAAGAAAGAATGAACAAACAAAAAATGAAATTTTTAAAAACATTGTGCATTAATAGCAGCTACAATTGATATCTGAAGGTTTTGAATATTTTTATAATAAATCATAAACGTAAAAATAGGCCCAAATTAATATACTTCTTGGTTTTTGATAATGCATTAAAAAAACAACAAAAAACATGAAAAACAAAACAACGAAAAAGTAAAACTAAAAATACTTTTAAAAACTGAAAGCATAAAATTCGACATAAACACAAGCTTTCTTTTAATACTTATTCTTTATTAGCAAAATATTTCACTAGATATTAATAAAGTAACTTTCTTCCAACAATGCATTCGAACTTTATTAAAGTTCGTATGTATTGTTGGAAAGACACTACACAAGGTATGATGAAAAGTTCACGGCCCAAAGAAGGGATTTTCTTTTTTTTTTTTTTTTAAATCTGATATACACTCTTTTGGCTAGATTTTGGGAACGGATCTCTTTAAAAAAAATAAATTAGTAGGTGTAAACATTCATCATTTTTACAACCTTTTTACTTAAAGTAAACCAGTGAACATCAATTTCTTTTTCTTATCAACATTGTTATGGTTGCGCTTAGGGAAAAAAAAAAACAAACAAAAACACACACACACACGGGATTTTTAAAAAAAAATCCCTTAAAAAAAAAAAAAAAAAAAAAAAAAAAAAAAAGAAAAAAGTTCTTCGTCTTTCTTTACTTTCTTTATTCAATGCGTTTTTACTTTTTGAGACACTTTTTAAAAAGACGAGGACAAAAACGTCCTCACTTAAATTTACTAAAAATTTATTTATTGAATTGTAAGGCAAAAAAAATAAAAGAGAGAGAGGAAAACAGCGAATAACCTAGCTGACAAGTTTTTGTGTATGGTTGGTAGGACAGGGATTTAAAAAGACAACCATTGCTAAGAAGATAAGAGCTATAAAGGAACAGGAAGTTGTGGAGAACCATGATAGCTCACGTCACATAAAATAAGATTATGAACTGGTATTTCCTCGGCTTCGATCACCTTGGTTGTTAACAAAAAAAAATGGCAGAGAATAGTGAATTTTTTGGTTATCTTTTATCCACAAAAAAGTGATGGGTGCCGTATATTATTCTACTGTAGAATACAATATTTGCTTAGATCTGTTTACAACACAAACACGAGGCAAAATAAAGTACAAACATCAGTTTAAAAAGAACCGAGATGACGTTCTACCAATAAATATTGAGAATAGTTAAGGACTATGAAGCAAGCAAGTGACAAATGAAAAAGGTTTTATGGAGGATTTGAACGAGAAAGACACACATTCATTAACAATCAAAAAGTCACAGATGACATTTTGGGGAATGCATAATGAAGATTTGATTTGTTTAAATACATATCAACATCTTATGGGTCATTTATACAGAAATTTAATTTTTTTGAGAGCTTGAAGTAATATGTTATTCTGCTTTCACACAAGATAGTTAATACTTATCCATTGTGAATATACATTTGTGTGGACATAATTACTAGAGAGGCAGTGATATGTGTGTTTTATGTTGTAGTTTTGTTGAAGTTATATTTTGGAATACAGTTTGATTTCTTAAAAAAAAAAAAAAAAAAAAAAATCAAAGATATTATATAGATTAATGTCATGAAAGAGTCCTTTGTTGAGTGATGTATTAAGTTTACTATAAATAGGTATTTTTTTTATATATATAAAAATGTATTGCTGGTATTTTTACTATAAAAATGTATTTTTATACTTTCATAGTGTTCACTAATTCCCCATAGC
The DNA here is from genome assembly GCA_903632075.3 of Acanthosepion pharaonis. NCBI lineage: Eukaryota > Metazoa > Mollusca > Cephalopoda > Sepiida > Sepiidae > Acanthosepion > Acanthosepion pharaonis. The sequence goes on from CAHIKZ030002022.1 coordinate 120,000, forward strand.
TGGGACTAACAGTTGCTACCACCCTGGATAAAGGTGGCCCTGGGAACAACAGCAATTAAGAGGTGGTTCCATACTCCTCGAAACATCTGATCTCCTAATCAGAAGCCTTGCTGTTGAATGTAAGATAATGAGAAAATATAGGAAGAATTTGATACAAGAAGGTAGGACAAGCAGTGAATAAACTACTAGATAAGTATGAACAAATAGAGCAGAAAAAAAGTAGAGATAAGATAGAATATAAATAAAAGAGTGGAATGTTTAGCTTGTCAGAGTATGAAATCAAGTAAATATATTTTGAATTAAAAAGTTTCTATTCATTACTAAATACCTACATATTTCCAGAACAAACTGAAATATGCTTAGGCTTGTCTAAATTTGATGCTAAACAACTAATTCAGAAAGAGAAAGAAAAAACAAAATCTTCTATAAGTGATAAATGTTTTGACATTTATAGGTCATGCATGTTGAGCATGACTCCCTACAATGTTGATAAAGTTCCCTTATATGGCAGTAAATATTCAAAACCTTCCTACAAGACTAAATTAAATCTTTTATGGAGACATTCGACAAGAAAAAACAAAAAAACTTAGACAAAAGAACAAATAAAATTTATTTAATTCTACTATTATTTACTACTACTTATGAGGGGTTGTTGAGTAATTTTAGACCAACCAAACAGTATTTCATTTTCTTTGGAAGGATTTATTGGTCTAGCCGAGAACTTTTCAGAGATTCATCATCCAATATCAACAATGAAGCTATAAAAGGAAACAAAAAATTAAAATGGGGGCCAAAACTAGTAAAAAATGATAATGAAAATACTTTTATTATTATATTTCACAATTAAGAATTAACACTACCATACAAAGTTGTTATTGCTTAACCTATTATAAGTGAAGGTATAGAAAAAAAAAAACAACTTAAGATTACTGAATGCAAGCTGAAGAAGTCTGAAGAGTCAAGTGGCTGAAATGCAATGGAAGAGACAAGGATGATGATGATGACTGCCCAAATAATTATTCAATATTTTATTTCTCTGAATTAGATGGAATAGAGGAGCTTTGGTAAGAAAAGACGAGAAAGAGAAAGAAATAACTAAACATAATAACTAAATGTCTTCAAATAATTTCTTTTGAATAATCTTGTCTTACAAACAAATAGAAAAAAAAATCAGTTAGGATAAATTAAAAAAAAAAAAAATGAAAATAAAAAGTAATTCAGAATGATTCAAAGAAAATCAACTCTGACAAGACAAAGCATGCGAGTCACATGTCAGAACAAGTTCTGATATAATCCAAAGCAATGAAGCATGTAAGGACATCTTGCTGTGATTAAAGTGGGTGAAAGTATTGTCTAGATTAGGGTCAGACCTTCACAAGCCCTTAGTTTTCTGAGTTATAAGTACTCTGATTTTATCAAAATATATCTAATCTGGATAAAGACATAACAGATTATTATTATTATTATGATAACAATATCTCTTCCAAAAAGATTTGATATGGCAGTTGAACAGTAAGGTGGTAACCTGACATTAGCTGAACTTTGATTTGAAATTTTCACTCTCTATAATGTTGCTAATAATTAGCACTGAATTTAGTGCATTGACAAGGAAGGAGATTATGTTGAAAAATAAATGGTTTGGATTAAAATTCTAAGAATGTTATCAAATACAATTTGCCCCAGAAGACGGTCAGAGGTTACAGTGGCAAAAATGTTGACTCAAAAACTGAAGGTTGTGTTTCTTGCAAACAATAATTTATTAAAATAAATAAAATGCAAACCTAATTTATTAAAATAAATTTAACAGATCTGAGTAAAAGAAGATACAAAGGAAGTCCATGCAGGCCAAATATGACAATTCACTCAACCTAGAAACCTCAAAATAGATCACAGTGTTTTTTTAAGTATGGGGTGATATGTACAGGTTCCATTAGCTTTTTGTAAACAGATTTGAGAACAGACAGACTGGTGGCTTTAAGTGATGCTAATAGTATTGAATGATACAAATACACCTCACTATACACACTGTCAAGACTACTAAAGATATACCCTATATACTTGTGTATAAACTAACCCAATTAAAAGCCACCCTTGTTGATTTGATGTCTGATAAATGGGCAAAAATCAAAAACCAGTGTATAAGCCGAGGCAGCTAATCGACATTTTCAGATAGTTCAGATTTGTAAATTACCATGAATAGAAAATATTTTTTAGGAAATGTTAATATTTTGATATCTAAAATGTTTTTAAGTGTCATTTAAAGGCGGCTTTTTGCTTCACAAGTCTTTTACACAATTTTCTTTTTTATCATTTAGGCCGTTTTATAAAGTTTCAACAAGTTTTTTTAATCTTTGTTTACTCCCTTTTAGCAGACAATAACCCCATTTTCTAAAGGTAATAGGATTTTATTTGACAAACGGAATGAAATGTGTGCATTAAAAAAATCTTGGAAACCATTTAACATTGTAGTAGATCCATTTTTGCAAAGTTATTAAAGCTTTATTTAGTGAATACAATAAGAAAATAAGAGCTTGTGTAAATAAAAAAAAAAAACAACTTTAATATCTAAATTTCACAGGAGGACAGAAACAAAAATATTGAATTTATAATATTTTCAATTTAAAATCTTTTAAAATCTGAATAATCAATAATCAATAATCAATAATCAATCAGCTCCAAAAAGCTGTAAACATTCCTTCCGAGTAATTTTCTCCTCCTGATCCCAATCAGAACAAGACTATTCCTGGTTTTCATTTTCAGATGCCCAGAGATAATCATCATGGGTGACCATACATGTTATACTTGTTTTAAGGAAACTTTTTGCTACCATTCCCATGAGTAAAGAACCCAATGTACCATTTTTTTTGTTTTTCTTGTACCCTGGCCACATATAAAATAGCAATTCTGATCACGATACACGTTAACAAAAATCTCAAGCCCCAATTCAGTCAGTCAAATAAACCCATTGATTTTCTCCATTATTCTCAAGAACCATTACAAGATTTGGTGCAAAAGTTTCTAGTATATTTTTTTTTTTTTTTTTTAAGAAAATCTTTTATTTGCATACATTTAATCACCACTTTTTTCACACTCTTCCCCAGTCTTTTGTACAGGAATAAAGGTTTACCCTTTTTTTTTCCTGTTTAGGAATGGGTTTCTGAAATCCTTCTAAAATCTTTTCTCTTTCACTCCCAGTAGCCCTTTGCGTTTTAGTGGCATTATCACCTTGGTTTATATGGCGGTGAATTAGTAAAAATAAATTAAAAAAATCCATATTCCATCATAAAAGATGGATTCAAATTCTAATTCAAGCAATTTTTCATGGTCTTGAACTTGTTTAAAGCATGTTGCATCAAGTGAAGCAAGGAGAATCTTGAGGTGACAGGTCCTGGAAAAGATGTTGCACATGGAAAGGTTGTCTATCCACAGACCATGAGAATAGGTAGAGAGCAGGGGGTGGGGAGACAAGAGACAGAGAGTCTGGGGGTGGGGAAGCAAGAGAGAGAGAGATCGAGGGGGGGAATTTAGAGAGAGAGCGAGGGGGAAGCAAGAGAGGGAGGGGGGAAGAGAGAGAGAGAGATCGGGGGGAAGCAAAGAGAGAGAGAGAGCGAGGGGGGAAGCAAGAGAGAGAGAGATAGGGGGAAGCAAGAGAGAGAGAGAGCGAGGGGGGGAAGAGAGAGAGGGAGAAAAAAGCAAGAGAGAGAGAGAGGGGGGAAGAAAGAGAGAGAGAGAGGGGGGGGGAAGCAAGAGAGAGAGAGAGAGGGGGGAAGAGAGAGAGAGAGAGGGGGGAAGCAAGAGAGAGAGAGGGAGGGGGGAAGCAAGAGAGAGAGCCTGGAGAAATTAAAATTTTTGTTTTAGGGAGAAGGAAGAGAGAGAGAGAGAGGGGGGAAGCAAAGAGAGAGAGGGGGGGAAGCAAGAGAGAGAGAGGGGGAGCAAGAGAGAGGGGGAAGCAAGAGAGAGGGGAAGCAAGAGAGAGAGAGGAGGGGGGAAGCAAGAGAGAGCGGGGGGAAGCAAGAGAGAGCGAGGGGGGGAAGCAAGAGAGAGAGAGGGGGGAAGCAAGAGAGAGGGGGAAGAAGAGAGAGGGAAGCAAAGAGAGAGAGAGAGGGGGAAGCAAGAGAGAGAGCGGGGGGGGGAAGCAAGAGAGAGAGAGCGAGGGGGGGAAGCAAGAGAGAGAGAGAGAGGGGGGGAAGCAAGAGAGAGAGAGAGCCTGGTGTAAATTAAAATTTTGTTTTATCTCTGTCCTCATTCTGATCTTCTTCAGACGTTTCTTAAAATCCTTTCAGTTTCCAGTCGTCTGGCCTAATCACTGAGCCAAAAAAAAAAAAAAAAAAAAAAAAAATAAAGAACGAGCCACAAAGACATGGAACTAAAGATGAGCAGTTCCATGTGTAAGGTTAAGCAAACGTATTGATGAAAATAATGAAGAACCAGACTGATGCTATTGGGGATGTAGGTGGAATGGGCTTCATAGACGACAAGTTGTCTTGGACACTTTTAAAGTTGATTTCAATATGGAAAGGGCAGCAAGTACTATTTGGACAGAAAAAAAGAAGACAAAGATCTATTTCATAGTAACAGGAGAATATGCCGGATGAGAAAGTACAATGTTTCTTATTAGACTAAAATACAAAAAAGATCAAAGTGATTGTTGAAAGAGAGAGAGAGAGAGAGAGAGAGACACGCACATACAATGAATAATAAATAAGCTGAGAGAGAGAGAGAGAGAAAGGCAAAATGCAGAGAGATAATGAGAGAGAGAGAAGAGGGGATTTAAAAAACAAACAAAAAAATACCTTTGTAATATTTTGAAGATTGTAGAAAAAGTCACCATAAATTTCACAAAATCTTTGTAAGATACACTATAGGCTAAAAGTTTAGGAAACACCTCTGGATTTAATAATTAGTAAGTTTCATACTTTCTTTTGTCTAATTAACTTCTACTAAGAGAGATGTTGAAACTATATAACTCGGTGGTTCTCAAATGGTGTGCCTGGGTACACAGTAGTACCCTGAATTTCCAGAGAAATATGTATCCAGATAGAAGAAATAAATATATTTACTTTATTATATTGTGGTACCTGTCTTGTTCGTATTTATGTGAATTAGGCTTTTCTGCTCTCATCACAATTAAGTGCAAAAAGAAAGGAACTCTTCAATGCCTTGACTAGGAAATGAGAGTTTGCCTGTCAAATATATGTCCAAACAGTAAAGAAATCGCAAAGACTCATCAAGCTCATGTTTCTCATAAACACAAGAATTAAGGTATGTTTCAATTTATATATTTTTATTGCATTATTTCTTTTCTATAATATTTCATATTTTTCTGAAATTTGTATATAGTGTGCCTACAATTATTGGTAGGATTTCAAGTGCACCCCAACTTTGAGAATCACTGATTTAATCCATTAAAGCATCATATTCAATTTTTTAGAAAGAGGATTACCTAGAATTTAATATCTGCTTGCCCTAAGATTAGTCAGCAAGATCAGTCAGCAAATACCATACAGACTTAAGCAATCATGTGTCTTTACATAACTGATGAGGCAGATTTTTTCCCACAGTAGGTTGCCATTTCTTTCTGTGGTAGACCAGTTGCCATCTAAGGCTATAGAACTCGGTCTGTCCTGCTATTTACCCATAGCTGGGGCGGGGGGAGAAGAAGAGGATTTATACCCTTCACAAGAGTATTAGCATGTAAATGAATGTAATCGATCTGACTGGAATTTGCTCTCTGATTTCTCAATCTGAGCTGCTATCCATAACTACCATGCCAGCAAGGTAGATCAGGCAAAAAGAGATAAAATTTTAAGGAAACTTTCTGCAGTAATGCTTTAATTTTATTATTACTACTATTAATGGTGTGCTTTATTAATAAGGCATGCCATGTTATTATTGAATCTATGATGAAATATTTTAGGAAGAGAAAGTCCCTCTAGACCGAAGTGAGCTAATAAATCTCAAGACGTACACCAGTGGAGGAGATGCAGCAGGAACTGCTCTTGGTTGAGAGTGAATGTTTTTAGTAAGGGACTTATATGTGTGGTGGCAGTAAGATGGTCATTCTACAGTACAGACAGGACAAGTCTATGTCCTGTTAGTGTGACTAAGTAGCCATCTTCACATATAGCACTGTTAACTCTAAGTGAAGGCATCCTAAAGAAAGCTTGCCTCATAAGCACTCATCCAAATGAGTTGACCCATTTTTTGCAGGTGACAAGAAAGGAAACAACACACAAAAACAAACAAGGAAATGCTTCATTCTCACTTTTAGGAACATCTTTATCCTTATGGATACACCAAGAACTCAAAGAATGGCCCTTTTTCTCAGAACTAGAATGACACAAAGTAATTTGTGATCTAAGCAATTTCTTCTTTGTCCATTCCTATCAGACCAGTTTATTTTATTTATAGCCAAGTTGATTTTTTCTGGAAGCAGATTTTTCCATCATTATTCCTTTGAACTCAGCAGAAAAAAAGATAAGTATTCTTCCCATATCTACATGGGTTGCTGTATGATCACTGAAGTTAAGCCCAGCCTTAGATGGGTGACCGCTCGGGAATACCTGGTGCTGTAAGCTTGGATGTAATAGATAACATATTGGAATTGTTAAGAAAATATTTTATAGATTGCAAGAATTTTTTTTTGTTGGAGATAATAGTTTAGCAATACAAGTCTTACTAATTAACCCATAGCTGGGGGAAGAAGAGGTGAATTCTTATCTTTCCCATGGCTATTTGTATGTAACTGAATATAAACCCAATTGGAACTTAGCCAATTTCCAATTCCTGCTGGGTTTATATTCAGTAATGCACATGACCTCTGGTTAAAGTTCATACCTGACTGTGAGCAACATAGTATCGAGATTGATGTCCCCAAAAATTGTAATTCCAGAAATCTGATATATTATGGTCCTGATTCATGTTTGAGTAGATGCTCCATTATTTATTAAATGGTATTTTTTTTTTCGTATACTAGTCTGAATTGTTAGAGAAATCTTATTAAAGAAAAATATATGCTCTCTGGCAGGATTTGAACCTTCATCACTCTGGGCAGAGGGAAACCATCGTTAAATCTGATGTGCCTATTCAGACCTTGCTTGATTGGCAAAGGTCCTTTAATTTAACAATGGTTTTCCTCTGCTCAGAGGGATGTAGGTTCAAATCCTGCCGGAGAGCGCATATTTTTATTTAATAGGATTTCACTAATATTCAGGCCAGTAGCCGAAAAAAATAAATATACTGTTTAAGAAATGGAGCGTCTACACAAATATGGGTATTCGCTAAAAATAACACTTAAAATGATCCAAGTTTGCAATGATTTATGTAAATACAAAAAATAAAAAAAAAATTTAAAAAAATTAGATATTAAAAGGAAAAAAAAAAGGAAGAAAATACTTTTCAAAAAATAACATCTGTATTTGAGAATACACACACACTATATATATATATATATATATATATATATATATATATATAAACTTGGGCACAGTATTTTTAAAAATTGTATCAGTTGCATATCACACTGCAATTTTCTTTTATAATAGAGTTAGAAAACTCCTAGATTATTTACTGAATGAACCTGAACTGTATTTTGCAAAAATATGTCAAACTTCTTTATTTGTGAACATACATCTGGACACATACCTAAAAACAGTAAACAGATTGAACTCTTGAACAGATAATACCATTAACTGACTTAAAAATTAAGTAAAATTTAAAGTAAATGGCCTATATATATATATATATATATATATATATTATACACACACACACACACACAAAGTGTTAAATGCAGCCACATGCTTGTCTTCTGCAAAACCATGCCTGGCAACAGGAGACAGCAGACAAGCACACAACTTTGTTGCAACAGAGTGATGTTCAGGAAGGCATGATGTCACGGACAGATGGTTGCTATACTGGTTACAAAATGATGGCGAAAGGAACTGAAAATGAGACGAAGCTAGAGAGGAGTGATTGAAAAGAGAAAAGAAAATCTCTCGTGAGAGTAAGAGAGAAAGAGATAGACAGCACGTGAGGAATTGCAGAAAAGAAAAATGAAAGAATGCACAGAGTAGGCACTGAATAAGTTCGACATCAGCATGTGATTGGCTCAGAGACAGACTGATAAAATGAACAAAAAAAAATATCAATGATTTTAAAATGAGTGTACAGTTTGGATAATGAACTTTCAAAATGTATAAATTAATTATTTTCTTTATGGAACAGAAACAGATTATTTTTCAATCGGAATTTGTCTAAGGCTGATTTTGAAATCTACAGATGATTATCTTTGATGCTTTTTATGTGACTGATTACTTTTTATGGCTTATCAACCTTATGTGGGTCATTTAAGCTGAAATAGATTTTGGTTTTATGACTTGACTGATTTGTTTTTTATGGCTTATCAACTCTTTGCAGGTTATTTAAAGACAGAAATTTCTTTTTTACATTGTAAGAATTTCTTTTTTTGAGATAATGATTTACTGATACAAGTTTTACTATTTAACCTATAACCGGGGAGGAGAAGAGTTGAATTCATACCTTTCCAAAGGGTATTTGCACATAAGTGAATATAATGAACCCAACTGGAATTGGAACTTGGCTCTCCAATTAACAATGCTGAGCCATTATCCATTACACCACATACACATCCAAGCTTACAGAACCTGGTATTTCCAAGTGGTCACCAATCTCAGTAATGATCATGCTCAATGTTGCTTATCTTTATTGATCATACAGCAGCTGGTGTTTTTAACTTGATATGGCCGTAAGCCACAGATTTGGGATCATGAAAATACTGCATAAACAATTTGTTTGTTTTTTAGATAATAATGATCCTCCCACCTCCCAATACAAGTCCTATTATTTAACCCATAACTTGGGGAGAGAATATCTTTGCCAAAGAGTATTTGCATATAAGTTAATGTAACAAACCTGACCAGAAATTAAACTTGGCTCTCTGATTTCTTGTTTCAAGATGCTATCCACATTATACAACCTACATATCCTTATATTAAAAAAAAAAAAGATTTTTGATTATTGATCACATAACAAAAACTGATAATTGATAATGGATCAAACTTTTAAAATGATAAAACTTTGCAAAGATTCTCCTATCCTGCCATATAGAAAAAGAGAGGAAGGGGAATTGAAGACCCTCATTGAACCGATTACATAAAAAGCAAAACCATGACTATACACAAAGAAATGACAAGATTCATAGACCTTTCCATTTAGGATTAAGTGTTGTTTCAAACCCTAAACCCAGGATCAGTATAGTATGTGTGTAAACTATTACACACACACAAATATCCATTGTACTTTATATGTGTGGCTTATTATTGGTTGCTTTACTCAGGTTAACGATCCTTTGATGTTTTGTAGATCCATTACTACATTGAAGCAAGTTCAATCTTCACTAGGTGTCCAAGACATCCAGCTTTATGCAAATCTGAGTTATGTCATGCAGATATTATATATGGAGGACTCTACCATCGTTTTTTAATGTATGAGAGACCAGCAACTGAGTTCTTAGAACCAAACAGTCAAACTACCCGCACATATGATTTGATTATAGTGGCAAAGGCTTGTGCAGAACCAACCACACTTTTCAGAAGTGCCAAATACAGAGAACTGGTGCACAGCAGTGTACTACAAAGTTCCCAAACAACCCACCTCAGGTTTTGAATTCAGAGTTGTCCTTATCCTAGACCATTTGTCACCCAAGCGTTTGTTCTGCTATTTACCTATAGCTAGGGGGAGAAGAGATGTATTCATACATAACATGTAAGTGAATGTAATAAACTTGGCTCCACAATACTCCAACGTGTGTGTGTGTGTGTGTGTGTGTGTGTGTATATATGTATGTATGTATGTGCGCTGAAATGTTCTTGGCCTGATTTACATCTTGAAATTACTAACATTTTTTGTTTAGTTTCTTGTATATAGTTTTCCTTCATTTTTGTAAATATTCATTGGTGTTTAGATTTTTAAATTGTTATTTTATTCCCCTCCACTGACAAACAATGAACTGTACATATGGGGATTAGTTAGGACTTTTCATAGAGGCAATGAGGTATTATGGTGGATGCAGCAAGGAAGGTAAGTAAGAATGCGTTATTGCGGTGTAAGGAACATTGTTATATGTTTGGGTCTGTGTTTGTGGTTAGCTAAGTTTAACCTTAACACAGAAGAAGACTGTCTTTTCCATATTCCCGTTTTTTGGCCTTGTGTCGCATTTTCTGTATTTGAAGCAGAAATAAATATCGCTCTTCGTTCATTTGGGCTATTTTTAAATTGTTGTTTTATTCCTCTCTCCCTTCAGACAATGAATTATACATATGGCAACTAGTTAGGACTTTCATGGAGACAATGAGGTATGATGGTGGATGTAGTAAGAAAAGTAAATAAGAATTCATTGTTTTGGTGTAAGGAATATTGTTGTATGTTTGGGTCAGTGTTTGTGGCTACCTAAGTTTAACGTTAAGGCAGAAGAAGACCATCTTCTCCCCCACTCCCCTTACGGCCTTGTGCCACATTTTGTATCATTATACAAATAAATATCTTCCACATCTTGAAATCTAACCAAACAGAATTTTTTTTATCCCTGAATCTCATAGATGAAGTGGGAACACAAGTTATTACTAGTGAATTGAGAGTTTGCACTCCATTCTTATGGCCTTGTGCCACATTACGCTAAGTTTAGTAAATGACACTAGTTTATTTTAAGTACCCGATATTCCATCTAATGAAAAGCTTGCTCCCCCCCCCCTAAATAAGAATATTCCAATTTATTTTTATGTTAAATCTTTACAGTTTTGTTCTAATTCAGTCAACAGGTTTTCAATTTTTTCAGCTCTGGTCCTCCGAAATATTTTTCTTCTTATTTAGTGTAATTCTTTAGAAAATCAATCGCATATACAGAATGCAATGAATATATTTTTTTATTTTATTTTGTGTGTGTAAAACATTTTAAAAAGTGCCGATACTACACGCTGATTCGAGTATTTGCTTCATCAGAAGTTCAAATTCGATACATGTGGACAAAGACGAAATCCTTCAGCAAAGAATGAACGAGGAGAGGTGTTGCTACATGAGTATAATCCATGGAACTAAATGTTTACCTCAATTACAGCTTAACGATAGAAATGACATGATGATATCTGGCACCATAATCTGAGAACTTGTTAGAACCTATGTTACTTTCAGATCAGAGACAGGGGTGGGGGGATCAGCAACAATACTTTTGTCTTAGGTAGAAGTGCTGATCAACAACAAGTAATTTTGTTATTTTTCAACAGGTACAATCTTTTTTTGGAGGCTGGGAATTTGTTAGAAACAAATATTTGTTTGGGATTTAGTTGATTTTTAAATATTTCATCTATATTTAAATGTTTCTTTGAGACGAAGCAAGAGAAATATGAAAACTGAGAACCTGCTTATAAAATAATTATCACTCAGGCATGTTTTTCAGAATCACGTTCATGATCAACATTGACTTAGCTTAGAGGGCCAAACAAGAGAAATTGAAAAAGAAAAAGACTGACCAATCTTCCAAGTGGAGGAGATCCAACAATGAAAATCAGAATTTGAAATAGGGATTTTCCCCCACTTGGGCTTGAATAGAAATGATTTTAAAATTTACATATGTAGAAAGCCAATTTTCTGCTTGTCAGGATAAATTACTCAGGGTGATAAAAGATTGGTGTTCAATGAGGCCTGTAAGACAAAATGTGAAATCTATAAGAGGAAACAAAACTAGGATGGAATGTCAAACCGTCAAGCCTGTTTCATATTTTATTTTATTTTTTTTTACAGTAAGGTTCACCCTGAACAAAGGCCCTGGGGCCCACTTGAGGTAGAAGGTTACATTAAGAGGTAGTTCATATGGATAGGAGGTGAACGTAACAGTTGACTCTAGACTTGAACAGGTTAAGATTGTAGTGACTGGGGAAACATCCTCTAGGGTGTCTGTTCCATAGAGCAGTGGTCCATGGGAAGAAGTTGTTTGAGTGGAACTTAATTCTCGCCAGTGGAATATGGAGGAAATGTGGGTGGTTTGTTACTATGTATATGGCATGGCGGGGGTCCTAGCCGCGAAGGTAAGATCTGGTGGAACCAGATGCATACAGATGTTATGCATAGATCATTGATAGGAAGTGAAAAGATGTGGTTGGTTCTAAACATTTAACGAACAATTAACATCTAAAAATCTGAGGAAAAGTGTTTGATAAGGATTTAACATGAAAGATGAGGAATGCCTAGTGAGTGAGTACAAGAGGAAGAATACTTTCTGACAGTCACATTTATTTGGGGTACGAAATACTTAAAACTATTTCTTCCTGAATTGACAGACATAACAAAAAGAGTTTGAACTAAGATAGAAAAGGTAGGCCATATTCCTGCCTATATCCCTACAAGCTACAGGCAATGAAAAATGGTTACCAACAAAGGAGAAAGAAAGTAGATTGCATGCCACACTTAAACACAGGTGGTGATAAACTTAGGGTGGTCATTTTTGGAGAACATTTAGGCGGAAAGAAATCAATGACAAACAAATGTAAACTACATTCCCAGTCATCCGTCTTGACAAACTAGCAAGCTTACTTGGCAATACCTTGATGACAACAACAGCAGACAAGCTCATCATTAATTTAAAGGAGGATAGATTTTTTTTGATTTTTTTATTTTTTTTTTAATTCTCTAGACACCATCTCTATATGGAATGCTAAAGAACTAAAAAGTTCTACCTACTAGGAGAAATTAGTTTATCCAAACTCCTAGAATAAAACCAGATATTACAACCAAAGGACTAGCCTTGTTATTTGAGGTTAGCCACTTCCTAGATTTATCTCTGCCATTTGTCACAAATTGGAGCTCACCTGTCCCTTAGTTTAAAAACTAAGGGACAGATGTTTTAATTTTTTTTTTTTCCATTTCTAAGTAGCAGCTCCTGAAATTGCCAAGTCCTCACTTTTAATATTATTTCGAAAATAGTACCAGCATATACAACATTCTACAATGTTCGCTTGTGAAATGTTCTGAGTAATTGTAACTAGGTTAATATTGCTGGTCATTGTGAGCAAATTCAGTTTGTTTAAAGCAGGACACTTTAACCTTAGTTGGCAACCAATTTAGGAAAACGACAACACTGGCTTCAAAACTGGATAAATCAATTATAAAACCACTCCACTCTCTTTTCACAAGAACAATTATATTTCCTAATAATACAGGTATTAAAGGAAAAAAAAAAAAAAACCTGGAGAACTATGACCATTATTGCCTGAAGGAACATGGTATTGTAGGAGAAGGAAGCAACCTGCATTTGGGGTTTGTATTCAGTTAAAAATCAGTTTTCTGAGTGTCAAGGTAGCTCAACTTTCTTATCTTCTTTTGATGTAAAGAAAAAAAAAATCCTTGATCTTGTGCCAGAGTGGCTAATTGTCTGACCTAATGAACATGTAACCAAACACTAATAATATATAAACTGTGCAGGTATTTAGTAAAATAATTCTAGAATTGTCGGAATTTTACCAATGATGGAACATTTCAACCAGTAATATCCTAGTTGCTCAGTAAATAACCAAAGTGAAACAGTTTTAAAGTAGTAACTCAAAACAATTGCAGTCTGAACTAACTAAAAATTGTGATTCAGTGTCAATCAATGAAATTGGAATTAGGACGGCAATAATACAAACAAAAACAATACAAATGAAATGGAAAAACAAAATACACACTGCAAGCACACGTCTGAAACAACAACACAGATACACAAATTACAACCAAACAAAATGATGAATACATACAAACAAATTAAAAATAAAACAAACATTTTAATTATTTATAATGCATTTTTTTTATCATTCCGATTTTGAAGATGCCTACAAATATGGCAATCGAAAGATGTTTACATTGAGGGAAAGTCGCTAATTGCCGAACACTTCTGCTTCTTAGTAATATAGACTGACATGCTTCCGAGCCTACATGTCACGCTTTGCTATTTTCCTCTCTCCCTTCACTATGATAAAGAAATATTATGGGGAATAGGGATGAGGGTGAAAGAAAATATTATCCTATCCGGAGACTGTATGGTGTCCGGCAATTTTTTCCACTTTATATCCATATAAAAAAATAATTTAATAATAATTTTTTTTTTTTAAACATGAACAACACTAGAAATGTACAACTCAATGAGAAATAAAACTGAAATCGTCACAATATCACAAACAAATGAAATAATAAACACAATGGGCAGTGGGTACAAAAGACTTACCCCGACTAGACAGCCGTTCCTCCAAACAAACCTTGGGAGTGACTACATAAATGGTTATTCAAACGCCTTTACCAGCTGAGCCAAAACAACCACCCCCCTTTTTTTTTTTTTTTTTTTTTTTTTATCAATCCTTATAATATTTATAGCGTTGGGTAACGTGGAATTCGCACGCCCAAGAACTTGAGGCTTCATTTAGACTCGAACCACCCGAACCAAGTGTATCTCTTACTAGACCTGGATCGAGAACGTGCCAAAACACTTGCTCAAGATCTTCACCTCGGCCCAAACTTGAGCCTACCATGCTTACGGTGCCAAACGGTTGACTAGAGAGGCAACATCTTTAAGTGATGAGCCACGGCACTCACCACGTGACATGCAACAGACATTCTTTATTTAGCGGTAAAATAATAAATAGACACTGAACAAAACAGACGAGAATGTATTGTAAAAGATAGGGATATGTATATAGAAAAGAGAAAAAGAAGGAAGGAAAATTTTTTTAAGGCTATTAAGTTGGTTTGGTGGCAGTAGTTCCCTCGCCGGGCGATGTATATTTGTTGTAGGTCGATCATTTCGAGTGCTTTGAGTGTGGGTGGTAGCGCGCACATGCCGACCCGACCGGCCGGGCTCGTCGACTATAAATGGAAATGAAGTCAGCTGAGTTGGGTTTCAGTCTTACTATCATCATCATCATTACGTTATGCCTGGATCGGCAGCTGAATATCACAACAAAGGTAACAATATCAGAAGGAAAATGAGACATGGATATGATTTACCTGCTATGTTAGCGATGACACGCCTTTCGATGGTGATAGATTAAAAAAAAAAAGATTAAAAAAAAATGAAAATATTTCGTAAATTTCATTTAATCACAAAATGACCAGCAAAATGGATTTTTAATGCATACTAAACGACAGACATGCAGTTGTTGAGTTATATGATAAAAAAAAATCATTGATGACAGTCCATTGCCGATTTTCTTTTTTTAAAAAAGGGGCGGGGTGAGATGGCTGTTTTACAATTAAGGTCATTAATTTTTTAAAAACTTCAGATCTTTAATAAATTATAGTATCGACATTTATCAGAAATTAATTTTAAAAATAATTACAAAAAAAAAATAAAATTTAAAAAAAAATAAAATTTATCTGAATCATCATCACATTAAGCGGGGGTGGAATGACTGACGAAAAAAAAATGTGGACACTTCATCACAAAACAGGTTTTTAATATCCATGTTGTATTCTGCCCAAAACAATTAGACACCATTTGTGACAGCGACAAGTGGGCAACGTTACTGATGCCTCTGCTTCACTTCAAGTTTTACGTCGGTGTTATTGTTAAATCGATATTTTTTTCAATCGAGGCGTTGATCGATTTTTCATTCTCCAACTATGAATAAAAATTTAAAGTTACTTTTTTATTAAATTTTATACTTTTAAAATATTTAGTTTCTAAATTTATAATACCGCCAATTGATCATTTCTTAAGAAGTTCAGTGTGTGTGTGTGTGTGTGTGTGTGTGTGTGTGTGTAGATCCAACCGTCTTGATGGCAAAGCAAATGCACGCACCTAAGTGTTGTTAATCAGCATTACTTTCTTCAAATAGTCACGTGGTTTTTTTTAGCTGACAAAAACGAATGAAGAGAAACTAGTTACTAGATCTTCGAATTTTTCCAGTTTCGAAAATGACCCCCTCCGAGTGTAAAAATGAGATCGGGTATTTTTTTGTTTTTGTAAGTATTCACCTCGGGGCAATTACGGATTTTACATGCTGTACAAAAAAAAAAAAAAAAAAAGAAAAAAAGTTTTCGTATTGTTTGATTGTTTGGTCAATTTTTTTGTAATAATAATTTTTTCTTTTTCGTCGACGAGTTTTTCAAAATCCGACTTAAAGAAAAAAGAAAAGACTTTTTAGAACTTAAGTTTGGTTGGTTAATGCTACGAGCACTGGGCCGTGACTACCGACTGGGCTCTTGTAATTAATAATCGATTTGTTTTATACTGGAGGAATAAATTAATTAAGACATTTTTTTACTAGTAAAAACTCAGCAATTTGAATATTATATGTGAAGCAACAATTACAAGTAACTGAAAAGATAAAAATCTGTAACAAAAAATCCCATAATATGAGAAACTAAAATAAAAATTATGACCTCCGTCACTGCAAGAAGTTTTTGTGGTCATTGTCCTAAAAAACTCAAAACAAAACATTACAGAAAAGTTTGAGAAATTTGAAGGAAAGCTAATTAAAAAAATAATCCCACAAAAAATTTAAACATTAAAAAATTATGCCAAACTTTGTTTAAGGTAATTTTATTTAAAAAAAAAAAAAAAAAAAAAAAAATGAAATAATAAAAATAAAAATCATTAGTTCCCTTATATCACAAATCTACAAGTGTGGGGATATCAGTGAAGATCGATCTTACGCCAAGGGTTTCACTGTAAACCAAATGAAAAAGTTCTCTACGAATTCACCCGAACAAAAAACAAAAACAAAAAACAATTCGCTTCATGAATTTGCCAAAGTTTTACTAAAACTCGGGGTCAAAAACGGAGGGTCGATTTGGATATTTTCAAAATGACAGTTTTAATCACGCGAAGGGAACGAACTCCTCTTTAAAGTAAAAACGAATCCGGACAACTTCTAGAGAGCAGACGCGCGCGTACCTGTTAAAAAGTTTTCAAAGGAGTGCCTATAAAAATGTATCCCGATGAATAAGGAGAAAGACGACAAAAAAGTAATCAAGATTTCTATGCGCTGACAAATACAAAACAAAAATTTAATTTTTAATTCTATTTAATTTAACGATATTCACTAAGTCTTTTCAAGGTCGGTCGTTGGCAAAAAAAAAAATAAATAAATAAATAAAAAATAAATTACAACAGCGGAAAACGACCTTTAAAACGTCTCTTCAGGAAGCCGTTATTTGTCAACAGTAGCTTTTTTTTTTCTTATGGTCACATATTTGAAGAAAATGGATGTTTGTCGAGAAAAAAAGTGGGGGCGATTTATAGGTAGCAAAAGGGAAAACGTTTTAAGAAAAAAAAAAGTTCCGTTTTTTTTTCTTTTTTCTTCTGCGTGTCGCAAAGAAGAGTGTTTTTAAAGCATACACGTGACCAAACACTTAATAATTACGGCGATTAAATCATGAAAGTTTTTAAATGAATGGTATAGGTGCTCGGCAGTCAAAATATCATTTTTTTTCTGTAGCGTTTTTATGAAACCAAAAAGTGTGACTTAATTTTACAACTTTTTAATTCTTTTCTAGAACTTATTTTCTTTAAATTAAAGAATTATAGTGATTTTCCAAGCGTAGCTTAGATGTGGCACAAGGCCGAAATGAGGGGGCACCCAGTGATGATCGAACTCACTACTCAGTCGTAATTGTTCTAGCGAGCCAAGCTTGCTAACCATTACACCGCCTATATGCGATATCAAAATAAAGAAAAGTAACTTTTTAAAAATTCTTTTTCGGGTTTTAATTAAAAAGGTACCGTCCAGGAAGGAATTAAAAATTAAAGAAAAATTAGTCCAGGCACTAGTTGGTGCTTATTATGGAAAATAAAAAGACAAAAAAATGGAAGGTTTTTGTACACAACCAAACTACACAAGAAGAGAATCAGGTTCCCTATTCCCATCAATTTATATATAAAAAAAAAAGAAAAAAAAAGTGTGCTTAAAATGACAATTCAGTCAGGATAACTCCCCCCTACAATTCCTTTTGCTGACCCTCGAAGTGGACAATATAAAAGGGGGTAAAAAAAGAAAAATAAGTGTGTGTGTGTCTTTTCAACCAATGTGTGTGTGTGTGTGTGTGTGTTTCCATTTAGGTCACATGTACAAATTGCACTCCAAGAATGTTGGCGCTATGAGTCACAAGACACTGACCTCTGACCTCGCCGCTCAGCCAATCAGCTGCCAGTGACGTCAATCAGCCTAGCTTGTTGCTGTGTGAAACTGCTAAAAATAGGCCAGCAGCAAGCAGAAAAGAAATGATAGGAAAGGGGGAACCTTATGCAGGAGGGACTCAATAGACTATTACAGAGAGGGTGGGTACTGAGAAAGAGCGCTAGTTGTGTTATAAGGAGTAGTAGTCGTAGCTATAATGGTACTGATACTAATAGTAGTTGGGGTGGTAATCAAAGTAAAAATGTAGACTTAATAATGGGAGTGGCAGAAAATAGAACTCGCAATAACGATGACAAGTAGTAGTAGTGGTGGTGGCTGCAGCGACGGAAGTAGTAATGATGATGGAAGCAGTGGTAGTAGGGAAGTGATAAAAACAGTAATAGTAGTAGTTGTACTACTTACTACTTGTAATATTTTGCATCTCCACATGATGCGAAATTCGACACAAGGTCAAGCTATTTACATGTGGGTTTCTAAAAAATAAAAATGAAAATTCTAGGGCATGACGACTGAGCCGCAGACATCAGGGAGGAACTCCTTTTGTGTCTATAGTGGAAGGTTTCAGGTGGCCAGATGCTTTTGAATTGACAGAATACTTGGCCAAGTGTTGTTAGTGGTGGTAGTACTGACTTTAGGTGGTGATTGGTAGAAGCAGTGACATTATTTTAGTTGTGTTGGTAAGAACTTAGTTTTTTAGTCGTGGCTTTTTAGTCCTTCTTGTAATCTTGTTGAATACAAGGCCAAATTTAAAGCAAAAAGGCAGAGGAGAGGATACTTTAAATAAAATCTTAATTTATTGATTTAACAAAAAAGAAGATTAGTAACTATTTAATTTATTAATGTCAGTGTTGTAGAGTTAGATAACAAAAGTTTGTAGTACAAGGTAATTAAAGTAAAGTGGAGCACTCGGTGTAGATCGAACTCACTAGCCATTGCTTTACGACAGGCACTTAGTAACCCGGTTAAAAAACAAAGACTTTAAGCAATAAGAAGACTAAGAACTAGAGAGGGTGAAATTCATATTGGAAAAAAATGTCTTTTTTCGATTTATGAAACAAATATCAGTGAAACAAGTTGAGCGACTAAAACGAGTTCAGCAATCAGAGATTTTTTTGTGCGGCACAAGGCCAGTAAAGTCGAGAACCATACGAGGATCGCAGTCGCTGTTATTGGCATGTTAAAGTAGCTTACATTGAGTTTTTTTTTTGTTTTAAAACAAAAAAGAAAGACTAAGAAAGAAATATTCAGAAAGCGAGTTAGATACTCCTCAACATTTTCGAGAGTATCTCTAAGTAATACTTAAAAAGTAGAAGGAAAAAGAAAGAGTAAATGATCAAAGAGAGAGGAAGGGAGAGAATTGAAAGTGAAGCTTTTTTTTTTCTCTTGGAGCGAGAAGTGTGCATCAACAATACTCTCTCCTCTCCATACTGCGTGTTGCTAGGGAGAGCGAAAGGGGGCTGGGCTAAGGGTGGTCTGACGTGGCTCGTGATGTAGACAAGATATCACACACACACAATATATATATATATATATATATATGTGTGTGTGTGAATCGAAACGGTAAACAAAGACAACTAAATGACCGAATTAGAAAATAAACAGACCAAATGATTGAGTAATTTTTAGGACGGGATTTTCTTTTAATGTTCGTGTTTTTTTTTTTTTTTCTTGGAGTGGAAAATTCGAAGGAAAAATCCAAATTTTGGGGTTTAGAAAAGAAAAAGAATCATATGACTCTTAACAAGGGGGGGAGAGTCATGTGACTAGAGACAAGAGAGAATCATGTGACTGGAGACAAGATCATGTGACTGCAGGAGAAGGTGGCGACGGGCAGGGTGAAAACTTTGAAAAGAGTTGGTATGAGTGAGAGAGAGAGAGAGAGAAAATGCTCGCTCATTCCCGACAGACGGAATCAGACAATAATCCAAGGAGGGGCACTTTATCAAAGAATCGACAAAGAGGGTGGGCTAAAAAAGAGAAACGGAGTGAGGATATATGCAGAGATAGTGGTGGTGGCGGCAGGAGATGAAAAAACCGTAATGGTGGCGGGGGTGGAGGACATAGCAATAATAATAATACCACCACCAGTGATATCATTAGTAGCAGCTGATTTAAAGCTTCAGCTATAAAGACCTACCCAAGCATGACCTACAATTCATTCACTTTGCCAAGCGCTCGGAAACTTTCAGGAATTTTTCGAAGCAGCTACGGAGGAAGTAAAGGGAAAGTGACAATGAGATATCCGAAGTTAAGGGAAGGACCCCCCCCACACTTAAATTTTTGCCTCTCTCCCTCATTTCGACACCCTTGTTTCAGGTCCATCTTTTCATGGACAATCCCGTCAGAGTGATTGGAAATTAATGTAAAATAAAAATTTATTTTTTTTAATCTATCAATGTTAGAGATTTTCTTTGAACACAGGTAAAAAGCTTAGTTTAAATTTGAATGTTGATTTTCTAGGGAAGCAACGTCTCCAATTAAAATTCTTCCCCTCCAGGCGCAACATAATCTTTCTGCCCAAATTTCTCAACATCTGGATCTATCATTATTTAAGTTAAAATTTAAATGATGCACGAAACAAGATTATTTTTTTTTTGTTGCTTGACGTGCCATTTTTTCATTTTTTTTTTTTTTTTTTTGGTCAAACTTTACTGAATTAGCATTTTTTAATCTCCAAACCGCAAACAAACTGGATCAGTTTAAGAAGAGGAGTAGATTCGTGTACAATTGTAGGCAGTTAATTCAGTTCAGTTGTTACTGTTTGAGGTAAAGAAGGAAACAAATTATTAAAATTTACTTACCTGTTTTATTTATTGATTGATATTGACCCAGTTACCTTGAGCATTCTTAATGCCAACATTCTGTTACTTTGACGTACGTCAAGTTATATAATTATTAGTAGGAGTTATTATTTTTATTATGATGACCTGAGAAGAAGTTCGAAAAATCATGTAAGATATCCTTGACAATTTTTTTTTTACCATTTTTTTAAAGTTTTCTAAGCCTCAAACTTTAAAAAAGTAAACACTTTTGGTGTACTAACAACTCAATTGAACAATACTAAAAATTATGAAAGAGGTCGTTAACGTTTTTCCATAACTTATCACAATGCACAGCTATTCTGATTTGAGGAGAGCCAATTATTTAATTTTGTTAAAATGAAATGGTAATCAAAATAAGTAAATTTGCAATAAGGAGAAAGGGAAAAAAAAAAAAAAAAGAGAGAAAGGGGGAAAAAAAGAGAAAACAAACTTGAGTCAGTCGTTTATTTTCCAGATTAATACACTTAGAACAAAGTGCAGTACTGACATTTATGATATAATCCCAAACAAGAATGAAACAGAGACTATCAATATTTCAGGTAGGAATGGCCCACCTGTTTTGGAAACTTGGCATTAGAAATGGAGTGATCTTAGCCTGGCTTGACCATCAATCAACAGCAGGTACTGAGGAGAAATAAACTACTGACTCAATCATGAAATGAGAATGAAGTGTCATTACACTAATTTGCTCTCCAAAACTTTATATGATGGTATTAAAAACTTAAGCTGAAACAATAGTCAACAAATTGGTGTCATTAAGTGGTTGGGGAAGAAATTTTTTAATGTTGTTCCAGGTCGATAAATATTTTGAGGGCAAAGAAGATGAAGATTAAAATAAAATTAACCAAATAAGAGGAAGTAGATCTGTCATAGTCTTTCAACTATGTAGGAGTTGCTTGCCTAGAAAATCAGCCTTGAAGCAGGCTTTTATATATATATATATATATATAAAATTTTTTTTCTTCTTTTATTTACATTGTTTGAACTGTTGTCCTCATCTTTATTGTCATATTCACAATATTTCGGCCATTGTACACTCTGGCCTTCTTCAGGTGATTGTAATTTCCAGCTAAACCTTTTATTATGTCCACTAGGCTAGATTGTTCTACTTCCATGTGGTTACATGGCCCAGTGGATATATAAAGACGTTGGTTAGATCCAGTAATTAGATCCAAAGAGTTGTGATTTCAATACCAGGCTACAGCAGTGGTGAACCAAAATACTTAGAGAGTTGAGTTAAAGGTAAATAACTGAGATATCCAGAAGAGGCATGGCATGTGAAACTAGAACAATCTATCCTGGTGGATGAAATACATGGTTCGGTTAAAAATTCCAATCACCTGAAGAAGGCCGTCATGTACAATGGCCGAAATGTTATGAATATGGCAATGAGGATAACAGTCTGTAAATAAAGGAAGATCTATGGAAATGTATATTTTGGCAAATACTCAGTCATGAAACCATAATTGTATTCTGCATTTGTAAATATGCAAAATAAATCTGCTACAGAAAATTTGACACATATCTGAAGAATCATCGGAATAGTGAAAGATACCTTCCAGAAACTAAGCAAAGTATTAAGGGATGAGAAAATTTAATTAAAAACTAAGAATAGAGTACTGAACAGCTGTGTTATATTTACCTTTTTAAGTGACCGAGATTTGGTGTTACAAAAGGATGCTGAGAATACCACTGACAAAACGTGAGCAATGAGAAAGTTTTAGAGAAAATGGAAACAAAAGGTTACATGCTTAAAATCAGGAAGAGACAGTTAAAATTTCTGGGACACATAATGAGGAAAACAGGATTGGAGAGCTTAACACTCACAAGACATACTGAAGGCAGAATAAAAACAGTGATTTACCTACCAAATGAGTTTAAAGAGCAGAGACAAAGAGGGATGGTAAAATCTCAAATGTTGCTTAGAGCTGCAAAGGATAGGAAGTTGGAAAAAGCTATGATTGCCTTTAAAGAAGTATTACCTTTAGTAATAGAGTTTATATATGGAATTGTGAAGTTGAATGTTAATTAATCTTTCTGAAGTTTTCAGAAACCAAATAATATTGGACTAACATTGTTAATTCAGAATCAATGCAGTGGTTTACAAATTAAGTATTACACAAGCATACATATAAAGAAAGTGAAAAAAAAAAAATCTCTAAATATTTACGTAATATTACTATAGTTCTACAATAGTGTCTTGGGTGAAACATTTTTATTATCCACTGTCTGGATTTATAGAATTAGATGAAGATTATGCAAGAACATTTGAATTTGTCTTACATGCTATACAAGCACATGGCCAAACAATTGAGAATGCTTGCATGTATTAATTCTGAAACTGTTATTGCCTGATATTCCAAACTCAGCTCTATTTTGATATACACTGTAAGCTAGGTATCTCGAAGGATTAGCTAAAAAATGAGCAGACATGGTGAAAAAATGCCCCAAACTTAATAAAATTAAAGTTTTATTGTCAAAATTATTAAGAGAAAAAGCGAAAAGATTTTTTTTGATTATTAAATTATATTTTATGATCTTTTGAAAACATTTGAAATTTTGGTTAAAAATTGTTTTCTTGTGTCAGCAGGGGACCCAAGATTAGTATAGGATTTTTTTTGTGATGAAAAAAACGTACTGATTTGGAAATTTTGCAAAAATCAAGTAATTGTCAGATTTTAATTAAATTTTCAGAACTAATTCACAAATGAATAAATTATTTTAGAATTTTTTTTTTTACATCTGTTACCCCCCAACTTATTTAATTTTATGAAATTTCAATCAATTCATTTTTGTACTACTTAATATTTATATTAGCTATATGCAAAACTTCTTGGAGTATTTAAAATCAGTTTTTCTTGTTTTTGTTTTGTAAACCTTATTCCCCAAATAAAATTTCAGAATAGTATATTTTATATTTGAAAGACTTTTTAATAAAGGGAATTGCATTGTGCTGAAATAAGGCTAAAATCAGTGATTTTTAGCCATTTAAAGAAAAAACATCTTCAAGTAAATTTAAATTAGTTTTGAAAAATATTTTGCTCATTGTAAATATTAAATTTAATCTATTAGCTTAAAATTAAAACTAAGATATAAGATTCAAGACAGATTTTTCATTTTACATATTAGGTATTGTGTTTCTTTGTAGGTACCTACTGGAAGCCCATTATCTTGGCCTAAGCACTATCCTAGTAGGTTAGATCTGGAGAGATTCTCTACTACTACTCTACAATAATAAAGTTTAATACAGCAGCTATTTACAGCCTTTCTTTTAATGGAATAAAATTTTAACCAAAATAGGTCTGTACCCTGGAAGGAAGTTTGAATGTGTTTTCTGTTTGTATTTTTTGTGCAGTTTACAAAGGTTAGAAAAAGAAAAACTCCTGTTAGTCATGGAGAATCAAGATTTACTGGAGGAGAAAAATGTTGCAGACAATAATGAGGGCAAAGAGGTTAGGGATACAAATAGTTAACGCTAGCATTTATCTTACATTCCTATTTAAACCAATCTTTTTATTTAATTTTTTTCTTTGATATTAATAATGGACAAAACCAGAAATACAAAAACTTAGGCACAACAATAAGGAAATGATAGTAACCATTCCTTTTCTTTAGTACAATGGAAATGTCTTATCTGAGAGATGTACTCTCAATTCTTGAGACTTTTCTTTTGACCTCTACCAACAGGGTGATGTATTCACCCATATTAGTTTGATTACTAGCACAATATCTAAGAGATCACAATGAATCCCACTGACATTTTGCTAAAGGATGAGCCAAGGGTCAAGGTGCAATTGATTAAATTCAGTGTGGATTCCCTTTTGTTTAAGAGATATTTCATATATTAGGACAATGGCTCAAATTTCTTTTTTGTTGTTTTTGTTGCATGAACAGAACTTCATAAAGTAAAAAAAAAATAAGTTTTTAAGTCAAAACATACAAGTAAAAAAAAAAAAAAAGGAACCAAGGGGTAGATGAGGACACAAATCAGTTTTTTTAATGCAATTTCTAAAAATGAACGGACTTATTTTTAATCAGACATTTTTATTCAACATGTCAAATGTTATTTGTCATATAGGAATAAAGTGTCGCTGCTGACACTTGAGTTTGTACATGGACCGCCAGAGAACAAGCACAGTCAACCTCATCTTGAAATAATTAGATCATGTGATGGGTAAAAATATATATATATATATATATATATATATATATATATATATATATATGGGAATTAGTGACATCTGACAGAGTATTGTTCAAAGGCATTACTATTATTGTATCTGATTTACAAAGTGTCTCCCACAAACGGACATTACAAAATTATTATAGTGGAGACTTATTTAAAATAGATGTCCTATTTTGATTTATTATATAATCTACACTTAGAAATGAGACACCTATTTCAAATAAAAAGTTTCCACTATAATAATAATGATTAACAATATAAAAAAAAAAAAAACAAACTTTATGGTAAGTTGAAGTGCTGTCATAATTTAATAATTCATTCTGGCTAGCATCATTACCTTTGTTATTTTGATCCTTTTTGTGAATTATCTGGTCTTACTTGGCTGTGTCAAGTTGTGAGGTAATGATCAAATGCTAACATTTGCACATATTTGTTTATTTCAAGATGTTTCAATTTGTTCATTCACCAACCTTCCATTAATGTATATCTCATATAACATTTTTTTTTATCTTAAAAAAAATCATATTCAATTCAATCTTTTCACTGGTCAAGATTTATATAGAAAAATCAATTTGATAATTTTTGTTGGAATTTTTTCATTTGAGGAATTATCTTTATCATATGGTTTATTATTAAGTCCAATTAATTTTTTACTGTTTTATATGTAATTTTATATGTAACTATCAGAAGAGAACTGAAATTTTGTATTAAAGAATATCAAATATTTTGATCCTATATACATTTTAAAATTTATAATTGCATTTATTTTGTAGTTTTAATGAAAGGTTTCATAGGATCACTACTTTTGGATAACAAGTGATTAATATAAAATTATTAAAAAATTTTATATACACAATATTTTTTTTTCATAAAAGTTTGTATGGTTGTAAGTCTGAACTAAGAAAAAAAAAATTCCAATGTTGATTTGAAGACATTCTTTAGGAGATGATTAACACAACACAATATTCCTTTTAACCTTTAGCCCCCTACATTATTATTTCTCCTTCCACTATATATGGTCGCTCCTTAAATACAAACTGCAGTAGCCTTGATCTTGATTTAAGTCAAACTGATTTTGCTGTTGTTATAGCAGGATGTGACAACACAATCGTGAAATTTATATATACTGTTATTTAGCCATTGGCAATGCCAGGACATATGCTTTCCTAAGTGACTGAAGATGCCTAATAAATATGTAAGGTTTTAACATGTGGCCCTGCTTGAAAGTAAATTAAGTTTAATAAAAATACAGAATCATGCATGGACAGAGGAAATGTAAATTGGTTTGATGTATGTTTTTTTTTTTGCAAAATGAGAAAAAAAAAAAACTTTAAAAATTAAAAGATAAAAATTCAGAATAAGAATTTATGATTGTTTTTTAAAGAAATTGTGCCTAATTTCACAAAAAGTCCTTATATGAAAATATTGTTGATCTCATTCTTATCGAGACCGTATGTCAACTTATGCCCTTTTAGAAACACACTAAAAAAAAACAAACAAAAAAAAAACAGTCAATCCAACAAAAGTAATCTTAGTTAATGGCAAGTCTTAAGGTAAAGAAATAAAATTTGTTCAAAAAAGTGCGAGAAATGCCAACAGGTACTTAGCAAGATTTTTTTTACAGGATTTTATTGGAAAGTGATCGAGTCAAAAACAATTTGCAAGTGTTTTTGATTCCTGGTGTAAATACATGGATACAATCACTTAAACATATTTTGTTAATTAGATTTACTCTGAAGTGGAGAAAATTATAATTTTTTTTTTGTTCCCCCATTGTAGTAAGGAGTTATTTTCGTCCAAAGGTAGTTAATAAAAGTAATTAATAAGGAACACAGATTTTACTTAATGGCTCAACTTTTACTTTTAGATTAAATATAGAGACTTAAAGGGAAAACAGTGACTGCTGGTGTTTCAAAAGGACTTACTTGATGGTGGAAACTAGTTAACAAGAATTTGTAAACAATAGTTTTTCAAAGCAATTATTTGTTTTCCATACAAGTCATATGAAATGTGTTATGGGCGACTGATAATGGTGAAATTAGCTGTTAAGGAAACATTCAACATTCATTGACCAAACAGTTAATATTACTGCTGATCAAAATTTATAAAAAGGTATGAAAGCATCTCTTCAAATAGGTATGGGTTAAATAAACTGGAATCATTAACCACTATTGGTAATCAGTCTAAGAGAAGGACAACTTTAAATTCAAAACTGGTACTCTATCCCATAAAAACATACTAATTCCTATGGAAACCACAGCAGCAATGCCTAGTGTACCGAGAGCTGTGGGTCACAGACTCCTCAGAGTGACTATGAAACTTGTGTGTGCGTATTGTGGGAAGTCTTCAAGTAGTTTTTGTAATTTGGTAAAAAGCAAACCAGTGGAATACTGGATTATAGAAAAACAGATTCAAAAAACCAAGCCTATTTCAAGACTGATTAATTTGTTTTTTTATGGTTTATTATCACTGTGTCATTTAAAGCCAAAAACCTATTTTGGATGAGGAAAATGATATATAAATTTTTATATATTAAAAACAATTTTCTTAATACTTTGGATTCTAAGAATACTTCTGTTTTTGTGAATAAATATTGAATGTTTTAAGAATAATGATTTTTACCAGGTATGAGTCCTACTATTAAACTCATGGGTGGGGAGATGGATTGATACCTTTTCCAAGGGCATTTATACATAAGTGGATGTAACGAACCTGACCAGAGTTCAAACTTGGCTCCCCGTTTTCTCACACTGTGACACTATTCTATTTCCAGCTAATAAAAAGATATGTCCTCATTGGTTCAAACCTATAGATTTTTAGGTTATGGTTTGATTGCCATTTGCTTTGTATTAAAATCTCCCAACTTGGCTCCCACAAGACCCACTGAAGGGTCATTTTCCAATTTCTTTTCTATGAGAATTATTGGGAGTGTGATGCTACAATTGATTGCTTATGACAGGGGTTCTCAAGGTTTTTGAAGTCGGGGTGCAATTGAAATCCTACCAATAATTGTAGGTGCACTATATACAAATTTTGGAATAATACGTTATAATGGCATCAAATATCGCAAAAAAAAAAAAAAAAAAAAAAAATAATACAATAAAAAAAAATATAAAATGAAACATATCTTAAGTTTATTCATTCTTGTGTTTATAAGAAACATGAGCCTGATAAGTCTTAGCGATTTCTTCAATGTTTGGACGTATATTTGATAGACAAATTCTCATTTCCCAGTCAATACATCGAAGAGTTCCTTTCTTTTTGCACTTAATTGTGATGAGAGCAGAAAAGCCTAATTCACATAAATATGAACAAGACAGGCACCACAATATAATAAAGTAAATATATTTATTTCTTCTATCTGGATACATATTTCTCTGGGAGATGTCAGAGTGAATCTAGACAACTTCCAGGGTGCACCAGTGCACAATTTGAGAACCACTGGATTATGAGATCATGGTATACCAGAATCATATTTTTTTCCAAAAGAATCAAAATAATTTTGGTTTTCTTGTCTTTTATTTTGTTTTCCTTTTGGAATTTCTACTGTTTTTTTTTTTTAAATTTTTTAGATACACAAAGCTGTACCATGCATTTGTGTTGGTTGTGTAGGACTCTGGGTTGTAAAATGGTCTCAGGTACAGGATAACACACCAGTGGATCATAGTTAATAAATACTAACTATGATATCCTTGCCTCATATATGAAACAATCTTAAAACAAAGTCCATTGTACCAAAATTAATTAAGATATGGTGTTGGGACCCTGGGACAATGAGGGAAAGGCAGCTTGCTAGCCAACATGTTAAGAAATCCTCACTTCTTAAGTGACAAACAGAGAGAGACATATTTAAAGTCAAAGTTCATAGTAAATATTTTCCAGGCCTTGTAACCCACTTAGGCTGTAGGGGTACCACATATACTGCAGCCATGGTAGCAATGGGTGTGTCTAGGGCAAGGTAGGATAATGGGGGAGGGGCACCCCACTCCAGTTTGGTTTTGAATTCAGAGTTTCCCTCCTAGTAGACTGTTAGCCACTTCAAGTCAAGAGAGCCCAGTCACTCCTGCTATTTAACCCATAACTGGGAGTGGAAAAGAAGAGCTGGATTCATAGCTTCCCCAAGGGTTCTTGCGCAAAAGAGAACATAACAAACTTTGACATTCAAACTCTGCTTTGCCGATTTCTTTCTAAGTTGGAGAACAATTGCACTATAGCCACATCCTATATTGTAGATAACAGACCTTAAAATAATACTTTCACATTTCGTAATGAAATGTGTATGTGGCTAAATACAGGTTACAGAGTGTAAACACTGATTTGTGAGTTTGGCCTTGGACACTGTCAATGAATGGCAATAGAAACATGAATAAATCCATGAGCAGTTTGCAACAAACAGGAAATCTAATTTGTTTTGAGAAGGAGTAGTAAATATTATGAATATATTTTCTGTAGCAGATGTTCCAGCAACTCCCAGAATCTGAGCGTAGCAACAATAACAATATACTGTAATGAATGTTATGTGAAAAAGAGAAGATTCATTTTTATCATAGATCTGATAATCTTAGGATATTCTTAAGAACTTTTACCTTTTCTTTTAAAAGGAAACACTTTAAGCATCTGTTCATTTGTGCTTTCACACCAATATTTAGTCAAATTTATGAATTGTTTATTTCTGAAAATGAACATAGATAATTGAAACCTCAGAAATCCTCTTGTTTCAACAATGATGAGGATCCATTATTTATTTGAATAAGTCTACAACAAACTTTCCAAAAGGAGAAAAGCAGGAATAGTGGCTTATATAGAAAACATGATGCTTCTTTAGTTATAATCATTAAAACTAAAGAGGATTCAAAAAAAAAAAAACAAACAAAAAAAAAAAAAAAAAAAAACCCACAAAACCCTCAAGCTGTGTTATTGTAAGTTTTCAACTTTTTTCAGATTTTATCATAATTTAGATTTTACTAATAAACTGGAATTCCAAAACAAGAAATTGTTATTAAAATTAAAACTAGAATTAAAATGAAGTAATGAAGTAGGGACAAATGCTTAGATAAAAAAATAAATAAATAAAAAGGTTATGCTTCTTCAGGTGTAAGGCAATCATGGCTCTCCAGAGATTCTTATATATAAATTGGCATGCATTTTTGGGAAAGTGGAGTAGTTTCCCATTGCCCACCACACAGTTTGGAATTCAGTTTTCTTTCTCTGAGATTGTCTGCTACACAATTCATGGCTGCTGATGAGAAAAGATGAATTGATGCCACTTTACAGGAAATTTGTGTGAAAGTGAATGCAACAGACTAGCTTAGAATTTGAATGCAGTTCCCAGATTCCGCCTTCCACACTGATATTCATTAAACTATCTGTACACATTAGAGATAACTTTTCTAATAAATTACAAATCTGATATTAATTCCTATTTAATTTTCAGAGAAATTGGGCATTATTTATACAATACCTGACTGACTGGTCAGCCGGTCAAGGTTGATGTAATAGTATTTCTTTTTACTTTTTAGTACTACACCAGTAGACAGTAAAGTAATTCCAGGGAAAAACTGCTTGCCCAAGTGCCTAATATATACTTTCCAGTCACTAACCATGGAGAACTTACGGCAAGTCATTTTGGGAAACATTTGAACTTTGTTCACAAATTAATTTGTGAGGCAGATAAATGTTTTCTTATTCTAACACCTTTATTTCATACATAGACATTTTAAAATTACGCGCAAAAATCTTTTCTGGCTTTTATACAATACTATACAAATTACTTGTAAAATAAAAAAAAAAAAAAAAAAGATGGATAAAAATTTATGTTTGTCATTTGGTTCGATTTAGAAAAGTGGGTCAGGTTAAGAACTTTTCAGCACCTTCGTGTGTGTGTGTGTGTGTGTGTGTGTATGTATATATATATATATATATATATATATATATATACACACACACATCCAGAGATTCGCTACAAAAGAAGCATACTTGATGAAAAAATGCCCAAAACTTAATAAAAAAAAACAAAGTTTTGTCAAAATCTGTTACACACACATACACACACAACCCTCCCCGTTCTCACTCAGGAGCATGGAATCTTTACAAGGCAAGCCTGTTCAGTTCTTGCAGCCTGCTCTATTAAAGCTGATAAAAAACTTTTTTTTTTTTATCAGTATCTTAGCAACAGGCATAATAAATTACATTTTTATTTTAAATGTTCTTATACAATTATCCTTCAAAAGAAATGGTTTTCATTACTTTGCCCTCTTGTGAATTCTTGAAATAGAATTGACCTACTGACTCCAAAACAGCTTTACTTCTATCAGATTCTTGCATTTCACATAATTTCACTATTTAAATTTGCTGTGTTTATGCACTGACCTACTAACACACTAATTGGTGCCTTAAAAACCTATTTTTTATGTTTGTACTCAAAATGCAGTTTAAGTCTTTTGTAATCCTGTATTTTTTTTTTTTACATAAACCTGTACGTTTATACATACTACAATTGTTAATATATAATACCCCCTGATATTTTTTAAAATCTTAAAGTTAAGGGGTTATATTATGAGAAATAAATATTAACTTTTCTCCAGTTATGTGTATCACCATATTCAGAACATAATGACTAAGACTAACTTATATCTGTGGTAAAAACAAAGTAATAGATAACAATAACAAAGAACTTAAATTATTAACACTTCATTTATTTAAAAAAAAAAAAAAAAAAAAAGAAGATTCCCATACATATTAATCATATTTAAGTCAACGACAGTTTCATCTTTGCTGACAGCATTGTAGATGTCTTTGTCATCTTAAATGTTCTTTGTCCACAGAGTCATCTTGTCTTTCCTAAAAAATAAATGTCATTTTTACTTCTGTCCTCTGTGCGTGTGTGAGAGAGAGAGAGAGAGAGATACAGCATTATTTTTTTTTAAATAACTTTGCCACAATGGTTTCAGGAATAATCTGCCAAGTTTCCAATATCCAGGTACATATAATGGAAAGTTCAGGTTAGTGAATGTGGTCTATTGGAATGAGTAACTTGCGGTTGGTTACATATGTTGATGTCCAGAAAAACAAAAACACTGGTCATCTCACAAGAATATTCTTTGCATCTGAATGTGTGCAGGACAAGTAAAAATGGCTGTTTTATGCTACAAAAGATAAACAGCCATGAGAGCCACTAGAATGTGATTTTGTTTATAATTCTTTTTTTTCTTCTAGTGCAAGCTTATTTTTACAGCAAGACTTGTCTGTGCATTTGTTCTAAATCTGTGTAAATGATGTGTCTCAACACATAATCTAAACTACATAAATTCTTATTTGTAGTTGATACAAACTGAAATAGAACAAATGTTAAATCCAGCTGCTACAAATTCCAAAGTCAGTGGGTATTATACACAAGTGATGTTCTTCCTAAATTCTTAATACCAAAATTATACATGAGCGCATATTATACTATTATAATTACAGTAAGATTGGAATGTATATCAATCATAATGCACAATTGTAATTGCAAAATTCAGAAAAAGAATTAAAAACTAATCAACGTCTATTATAATACATTCTGTGCCCAGTCCTATTATTAAGACCCCAGGTCTTGATCATAGCTAAATGAATTGATGAAATATCTGTCTATATTTCTGAGATGAGGTATTGTAATTGGTTACACTATTTACAATGTTTGGATTGTTGTCCTCATCTTTGTTGCCATATTCATGATGTTATGGCTGTTGTACGCTATGGCCTTCTTCAGGTGCTTGGAATTTTGATCCAAACCCTTTATTTTGAAATTCCAATCACCTGAAGAAGGCCGGAGCTTACGATGGCCAAAAAAGTTGTGAATATTGCAACAAAGATGAGGATAATAGTCCAAACATTGTAAATAGTGTAGAGAATTGATGAAAGTTTTCAAAATATCTAAACATTTCTGACACATGTTACCTAGATTCACGTATACAGAAATAGGAAAGACTGAAAGGAAGAAAAGAAAAAAAAAAATTGTGGGTGGTGGCAGGGGGGGTAGTGCAGTAATTGTTACTGAAAGGGAAGAAAAATGTAGAGTTCAAATTCTGTCCTAGGTTGTCTTGCTCACTTCACACTAAGTCCCTGGCAAAAGGTATGGATCCAGTTAACCCCAGAGCTATGGGTAAAAAAGTGAGGCAAACTGGGTTCTTTAGCCTTGATAGGACAATCAGTTTTAAGGCAAATATGAATCCAAATCTTCTGCAAATAAAACAAAAGAAGTCATAATCCTATAGTGGACTGACAATGACAACATGTGCTTCTTGTTTATATAGCCTGTGATATCATGGGTTGGATTCTGTAAATTAGTCTATAAGATCAACTTGTTAATACTAGTCTATGCAATCAGCAAATAATAATCTACTAAACTTAGTTTAAAACTAGACGTGTGTGTGTGTGTTTATTTGTATTTTTTATAAACATTATTAAAAAAAGAAAAAATTCAGGGAAAATTGAAAATCCTGCACCATAAAAAAAAAAAATGGAAGAAAATTAAATCTGTTACATACTTCCCTGTGAGATCTAACTTGAGGTTTTATTTTAGGGATATTATTGTGAAAGTTATGAAACAGAACAGCTCTTCAACCCACACAACTAAATTTTAGAGCTGATAGAATTTCTAAAAGCACATTCTACACTGAACCATGAAATTCACCGAACCATGCAGCATGTGTTAGCCATGCTTATTACATAAGAATAAATAACTGTCCCATTTCCGTAGATGTTTTGACATAATAAAGATTGTTTGACATTTCTATATAAACTTAAAATATTGATGTAACAAAAGTAGGGCTACTTTAAACTTTAGTGGTGTTTAGTATAATGAAGAAATTAGTATGCAACTCACAAGACATTGACAGATAAACTTATTTCGTATTGGGTGCTTCATGAATGTGCTTTTAATTTAAAAAAAAAAAAAAAAAAAAGGTTTATTTTATGCAAATGATAGGAAAACTTTCATCAGTGAAGTAATTAGTGTTCTTATATTTCAAGCCATTGATAGTGAGTTCATTTTTCAATGGATGCCCCATTTATGTGACTGTGTAGAGGCCGGTAGAGTCCAACAAATATTTATGGGTAACAGTTGAAAGCAAATTATTTGACACACAAAACTGGGTTTTCACTGAAAGAGCCATGAATATAAAACAGCACTTCAACAATTGATTTTCTTGCCAAATAAAAGGCACAAATTGTTTCTTTTAAAGAAAAAAGTTAATTAATTACACATATTTCTGACCTGCTTTTCTTTTTCTTTTTTTCTTTGGAAAATCTGCCATGAAATCTAGAAGTGTGAAGAGTGTGTCAAAACAACTACTACTACTACTACTACTACTAGGATGATAAGAATAATGACAGGGTCAACAATACAGCCTGGAATAAATTAGAAGAAAGACACCATGACAGAAAGACTACAAACAAGAAAACTTTGCCTGTTTATGGCATTATAATGGCCTCAAGAATTACTCATGAGTTGCCAAAAAGTGAGATACATGTTCAATATTTTGGGCTTTGATTTTCGAGATACAGAACTGTCAATATATTATATTTTTGTTCACTAGAATAGAAACTATTGTTTTCATCTTTATTATAGACTAGCAGTAGAGCCCGGCATTGCCCGGGGATGTAACAGTAAGAGATAGATCAAGTATCGACCATCATAAAGACTGAAAAATAAAATTGACGAAGATTATTGTTTAAGGTTGACGGACACGCATGTCTTAATTAGTTTTTTTTTTTTTTTTACAAATTGGTCAAACCCAAACAAAAAAATTGTTTTCAATCGTTATGCGTCTACCAATTGAATAGAATTTTATTATAAACAATCGTCTTGTAAATGGAATTTTTAAAGCATTCTGAATGTAAAAATAAAGAAAAAAGTGTGCAAGACAATAAGAAACACTACCTGCCAAAAAAAAAAAAAGAAAAAAAAGTGAAGTTTTGTTGAAATCGGTTGAAAAATATAGGAAATTCGATCCCATATATAAACACACACACACACACACACAGACAACCTGAGTTTTATAATAAGTATAACTCGATATTCTTGCAATGCTTCTTAATCGTGTTTTCAAATTGATTTCGTGCAAAAACAATTGTGTTTTTCCAATTTTAGGCGCTGCCAGAACGATCACAAGTTAATTTTACGTAGTCCTGTGAAGTTTTGTTGAAATCGGTTGAAAAATGTGGGAAATCCGATTCAATATATAAACGTACAGACACACACACAACCTGGGTGCCATTTTAAAGTCATAAGGCTTCGGCCAAGTATCCTTTATATTTTGGCTGATATGTGATACCTTGTATATATCGATTATTACACTAATTTGTACCTGTGATGCCTTTAAACCTGTTTGTTCCTTCTTTTTTTTTTATAGTATGTTATTTTACTACCTCATTGAACTTCTGGACACTGGATGACAGCAACACTTGATTAATCAGTACCTGTATTCGCTATGCCATCAGTAAAGTACTTTGTTGTTTATTTTTTTTTTTTTTTTAGAGCTTCTAAATTCAAAGTTAGGGGTTTCGACATTTGGTTATCATGGTGGGCTGGAGACCTGAAGATGATGAAACTTAGTTGAAATATTGTGTCTACAATAGAGTCTATAATAATCAAGATGAGAGAAATACTTTGATCAAATAAGTCAGAATATAAGTTCAATTTTGCATGAAGTTTTTTTTTCTTCCTAATTCAGTTTAATTAAATGGCTGAGAATTGAATCAGATCAAAGTGATAAAAACCAAAGAAATGTAAAAGTTAAATATGTTTAATAATGCTACACCTAGTATTGGGCGTGCAGGTGGTGTAATGGATGTCGGCTCAGAATGAGAAATCAGAGAGCTGAGTTCAAATTCCAGTTGGATTCATTACATTCACTAACATTCAAATAGCCTTGGGAAAGGTATGAATTCATCTCTTTTCCCCCCAGCTATAGATTAAGTAGTAAGGAAAACTAGGTCCTAAAGCCTTTGTTGGCAACCAGTCTACTGCAGAAAGAAATGCCAACCTCCTGTGAGAAAATATTTTACTCAGTTATGAATTGAAAGAGATGATCACCCAAGTGTGTATCGCATATGGCACTTAATTGACTGGCTGAGTGTTGGTAGATTCTCTAGGTGGCAACTAGATTAAGAGAGGGAAAAGTTTTGAATTCAAAACTGTAGAAAAGGTAATGGGAAACTACTTCACTATCTTTTCCAAGAAGTCATAGGTCTCTCCACACAGTAAAGGAAGTTGTGAAGAGCCATGATCATCTACAGGGAAAGATATTAAAAAAATGTTGCTGAAATAGAGTATCTGGCAGATATGTCATGATCATTTTCTGAAGAAACAAGGTTTTTTTTTTTTTTTGCTCCTTTCTTGAAAATTACATACCTGATGAAGGCTAAAAAATACCAGATGAAATAACAAAAATATATCAGTTGGAGAAGTATTACTTTTAGTTTTTATTAGAATTACTGCCAACTATTATTATTAATCTTCTTTTTTTTCTACAAGTATTTACTGGCATCTTTATTCTTTTAATTGCAGCTTTAAACAAATTGTCAATTCTACAGAGTACAGAGGTTAA
Source organism: Acanthosepion pharaonis (assembly GCA_903632075.3). NCBI lineage: Eukaryota > Metazoa > Mollusca > Cephalopoda > Sepiida > Sepiidae > Acanthosepion > Acanthosepion pharaonis. The sequence goes on from CAHIKZ030002022.1 coordinate 156,778, forward strand.
ACACTGGCATGTAAATATGATTCTAAAATAGAAATAGTGAAAATACTTAATCTCAGAATCTCAAATCAAGACCATTCCAACAAATTTGGGAACATCAAGAATTTAAGATAACCACTGCCTTAAAAACCAGAAATGCTCCCAAATGATTGCTGGCAGCGAAAGTTTAGTGCTCCATGGATACATAAATAGACGAAGGTTTGAAAACAAAATATTTTTTGAATTATTAAGTTTTGTCACAATAACCTTCAAGAGAATGTTTAAGCAGAAGACAAACTATGTCTCTTGTCTTCAGTTGCTATAATTTTGATTTTGAACAGCAACCTCTACACATGAAAGTTTTTAAACCGAGAAAGTCATTACACAGAGACAATTCTACAGACTTGGCATCCAACATCAGAGTTCCTTGCAACATTACAATGAGATATCACAACTGGTTGCCACTCTGACTGTGAGAATTTTACCAGAAAAAGGGTACAGTTTACCACAAATCTGTCTTAAGAACTTCACTCCTGATTCTGGAATCGTTTGCTCAACAACTAGACTGCTTGCCAACTAAGGCAAGAGAGTCTAGTGTGTCTTGCTATTTATTTACCCATAGCTAGAGAGAGGTAAAAGAGGATTCATACCTTTTCCAAGGACATCAGTACAAAGTGAATACAAACAGATTCAGTCAAAGCTTGAACTTGGTTTGCCAATTCTATTTTCCAGGATTGATAACCCAAAACACGGATTCCTACATTTGATGATTTGGTGTCCTTTCTAATTAAGACAAAATAATTCAGAATCTCTGTGATGACCAAACTAATGTAAACGTCATTATTGCCTGCCACCTAAAGCAGCCAATAATGACACTTGCAATCCTATCTGGAAGTATTTGATGCCAGTTCTGATTAATTCAAGAGAAGATGGAGCACCATGCCTTTTTGTATGTTTCACATAATTAATTTCTTTCTTAAACCCTAAAACAATAAGTATTTAAATTATAAGTTTATTGGAATTAATATAATACTAAACAGAATAAAATGGAAGAATTTAAATTTTTACTATTGAAACAAAAATTATTTTGCCAAAGTGTCCATGAGCTATAAAAGTCTATTTTTTATCTCTAAAATACCTGGCACCAAAATGTTTGATCTCTTAAAAAAAGAATTGATGTCGGTGTGTGTGAAGGGGGGTGATGATGCTTTCCAATTCCTTGTTAAGAAATTAATTCAAATGCTAACAACTTACCAATTCCTCAACAAAGCTTACATACACCAATTTTCCAAACTACCAGTGATACTACCATATTGCATATTATTTGGACCTCATTCCAGAGAGGTATTAGGATCACCTCTACTTTCAGATGTAGACTGCCACATTAGACTTTTCTTCTTTTAAATTCTGAAATACCCTGCATTGCATGCATTGTTAAGAATGGGTTAGTCCAATCAATGTATTTGCCAGCATTCTCTGGTCCACTTTAACAACCTTTTCATAATGACCATACATATGAAAGCAACATGAAAATAGCTTGGTCAAAATGTTATGGTTAAAAAAAAACAAAAAAAACAAAACAAAAAGAATGGTTCAAAAATTATTTTGCCTGATGATTTGACAAAAATTTTTGATCAGAATTGAAATCACAGGAGTTGGAAAATTGGTACTTCCAATGTCAGATCCTCAAGCTTGTTCTGTTCTTGGTAATATCAAACTTGTAGCTTTAATGTCAATTAAAAAGACAGAGAGATGCTTGAGACAGCCGAGATGATTAGAATCGAGAGAGTCAGAAATTGTAGGAAGAAAAAAAATATTCAGAAGCAAAAATAAAATAAAGATGCCAAACTGAGAAAAAAGATTACCAAAAAACATATGCACTTCCAACTGCTGTGGCTACCTCCTTTCTCCAGTTGCAAAACTACTGTGGCAGCAATGGTTGTGGCGAATAGCAGGCAAATCTTGGTCAGGATGTTTGACTATTTGGCTGAGCTTGTCCCAGGGGTGTGAAGCTTAAGATAGAACAAGGCATCTATCACAGGATATGACCCAATGACACACATGGAAAGGGAGTAAGACTTTAGCCCCATCACTACTCTAAGTGCCTCCTATACCTCTGGCTAGTCTCAGTCTAACACCATAGGGTTGTGACAGAGGTTGTGTGTGTGTGTGTGGAGAGAGGTGAGGCTATGGGACACCACTTGAGTCACAGGAATAATCAATTGAGAATTTATTCAATCATACACACGCACAAACAACGCAACCATGCGCATACTGAATCATCCAAATCTAGGAGGGAGAGGGAGGGTGAGATTTTCTGTTACCGGTTCTCCTTCCTTGTTTTTCTGTCTTGGGGAAAATTCAAAAGACAAGTGCCAGGCGCACATGCTTGCCACACATTTTTGGTCAGCATGCCAGGAAGACACACACACACACACACAAATAAAATGCAGACACTAAAAGCAGGTCTAAAAGCCAGCTGGCAGGAAAGAATGCAATTCCCTAATGTCATCAAGCTTTCATCTGGGTAGGGGTTGACAGGGGTCTAGGGGGAAGGGAAGGGCAGAAAGGAAAACTGAATATAATTACAAAAACTATGTCAATTTTTGAAAATGGGGAGAAATTATAAAGAAGGATAAAATAAAGAAAAATGTTGTAGTGGTTCCAACGAGATGAATATAAAATTAAATTAAAAAACTATGTCAATTTTTAGTCTGTCTGAAAATGGGAAAATTATAAAAGATTGAAGTGAACCAACAAAACCATATATATATATATATATATATATATATATATATACACACAAAAATAAATAATATATATATATATATATATATGTATATATATATATATATATATATATATATATATATATATATATATATATATATATAATACACACAAAAAATCTGTTGTAAAGTTTTTAGCTGACCAAGACATCACAAGATATATTTTGAGTGTTCGGTTAAATTTTAAGCGGAGAACATTTCATTACCCATCTCAGGGATAGAATGTTTGTAAATATAAAAGTGGACATTGACGTCAACACCCAGGGACAACAGTCTGTTTTATGCTTAAATGCAATCAGGCCAAATGATATATATATATATATATATATATATATATATATATATATGCATGCATACACGTGTGTGTGTATCCACTAAAAAAGCATTTAGAGTAATAAGAAATAATGTTGCATTAAAAATCCATTCAAAAATTACTGCTGTTTACATTTCAGGCATGAAACTGATGCTATCAGAAATAAATTTGTGCAACTTACAAGAGATGTGCCTTTCCTTAAAGGTAATTTAAACCTTGCTCTATCCAGATGGCCACACAAGGTCAAACTGGTTTTACAAAAAGCAAAAAATAACATATCCATATACCATCTCTACACATCTTTTGTTCTAATTTTGTATCAAATACTTTATTTCACCTTTGCTAATTTAAAGATTTACTTCCCCCCTCCTACACCAAAATCTTTCTTTTGGAACCACACATTTCTCTTTCAATATTCAGATTTTTCTGTTCACAAGGGAAATGATTTTTTGAGTTATATTCAAACTAAGCCATTAATATAACACAATGTTTTTTTGTTTTTACTAATGCTATATTCCATTATTATGATAACAGAAAAGCATTATGGCAATAAGTGAAAATGCCTTGTGTTAAACTAACAGAACATCTTAATAAGTATGGCAGATCAGTCTCTTGATTTCTTTTAAGTTAGCTTTGTTTTTTTAATGTGTGGCAATAGAGTTAACAGTATTGTAATAAATCTCAAATTATACATGCAGAAAGTATAATCGCTGCACTTCTAGAGTTACATAATTATTACTATCATTTCTTTGACATTATCATTATAAACAATGACCTTGTGTCAGACGAAGGTGAATTTATCCTGATGCTATTCAAGTCTAGTGATCAGTATTTCTAAAACAGGCAAAATAAATGATACACAGGGACAAATTCTAAAGCAAAGAATTTTGGGGAAGAGGTCAACAACATATGTAATGGATGCCATCAGAGATGCGGCACCGACGCTGGGCATGTCATCAGAGATGCGGCACTAATGCTGGGCATGCCATCAGAGATTCGGCACTGCTACAGATACACATGTCACATTTAATTTTTTTCTAAATAACAATACAAACCTATGGGAAAATCGCATTAAAACACCAGTTCCTTTATGATCACTATAGTTAAGCAACATTGAAACTGGTCAGTGTCAGGATGTGTGACTGTTTGACAATACCATACGGTGTAATCTTGGATGTGCAGCTGATGTCTTTTGGGACAGTGGCAGAGTGGATCTTGAAGATGGTTAAAACATATTGCTGTTATAAGCTCAATTCCTGAATCTGGTAGTGAAATAATTTACACTGGTTCAGCTGGAACGGACAAGAACTGACATCATAGGGACAAAATAACATAAAAAAAAAAAAAAGTGATCCCTTTTCATCCAAGATAATGGACACCTGGTGATATCCTACGGTTATTTGGCTAAAATATTGTGCCTCTAATAACATCTATAACAAACAAGATGACAACAATAGTCCAAAATAAGTAAAGTATATCATTTACATAAAGACACCATCATGTCAACCTGCATTTTGGGATAATTGACTATGCTATTTTATTATCCCAGACATGGAGAGGTTGTAATATTATAGGCCCTTAAATCTAGAAAAATATTTATATATGCTTTTGATAAAAACAAAAATCAATAATCAAAGATACACAAAAATTTGGACGATAAAACAAAGACCAGCATTTTTATTCATTTACACAATCTAATTTCTTAATTTTGTTAAAATCATGTTGAGAATGGCTATTCTAAAGACATTATTGTGGACTGTTTCCAAAAAAGATACCAAAGTTTTTCACCTGACAGAAAATTTGGCCTGCAAGATTACACTATTTAAAATTATGTTTGGATAGGTAATGTCAGATAACAGAATCACATTTTTTTTTTGTAGTAGTTTGCTTAAGCTTTGTGGTCGACATCAAAATAATCTTACAATTAATTCATTGAGAAGGATCATGTACCTACATCCATTAAAGTTTTCTAATATCTAATATACAAGGTGACATAGCAGTGTAATACCAGGATTGTTAGCTGCACTTCTCTTTAAAATGGCACATTCCATCCATTATGGACAGTCTGAACAATTGTTTCCTGCCTCCTGAACATTGAGCAAACTCTTCTAATGGGCAGTGTTTAGTGAACCTTCAATGTTATCAAGCATATAGGCACGAGGGTTTGGACATTTCAATATGGTGTAATAGTTAGCAAGCTTGTCTCACAAGATCAATTCTGACTGAATAGCAAGTCCAATTTTAACTAGGTGCTCAAGACTTGCAGCCTTATGCCACATTCAAACTATGCTTAACAAATCAAGGGCACTTCAAAGTGTGTAATAGTTACCAAGCTTGTTTTGCTAGATCAATTACGATAAAGTAGTGCCTTCGATCCTCACTGGGTGCTCTATATATCTGACCTTGTTTCACATCTTAGCTACACTTAGTAAATCAAGAACAATTCAACATTGTGCAGTTGTTAGAAAGCTTGCCTTGCTAGACCAATTTTGACTGAAGAGCAAATTTGATCATCATTAGAGTGCTCAACACTTGTGGTCTTGTGCTTAATTAATCCATCTAAGCATAAGAGTTCTGTTATCGTTATATATATATATATATATATTGGATATCTTGTCTTGTTCGGTTCTAGTGCAGTTATTGTAAACCCTATTTCCACTGAATCTGAGCCAGTTTCACCCAGCCCAAGGATTGAACTCACTGTCACTTAAGACATGAACCAATGCTTTAATCCAATAGGTTATTGATGATGATTTTCAAATTTTTTACATTATACTTTTGCCCTACACTATTTTCTTAGTTCTTTATCAAATATATATTTAAAAACATTTCTTTATTTTGAATAGCTGGAATGCATTAAGATTCTTTATATGAATGCATAGAGTAGAAGTCTTTAAATCATATAAATTAACATAAAAATAAAAATTCTTAATCCTCACCAATAGTGATAGGGCTTTTAATAAACGGAGACTACACACACACAGAATAAACAAAACTTAAGCACTTTTTAAACTAGTGGATGAAGACCAAATGGAAAATAAAAGGGTGGTCAAAGGGCTTAAATTAAGCTATTTGTATTTAAATGTGAAAAACATTAGGATCCAATTGTAAGAACTAATTTTGCTTTAATAAATAAGGCAAGAAAATTGATTTTTCTGTCAGTTTTTGATTTTAAAAAAAATAAAAAATAAAACTTGTCTGAACTCTTGACCAAAAAATATTTCTGTGTTATGTTTTCTGCTTATCATAAACTAAAATGAAAATACACAAAAAATTTTAAAAAATGATAAATATGGACAACTTAGTCAAGATGGTATGAGACAGGTAATTGAAAATGATAACTTTAAAACATTTTTGATTGTGAAAAGTTGGAATTAGCTAAATATTCTTTATGTAAAAAATGAATGTGCAGTGCAGAATTTCACATATCGTCACTTAACAAAGGAGAGCTTGTGTCATTATTCAAGTTTCATGCTCTCGTGATCTTCAGACAACTATAATGTATTCTAGGCATCTGAAGATAGTGAAACTTGAGTGATTGGTTGAAATAAGAAGTTATGGTGGTTCCCTCTATCAAAAGAATCATACTTCCATATATCTGAGGCCTTCCTTCTCACATCTGTAATACAATCTTTGATTTCTCAAAATAATTGCTATTTTTTTTTTTAACTTAAATTGTCATTAACTCCAAACCAATGAATCTCTTGAGAGCAAATTTAACAATTATTCTGTTTGCTTATTCTACCCAAGTTCAGGATTATCATACATCCTTCCTTTTCTTCATTCAATAGTATTTTTGAATCGCTAAATAGTATAGCTCAAGTGAGTGAAATATAAGATGATGATGGTTACTTTTATCAGCAGAGGCTCATACTACTGCTTCCATGTATACAATGATACATATCTGAGGTTTTTAAGAAATTTAACAAATGGAAAACATTCCATTGAAAATAGATTTGATTACACGTTTCGCCATTCAAGGCTTCATCAGATCAAAAAAGATTTTACTTTCAACTCATTCTGAATTGTATAAGCATTTGTCTTAGATTCATTTCAGAGAAAGCTATATGAATTTCTCGCTTTCCAGCCATTTTGAAAATGAGATGAGGATTTGCCTTTAATTCAATACAAAAAAAAAAGCTGTGAAAAAATATATTAACAACTTTGGACATGAACTAAGGATTATAAAGAAAAAAGATACTAGAATATTAATGGCTTTTTTTTTTCATTTTTTTTTTTTAAAATCACTCATTTTCTTTCTTCTTTAATCATGAGAAAAGCCAGGTTAGGGAAAAAGTGCTATGATTCATTATTTAAGCAAACACAAACAAATTTCTTTTTTTTGTCAGGATTCTGTATCCTAAAACATATATGAGGTTGTAAATCATTAAATTATAATGAAAGCCAATCTACAAAACCCCCAAATGGAAGATTTATATCAAATTCAGATATTCAAATATATATTTTCATGGTAATTATTTTGATAAGCTTTCCACTTTGGTACTTTGACTTTACGAAGTGCAGTACAAGATTGGCAGTTAGGTCTCATCATTTCACTGTTGAAATGGCTAGATGTAACCGTTAATTCTATGCTGACAGTCTCTTCTCTGGCACTTCTCACTTGTGGAACTCTCTTCCAGTCTTTAACTTTCCAGTCAATTTTGAAACTTAATTACTGCGTCAATTGTTATCTTCTGTGTTTTTAATTCCTGTTCTTTTATTGGTTTTTTTTTTTTTTCTCATATTCTCTCACACTCAGTAAAACCATGCTTCTTAGTGGCTTTATTTACTTGCTTGGAGTTAAATAATAAACAAATAAAAATAATAATGCTAAATTTCTACCAAAGGGTAGAAACAACTTTTGACAGTAGAGATATAAAAAGAAGTGAAAAGAATACCTATGCAAAATGTTTTGTTACTGGTATGCCACAGCAAAGAGTTGTTGCCTCTATAGGCAGTCTTGACAGTAACCAACAATATGATTATTTACTGTGTGCTTCAACATAAGGAAATCATGCAAAATGCAATGGTAGTAAAGAATGTGGATGACTTGATTGCTAATAGTGCAGTAATTGGAATTAGTAAATAGAGTCCAAAATCTGGTTGGTACAGTTTGCATTCAATTTGTTTTTATGCCCTTGAGGAAAGCAGGAATCCCTGTCCCAGATATTTCTAAATAGCAGGGTAATTGGTGCTTTTCAGACATGTAAAAGCAGTCTATCTTGGGCATCTGTCAAGCACCCAAGCATCACTTGTTGCATTTGTGGCCTTAGAAATTTATCGAAAAAAAAAAAAAAAAGCTTAAAAGAAAAATTATACTCATTTATTTTTTCATCAATAATAATAATAAATAAACAGACTTTTTAGAAAGAAAATAATTATGCAAATATCTGTTGATACAGAATCTAAAATATGATGAAAGTATTTTCTATATAAGGCTTTCAAGACTTCAAAGCTTGTAAATATCAAATACAGTTATCTTGTTTATAAGCCAGAATATAAAATTCATGGTTCAATCCTGAGTTCATCCTAGTCAAGATCAATCCATTGCAACCTATGAAGCTGGAAATTTATATCAAACTAAGACAAAATATTAGAAAAAAAAAAAAAAAAAAAATTAACAGTGGAAATATTGACAGAATTGGGAAAAACATGTGCACAAAATAAAAATATAATTCTTAAATCTTAAATTAGGTTTAGGGTCACATGTTGAAACACTGGTTCCCGTACAATCATGTTAAGCAATGTTGAGCCTGGTCAGTACCTAGATGGGTGGATGCTTGGGAATACCAGGTACTTTAAGCTTGGACGTGTGGGTGGTGTAATGGATAAATCACTCAGAATTGTTAACTGGAGTCGAGTTTCAATTCCCATGTGTGTAAATACCCTTAGAAAAGTATGAATCCATCAGTAATCCTCACCCCAGAAATGGGTTAATTAGCCTCTGGCTAATTAAACCATTGCTGAAATGGGATCTGATTACAGATTATCACTAAACCTTAAGAAAAAAAAAAAAAAAAAAAAAAAAAAAGGAATAAAATAATCTTACAATCTAAAAATATTTCCTGACTTTAAATAACCTTCAAAAGGTTGATAAGCCATAAAAAATGACTCAATAAATCAATCTTACAATAAAGCATTTACAATGATCTTGCAGTAACAAAACTTTAATGCAACATTAATTTTTTTTCTTTATATTTGAAATTTTAACTAATGTCTTTGAATAATGCAAGTGTAAGGAAGCTCATCTCTGTAGACCATTGTAACTATCTTTCAAACGAAACTAATTACATCAGAGATAAACAATTCAGCCATCTTTGCCTTATGATGACAATATTCAGTCACCCCCCCCCACGAGGGTGTCATGTGGCACAAGGCCTTTTTAATGTTGGCATTCCGAGCCCATGGGCTTGGCCAAAAATATGCCCATTGAACCCGTATAAACGGGTTCAGGGCCGGTTTTACCTCCCCGAAGGAGACTCCGCCCTTCGGCGTAGCCTCCTTCGGGTTCCTCCCGTCCGTAGGAAGAGAGTACAACCGAACAGTCGGTAGTGAACTACTGACTGACTCTTGCTTTATGATGACAAAGACAAGTGAGGAGAAAAGGCCACATTATTTATTCATAACACAAAATTATTTTAAATTAAAATAATACTTTTTAAAAAAAAAATATTGGCTTTTACAATGATAAAAATATTTGCTTCTATGGGTCAAATTTTTTTTGTAACATAGAATGTTTAATACTATTTTTGCTTTATTTTTTTTCAGGTTCTTTTAAAAACTTTAATTTAAAATAACACAAACTTTGAAAGTGAAAAAGTTTCTTTTTTTAACATAAAATCATAATATATAAATTTGCTAATTGTTTAATCTTTTCCCTAATTCAAAAAAAAAAAAAAAAAAATCTTAAATTTCATTCTTAAAAATGGAAAACTTTTTAAATTATTGGGAAAGGAAGTTTTAAGCTTTAAATATTATTTCTTAAAAAAGGCCCCAATCCAATCTCTTTAATTAATGGGTTTAGAAAAACATCAAAAGAATCCTCAATGCTTTGTAAAGGGCAGTTATTGTTAAACTGATGGCTATGTATCTCTCTCATGTACAATGAGATCACTTTCTCCCCACTGCCATATCCTTAACAACCCACAGATAAAGAGAGGAAGATGAAAAGAAATGCTCAAAACTTTATTTGCTAAACATAATTCATAGCGTTAAGAGAATTAGAAAAATAAATTTTTTCAAAAAATTAAGTTTTTAAATATAAGATTAGAATAACAAAAAAATGGTTATAAAGAAGTTTTTCTAACATTTCATATTATGAATACCATTTACAGAACACATTTGACAGCAGTAATCATTACTATTTAAAAAGTATAAAAATTAATTTTTTTAAAATTTATCAGGACTATATACGTGTACATAGATAAGGTGTATTTAAGTAACAAAAATTCATCTAAACAAGTCTGTTCAATTCAACTGACAAGGTCTATTTAATTTTTTTTTTTATATTTTTCCAAATTCTGAATAAGTTGTATATCTGAACTAAAATTATAAATGAACTGTTTAAAGTTCATTTTTTTTTTTGTCTGTTTCTTCAAGTATTTTTTTACAATCTCAGTCATTATCAAGAACTGGATGTTATCAGTTTGGCAAACAAATTTTGATTAAATCATGGCATCTTTTAGATTGCTGGAACTGGAGTCAGTTCAAAGTGACATATTTAACAGTTAAAAGGAAAAACCATTTTATATATATATATATATATATATATATATATATATATGTGTGTGTGTGTGTGTATATATATATGTATGTAGATTTAATAAAGTAAGCTTCGGCAGGTACTGGGCTACAAAGAGTTGGAATATTGTATTCAGTCATAGAGATGAGCACCTATCTACCTGCCTTGAAAATCATCATTTAAATCCATTTTTTTTTTTTTTTTTTTTTTACTTGGCCTCAAACATTGACTATTGGTGAGAAATATTTTACTACTTCAGTTACCAAGCAAACTACATACACACAAGAAATATGAGTATGCTGAAAAATTTTCAAGCTGATAGACTGGGCTAAGAAATTTTCAACAGCACCCTCAACGTATAAGATTAAATCTACAAGCAATATAGCAGTAAATGCTTACATAGACTAATCAATATGTGCACATGTTTCAAATTTAATTTCAAATTTATCTCTATACTACACAGACACATCCCATATCCTCATATGGCCAATACCATTCTCTGGCACATTATTTTATGTATCTGTTGAAGCAGTACATCAAAGCTATAGGTGGGGTAAGTGAACAAGTCTGCTGTATATATATATATGTATATATATATATATATATATATATATATATATATATATATATATATATATATGTGTGTGTGTGTGTAAAAGTATATAGGAAAGAACTCGTTAAGTAAATAATCCAAAGTTCTTTAGTATTTTTGTTATTTTTAAAAAATAGGGCTCGATACAAAAGTAGAGCATAAATATAATTATTTATTTAAAAATATGATTCCAACGCTACATAAGAGTTCTCATGTTTCAAAACAAAGCCGAAAACTTCAATATTCCAAAAAAGATTTTGCTTGATGATGGAAAAGAGCTTAGTACTTTAATTCAAATAATCAAATTGAAGTTTTTCGGCTCTTGTTTTGAAACATGAGAACTCTTATGTAGCGTTGGAATCATATTTTTAAAATAATATATATATATATATATATATATATATATATATATATATATATACACACACACACACATGTCTATATATATATATACATATATATTCAGTAGGGTAGGTTGCTTTTGGAAACACAGTCTTGGATAAATCTAATTGCGACATAGTGTAATAAACAGTGGAGGACAAGTGTAGTGGACATACGAGCCAAGAATTATTGAATATCTTACAGATAAGGTGGACTATCACAGGCATCATGCAAGCAAGCATTATGCTGCTGGAACAGTAAATTGTCTTCCTGTTGCAGGAATGACAGCAAAACAAGTTGAACACTGTTCTAGATGTATTTCATGGTGTTCAACATTTCCTCCACGAAAATCAAAGTTGAGAGATGTAACACTCTATGACATAATGCCAGGAGTTGAGTCTGTGTGTTGTGGGCAAATACACTGTATAAATAGTTGTCCCCCAAGCTCTATGTTGGACACACAAATGACTGTTTCTTATCACTCAACACTAACATTTGATCATTCATATGACAGTTATGACATCACAGGAAATATGCATGATGATGTCATAGCCTAATTAGAAGACTGGCTAAGGGCACAAATGCCTTTAGCCCTGCTACAAGTAAATGATTCCCAATAATTCATGTTGACACTCTTGGGTGGCAATATTTGCTCCAAACCATGCTGTGGATGCCATGTGGACAGGCCAGTGCTGCCCTTACAATGCTTTGATTTTAGCCAGTGTCTTTACGATGTGGTCAACTAAAACCTAATCTACAAGTATAGGAATGTTGCCAATACATCACATCAAATTGCACAACAATTCTTTGAAAAGGATCATCTGGCCTCTTGCTGGACCATAACCCAACCCCTCTTAAATGTATGTGTGCATATATATATATATATATAAAGTGATTTGTACCAACAGAAATGAAACAGCTTTAAACAACACAGACGTCATACCTTAGGAACCTTTCAGCCAAGACTTTTTCACATTATATATATATATATATATATATATATATATATACACACACACACACACTCTCTCTCTCTCTCTCATATTATGCAACTTTTTAAGCTAATTTTAAGGGGGTCACATCATATATGAGATATAAAATTAGCATATGTACTGCTGACCAAACTATATATATCCATTAAATATAGTCAAATTAGATTCAAAATTAGGTCTTCAAAGGTTACCAGATATGCGTGTGTGTGTGTGTGTGTGTGTGTGTGTATTATATATGGTGTCTTCAAGTTGGAATAAAAGACAAAAATCTAACACATGCCAGTGAAATGCACTGTTAAAAAAGTTATATATACAGGGTTATTCAAAAGAGATCTTGAAAATTTAATGAAAAATGCCAAGAGACAAAATTACTAGATAGGAAAAGGTTCAAAATTGATTAAATAAAATAGCATTTTTTCCAATCTTGTTTACATGTTTCCTTTTGGTGTTTTTTTTTTTTTTTTGTATAAATTTAAATTATTATAATTTGTTTCAACCCTTAAAATGAAATTTGCAAAATGTGACCTTAAAATAATAAACTTTGAACCTTTTCTTATCCATTAATGCATTGAATGTGTATTGGGTCTCTTAGCATTTGTTTTTATTAAATTTTGGAAATCTGCCTTCTTTTTGGATAACACACACACATTATATATATATATATATATATATAACGTATGAGAGAGAGAGAGAGACACATGCCCAAATCTGGATAAGGGAAGCAAGTGATGTTTTTGAGATCACATCAGTACAGATATATGACACCTAATGTACCCCCACATGACAATCAGTCTGATATGGGTACATCAGGTACATGCATCATAGTCAAATGTGCATTGCTATTGGTTTTAATAAGAGCAGTGCTTAACCTTAGAGGTGAGACCAAGTTAGAAACACCTGCAGGTCAAGTAACCTAATCCACTTAGATAATCTCTAATTGAGAATATCTTGATATGTCTCAAAATAAAAAGAAAGAAAAGAAAGCATGAAAATAAAAAAATAAAAATATTGTAGTGGCTGTTACCCCACTCAACAACTACAGTTAATCTAGTTATGTACTTGTAAAATCTCATGGATGTAAACAGCCACATTCAAAACTCCCTCCAAGAAAACAGGAGAGAAAGACCAGGTATGCTAATCACAAAGGTCAAATGCAGAAGTTTTGCAGTTGAAGAAGAAAGTACTAAAGTAAGCATTGGAAAGAAATGGTACTACTGCTTTTGATAGGTTAGGAGTGGGGGGTGATTATTTTAGCACAATCCTCAGAATTACTGATGTTCTAGGTGGTGTATGTGGGCCCTCCCCACTTGGTAGATTGTCTCAAGATGGTGTTGTAACTATTTTTCCTTATACCATTATAAAATTCCCTACTTAAAAAAAAATAGTAGGAAATAGGTCTCCTCTCATTTGTTGAGTGTTGTGAAATGCAAAGCTTAATAAATAAATATGGGAAAATCCTAAGTGAAGTAAAAATAGCAGAGTTTGATTGAGTTAACATTCATTTCTAGACTTCAGTTGGGAAGTGCTGTTAAAAAGATGTGTTTGTATATAAATTATAAAATAAGAGTTTATTTTTCAAAATCAAAAAAAATAGTGATTAAAAGGTAGAAAATAGTTGGGGAGAAATAAATAAGAGAGAGAAGAGACGAAGAAAGAAAGAGAGAGAGAGTGAAAGAGACGAAGAAAGAAAGAGAGAGAGAGTGAAAGAGACGAAGAAAGAAAGAGAGAAAGAGAGTGAAAAGAAAGAGACGAAAAAAAGAAGAGAGAGAGAGTGAAAGAGACGAAGAAAGAAAAGAGAGAGAGAGAGTGAAAGAGACGAAGAAAGAAAGAGAGAGAGAGTGAAAGAGACGAAGAAAGAAAGAGAGAGAGAGTGAAAGAGACGAAGAAAGAAAGAGAGAGAGAGTGAAAGAGACGAAGAAAGAAAGAGAGAGAGAGTGAGACGAAGAAAGAAAGAGAGTGAGACGAAGAGAGAGAGAGAGAGGAAGAGAGAGAGAGAAAGAGAGTGAGACGAAGAGAGAGACAAAGAAAGAGAGAGAGAGAAATTTGGACAAGGGTAAAAATGATGGAGGTGCAAAAGAAAGATTAAGGATAAGAAAATGGAATTTATATATATATATATATATATATATATATATATATATAAAAAAAGATTTTATATATATATATATATATAAAAAGATTTTTATATATATATATATATATATAAAAAAAAATTTTTATATATATATATATATATATATATAAAAGAATTTTTATATATATATATATAAAAAAGATTTATATTATATATATATATATATATATATATATAAAAAAGAGATTTTATATATATATATAAAAAAAGATTATATATATATATATATATATATATATAAATATTATATATATGTGTGTGTAACATATATGAGAGAGAAGCAGAACTAGTGGGGAAATTGGGGGAAAGAGGAGTCTAGAGCAAAGGAAAAAAGGGAATAGTGAAAACAAAGGTAAGAGAAAAAGCAGAATCAAAGAGAAAGAATAGCTAATGAAATAAAGAATGTGAGATGACAGTAGAGAGTCTAAAGGATGAAAAGATGAGAGAGTGAGAGAATAAGAAGAAAAGCAATGTGAATAGTGATATAGAAAGTGAAAATAGATATGGAGAGAGAGAGAGAGAGAGTGACATCAACCATGTGCTTGCATTGCTATGCCAGTGTATATTTTTGTGAGTGAGTGCACATTTAGCCTAGCAACAAGTACTGCCGCTAGTGCTGCTACACTTGGCCTCTTTCTCGGTCAGCAGAACCAGTAGTTCACATGCAAGTACCACTAATGAAGAGAGAGCAAGATAGAGGTGCAAGAGAGAAGGGGAAGAGGAAAACAAAGAGAGAAGGGGAAGAGGAAAACAAAGAGAGAAGGGGAAGAGGAAAACAAAGAGAGAAGGGGAAGAGGAAAACAAAGAGAGAGGGGGAAGAGGAAAACAAAGAGAGAGGAGGAAGAGGAAAACAAAGAGAGAGGAGGAAGAGGAAAACAAATAGAGAGGAGGAAGTGGAAAACAAATAGAGAGGAGGAAGAGGAAAACAAAGAGAGAGGAGGAAGAGGAAAACAAAGAGAGAGGAGGAAGAGGAAAACAAAGAGAGAGGAGGAAGTGGAAAACAAAGAGAGAGGAGGAAGAGGAAAACAAAGAGAGAGGAGGAAGTGGAAAACAAAGAGAGAGGAGGAAGAGGAAAACAAAGAGAGAGGAGGAAGAGGAAAACAAAGAGAGAGGAGGAAGAGGAAAACAGAGATAATTGTAGGAGGAATTAGTTGAGTAGTTGGAAGAGAAGTAAAATTTACAATCAATATCTATATACTCAAGCCACCTTCAAAGTGATTGCCTTACCAAGTTTGGGGTGGGGATATAAAGGGGCAAATGTCATTGCTCAGCTGGTGAAAAAACAATCCAACTGCTTCTTTTTAAATTACTATTGTAAATTCAACCAAGCATATCACTCATACTTTTGTTGTTGACTTGAAAAACATGATATACATTTTTATTTCTTATCAAGAAAGACCAGCACGGGTTACAAAAATACACTTTTTTCCTTTTATCAATAATAACAGAAGAATAAACAAGACTGTTCATTTGCATCCTCTTATAAATCATCAATGTATAAAGGGGAGATAATCCTCAAAGTATCTGCAACTCAAAAACATCACATGACTTTCTCATGCTCGTTTCAATAAAGATGAGGAAAATAGCACAGTAGTTACTGGTGTCTGTTAATACATGGAGTTTATACCTGGTGGTTAAAGTAGTTGTACATTTCCTCAGTAGTTAGTGCTTCAACTCAAGGAAGGACCTTCCTACTTGGAAAATTGATGCAGCACAAACCACCTTCCTCTTCATTTATCCCAATGATGGATTATAGCAAGCTGTGTGTGTGTGTGTGTGTGTGTGTGTGTGTGCATATATATATATATAAAAGATAAAAGGCTCAAACAATAATATTCCATGGTTATAATTTATTATATTGGAATTGTAATCACGATCCAATTCATCAGACCTACAAATTCAAAAAGAAACCGGAAAATATAACTCCAGGTATAAAAAACAAAATTTTAGTGAGAGTGTATGTGTGGGAAACAAGTGTGAGAGGGAAATGGATGAAAGCTCTAGAGAGAGGGTGTAACAGATGAAAGAAGGACAGAAAGGCCTAAAAAAGGCGAAGGTGGGGAATTAAAATTTAACAGAGAGAAGTTTTAAAGAGAGGAGTTAAATAATGGTTTAAATGAGTGAGATACAGATAAATATGAATTATTTTCAGATACATAAATCACTGCCGATTCACTTACCTAAAATTAAAAAACAGACACCAGAAATATGTGGATACATTTGTGGTGACATTACACACAACAAAGAAACAATATGATCTAAACTTAAAATACAGCTAATTCATACTGCCGATGCATATGTGAAAAAAATTTTATATATATATATATATATATATATATATATATATATATATATATATATATATAAATACAGAAAGAGCGAGAATGAATAACAAATTGAGGGTGAAAAAAAAAAAAAAAAGATTACAAGTGACATGTTTTGTTCCAAGAAGGAATTTCTAATTACAGTTTTATTGATGCCATTATACGAAATGGGGGCGCGGAATGCAATAGAAGATACAAAAAAAACTCCATTTACAGTTTACATTGGAATGTTGACGATATAGAAAGGGTCAATTTTTTTTTTTGTTTTAACTTTTGACATCTGGTGTATCTAAATGTTTAACTTAGACTATCTCATTCAGCTTTTTAGCATATTTTGTTTTCATCGCTAAATAAAAGACTGATTCCATCAATGAAACTCATTATTCTAAAAAAAAAAAAAAAAAAAAAGTTCTTTGAAAAGGATCCCCACCACACCTACTTTATCATTCACTTACCCACTACCTTAGTTACATTTTCTGGGAGAAAATGCATCGTCAGGCATTATCAACACTTTGAACAAGGCCAGTATGCTCAAACCCTCAGTCACAATGACTTGTAATTTTGTGCTAGCATAAACATTGCACAATTCTGTCTATACAATTTTACTTACAAGGCGTGGTTCAACTTGTGGGGGTGGTTTCAGATACTTTACAACAGTGTTGCACACTGGAAACACCTCCCAAGTCTGATAACATCAACTCACTTTCTGGACAAATCGATCATAGTGAGATTCAAACCCTGGTTTTGTGGTCAGAAAGTGCATGTTCTAACTACTCAGTCATGCTGCACCTTATCATATCAACAAGGTGATTAAAAAAAGAAAACATTAACACTTCTATAAGAGTGGCTGTATTTGAAAAGCAGTCATTCCAGCACTAACAAAATTAAGTCTGGCACTTTAAAACAGTTAAATATACTTCTAACATTTTACCCAGAAAAATACATATTAAAAAGTTTTTGCTGAACTTAGATATACAAAATTATTTGTTACATTTGGTCTCTTCTCAGTCAGCAGAATTGGGTTTGTTCTCACACAAATACCATAAATAAAAAGACAGAGATAGAAAGAGAGAGAAGGGAAAAATTATAGAAAAAAGAAAGAAAGAGAGGAAATCTTTTTGTCAAAAGGTTTACACTGAATTTAGATATGTCAAAATGTTTGAGATGACATTGAAGATTATAAAACATTGGACCCAACTCAATACAACAAAAAATATAATAATGAAAGAAAACAAGTTTTAAATAATTAGCGAAGTAATGGTAGAAAGAGAAGTAATGGTAGAAAGAGAAGTAATGGTAGAAAGAGAATAAGACAATGAGAAAGAGAATGAGAGAATATCCACAACAGTGTTTCTCAACTTTTTACCTTTGTGGAACCCTTGAAATGGGTATCTTGTCTCAGGGAACCCCAGCATACAAATTATCATAACATTATTAATATCTATCTCTCATATTTTTTATCATAGTTCACATGGAAAACAATTTTTCAGATAACTGAAAAAAAAAAAAAATATTGCTCATTTACGAGACCTCACACTGACGTTTTCATTCACAAAAACAAATCTGTAAGCACACACAAAAAATAAACATAACCAAGATCATTAAAATTTATTATAATAACCAAAGATTTTCCAACAATATGCCATTTGTTTATAGTAAATTTATGAATATGAAATTAAACAGAAATTACTCAAAAAATGAATTAGCCTATTTATGATTGTTCCTCTTGGAACCTGTATTGACTTCTTGCAGATCTCTAAGGCTGAGAAAAAACAGATCTATAGCTTTTGTAATGCACAAAACATGCTAGGTTATATTTCTTTTTTTAGTATGTGAATGCAGACCAGATATAATTTCATATTTTTCATGTATAATCCTAAAATATGTCCAAATAAAATGCATTTATATGCTGTTCATCACAACAAAGTAGGTAAAAACAAAACAAAAAAAATCTATCAAGAACATTTTTTATAAAAATTTTTTTTTTTCAAATGTATTGAAATAATTTAAATATTTAAGTTTTAATTGCAACAAAATACTATAAATTCCATGTAAAAATATAAAATAGAATTTCTTTTGTGCATTTAATTAAGTTTTAACTTGATTATTATTTATTTTTTTTAAATTCAAGCCGACATCTACTGGATGTGAGAAAAGGCAAGTTTTTAAATGCACTGAGAATAAGGAATAAGTAAAATGCTTTTGACTATTTTCAATCTTCAAGAGTCATCACGTGACTAGGGTCAGATTTAAGTAACTTCAACTTGTTGTTCTCAATTGGAGCCTCCACTCCAATCAAAGTTTATGTCGGAGGATGTGCTAAGGTAATTTATTTTTTTGTTTTATCAAATACATACACCAACATTGTACATTTCTACAGAGAACAGCAAAGATTTTAATTTTCTTTGGAATTCTTAAAAAGTCAGTCATTTGTTCAGACTGTTTGTAATTTGAATTTTTGTTTTGCATTACTAAATATAATATACTTGGATATGTTAATTTAGTAAGCATAGTATACTAGGATATGTTAATTTTAAAACTTAAAACTTATTTCTCTGAAAAAATTAAGGTAAAGATGTACAGTTTGTTCCAACATTTTATACAAGGCAATTTTTTTTTTCCAATATTTTCTTATTGGCTGCATGTATTTGAATTTAATTCATTCAAAACTTTTTAAAACAATGTCAGACACTATCACGTCCAATAACGTGGTTCTATTGAACAGTAAACAAAATGGCTGGTCATGGTGTTTTCTTGCAATTTTTATGCAACACAAGATATGGATAACAATGACAAAGGAAAAAATTCTTTTGAATATATATATGATCATGAAACATTAATAACTGCTAAATTAATGTCAGGCAAGCAAGAAATTTGTTACAAACACAGCTGTATATAGTGCATGATATGACAAAAGGAATATGCACAAATCTAACTTACACGCAAATAATGAAAACCTGATTTAAAATTTGAGACATGCAAACACCCACTCAAAAGAAGTAAAGAGTCATTTTGAAGCAATTAAGGCAACAAATACACCTAAAATGCCATGATGCTACATACTAAATTATTTAGTGATGTGCATCAAATCAATTATTCCTTTTCCTTTGAAGCTGAATCATCTCATTAAGGTGTGTCAAAATATATATGAAATTGACCAAAAAGTGTTATTCACACACAATGATAAAAATGGACAGTAACAACAGTTGGTGAAATGAGTGTTGTCTGACGAAGAAACCTAAGCTGGTTTGGTTGAAACATCAGCAAGAAGCTGGAATAATTATGTTTTGGTTGGGAATTTAGCAATAAGATTTAGTTGACATCTACAAAATGGATGATGATGTTAAAATAACCTTTTTCTTAAACTGAATTTCCAAAGAACCTAAACCTAACATGACTAAATGTGTTAACTATGAAGACTATCGGAACAATAAACCTTTTACCATCTTTAAATAAAAATTATGTAATTAATAATAAAATTTATAATAATGTTACTCCATTTTGTATCATATTTTGTATCATATTTTGTATCATGGATTTCTTGTAAAGGCAGCCTTTACAAGAAATCCAACCGGTTTACAGGTGGTCTAATAAATATTGTAGGTAACCATTCATCTCCCGAGATAAAGGTAGCACTTTGTGTGGTCAAAATTCAGTCTTTTGGTGATGAAACTGAAGTGATCTCTCCAGGGCACACTCTGGGTGATGGTATATAGAAGCTGCGAGCTGCCCAGATTACATCACCCCCACTTCTTGGTTGTATTGACAACATACAGGAAATTACATTTGGGGGAGGCTTGGCTTCAGGAGCTGCCAGAAAGTTGTCAGTATTGACAGCCAACCACCTTCAGAGCAGGTTTTCTGTCTGAATTTACTTCCAGAGAATTTTCCACATTTGAATATGACTGCAAGGTAGTGGAGGTTTAAAAGGTTTAAGTTTTCCTTTCCTTAGATAAACTGCCATTTTTGACTGTCAAGTGCCATCTTCATCTAGAATGTGTGTGGGACTCTCCACGCTCATAATTTTTCTTAGAACTGAACAGCTAGATGACCCTCACATGATTTGATTATAGCAGTGAAGGCATGTGCAGGAACAACCACACTTTTTTTTGCAAGAGCCAAATGTAGAGAACTGGTACGCAGTGATCCCCAAATGACTCCACTCATGTTCAAATTCTCAAGATCAGTTACCCACCCAAAGCTATATTAGAACTTCCTTTTATTATGCACCAAAGTTATTAAAAAAAAAAAAAGAAAAAAAAAGAAAAAAAAAAAAAGAAGTTTTACGTAAGTCAAACTTTTGTAAAACCAGGAAGTACCTATATTTAAGATTTTGTAAAATCCTGAGCACTGAACTGTAACATGAAATTCTGACAGAATCTACAAATTCTCAAGTTTAGCTCATAAAGTGACAACCAGTACCAGATTATTTTAGTAGAACCCTACTACTAGTTAACTAGTGTAAAAAATCATGGCAGATTTTAAGAAATGATTACTACTATTAGGATTTTAACAGAGTTTAAATATATGCATAAACAGAGGACTGAAAAAAAAATGATGGATTATATACATATAAGATCAGGACTTCTGCTTAAGATCAGTGTAGTATCTGTGTGTCCTACCCAACTTAGTATTTATAATTTTACCCTGTAGCTCAAGCCTCATGGTTAATGTGACTTGACTGGTTATCAGTGTTGGATGTTCAAATCAGGAATCACTTGTTATTCTAGATATTTATTTTGTTACAAACAAATGTGAATTACATAGATTGTGCCAAAGCTTGTATTAATTCCTGACCTCTGACAATCCATTTTCCCTAAATTTTCAATGCATTCCAAAGGAGAAATAATTTATAGTGTAGAGCGTTCCCAAGGGAAAATTATTAATTGTAGTGCAATCCAAAGTGGTAGGGTGGTTATTTATAGTGTGTCCCTAGAGAAAAAGCATTAGCAATTCATTTACATTATGCATGGGCAACTCGGTTGTTTTGCTAGAACAATTATGACTAAGTAGTGTTTGATCCTCACTGGGTGCCCCATACTTTTGGCCTTGTGCTGAATCTAAGCTACACTTAGAAAATCACCACTGACATTATTAATACACTTGTCGAAATCCACCAAAAGCCTTAACAATTGACCATAGTAGATTGTGCTTTGAATGTGTCTTCATATGTAAGCTCTGTGTTTTTTTTTAACTTATGAAATCACTAATTTAAGATGTCCATTCAAAATATATTTTTTCTTCCTCTTTGATGTTTCTATTTTATTATCATCATCATCATTTCCTGTTCATGTCTACTTGTCACAATTGTACTTCACCTTCAGTGCTCTGCATTACTAACATTACTTCCCTTTCCACTCCATTTTTTTGCAAGGCTGCCCAATTGCAGTATCATTAATTTCACACAAACATATCTTCTGTTGTCATAGCAGGATAGGACATCACAACTATAAGATCAAAAGAAGTCACCTTCGGTGGCAGCAGGATAAACTTTTTGCACAGCAGATGAAGTCACATACAGAGTGATAAAGGTTAAGTTGTACTTTTTAATTTTTGATTCATTTAAAAAATATCTTGTCCCCAGATAGCCATATTTATTGTATTTGCAATGTTACTGGTCATTTCAGTGACTGATGAATCTGTTAAAAATTGTTTTTAGTGTACCCTTTAAAAGAGAGAGGGAGTGATAGAGGGAGAATATAAAATGTCAATGTTTGTTCCTCAACCTGGTTGTAAATTTAACTTGGTAAGCATATTTCTTTTTCATGTGATTGACCTCCCATCCCACCAAGTTAGGAATATAGGCTTATTTAAAAAATAAATAAAAAAATAAAAAGAGACGTATCCTCCACCTTATATTCTTTGAGTTGAAATCCACAGAAAGCCTTAATGATCGACCATATTATATTTTTTTTAATATCTGAGTGCCAACCACATACAATATCATATTTTTTATGTATAACACTATGTCCACATAAAATGCATTTACATGTTGTTCATCTCAATTAGGTAAGTACCAAAATAATTTTAAAAATTGTACCAATTGCCAAGTACGTTTTTATAGAAAATTTAAAAAATGTATTAAATACAGGGTGTGACAGTAATCCCACCCACATAATGGCAAGACATTAGCTAGATGAAGACACCATTACCACTAATGTTGTAGTATAGGTATATGTGGAAGGTATTTCTACCACACCCTGTATAAATATTTTCTCTTAAGTTTTAATTGCAATAAAATCCTATAGAGTTAAATGTATAAATATGAAAGTTACTTTTGTGCTTTTAAGGTTTTAGATTTTAAGCCATGATAAATAAATGCTTTGCCAACAGATAAATTTAAACATTGTAATTAAAAATCTTGAGAAATAATGTGACCAATAAAAAAAAAAAAACTTAATAAGATTCAATGAAAATTTCTTAATTTAATGCTCACTTAACTGGATTTTGAATATTATTACTTAATTTTTACTTGCAAAAAAAAAAAAAAAAAAAAAAAAAATGTATAGGTGCCTGTGAGTTGTGAACTAAGTTCAAAGATCAAGTAAGCAGCGGCATTGCTTTTCCTTACCAACAAAAGAGACTTGAGATGGCAGAGGAATGGTTCTACAGAAGGATGCTAAATATAACATGGACCGAGCGTGTAAGTAACGATGACATTTTGGTGAGGATGCAAACTAGGAGAAAGCTTATACTTAACATCAGGAAGAGGCAGCTGAAATTTCTGGGACATGCAATGAGAAAGGAGGGCCTGGAGAATCTGATACACACAGGTCAAATAGAGGGAAAGAGAAACAAGGGAAAGCAATGCATGATATACCTAGTGGACTTAAGCAAGTGAATGAAAAAACAGGGCTGGGGAGGGAGTAGCAAAGGGACAGAACCTATTGAGAGCTACAAGGGATAAGGGAAAGTGGAGAGCCATGATAACCTATGTCCTGAAGGGACATGGCACATAAAAAGAAAACAAAGAAGTGACGAAAACCAGTTTAATCTTACAAGTGTATTATGGGAAAGCTGAAGTTTGAGTTACCAAAAATGACAAAACCTGATATTACTTACAATGAGTATATTAAAACACTAGGTTTTTTTTTTGTAAATCCTATTTGCAATACCATGAGTTATATAAACAGCTAAGGGTGAAATAGATAGCAATAACATAACGTTAAATAAATGTCATTCTTTGAAAAGTGTAAAATAAAGATTAAAAACAATATCTGACAATTCATTTAAAAAAAGAAAGAGAGTTACATCCCCTAAACTCCATTCCTTCAATCCGAAATATTTTGTCTGGACTGTAAGATAAATAGGGGTGGCCATGTGCTGTCTGTGGAAAGGAGTGAAAGGTAATAATGACACCAGGAAAAATGGAACAAGTGAAAAACAGACTGTTTAAACAGCTTAAAATTAAACATTAGTAGCTGCTTCATTTTAAGCCATTTTTAATCTATTTAAAATTAAATTTCTAATCAGAGGACTGTTGTATGTTTATTTACTTCAGTTGTCCAGGAAGTTTCAAGTACACACCATTGATTTCAGTGGCTCTTCCACCACAACCCTAGCATGGAATTCATACGAAGTAATAAAGGAAAAGAGAAGATTTGCTTCCAAGGATACAGGGTTACAAAATATATAAGATAAACTACTATCAGGTGGAGATTTTTGCCTATTTTTATACTTGTCCATTTTTACCAGTGCCATTATTAGTTAAATTCATGGAAATGTGTTTGCTGAAATCCTTTTCTTATCAATGTAAATATAAAAAGAGAAGAAAAGGTTTTAAACATTTTAAGAATTTATATATTCTACTACTATGTCTCATAATAATTGTACCTTTGATGTGAAAGAAAAGTTTTTTTTTGGGGGGGGGATTTTAAGTTTTTTTTGTGCCTATCAAACTCTAGATTAAAACCTATCTGTGTGTATCAGATAATGTGGGTAGTGTAACGGATATCAGTGCGTGAAGTGGAATTAGCAAGCAAAGTTAAAATTTCAGGTTAGTCTCTGTTGTTCACTTTTGTACACATGCTCTCAAGAAAAGAAAGAATTTCTTCTGCTCCACCACCAGCTTTGATAAACAGCAGAGTAAAATGGATTCTCTAGCCTTGACTAGAAGCCAGTTCAAGTGAAGGAAAACTTTTGAATTCAAAATTGTGCAGTAGGAAACCACTCCAATATCAATCCAGAGAAATCATGGCAATTTACAGATAAAAAAATAATAAAAAAGATGGGTGGTGAGGAGATCTATAGATAGTCATAATTGCCTACTCCCTGAATAAACATAGCATTAAAAAGGAAAAAAAAATTAGGAAGGCGAGGCAGTTTAAAATGACCAGTTACAGTAATGACCAAGCCTATGAGAGAAAGAGGGCAGTGTGTGTGTGTGTGTGTGTGTGTGTGTGTGTGTGTGTGTGAGTGTGTGTATAGGGGTGGGATGAAAAGTATTTGGCTAAGAAAGCATTCAGCAAGGATAATAGAACACTGCTGGTCATTCTGTGTGGGGGTGAGAGAGACAAGGCATGAGAGAGAGAGAGAGAGACAAGGCATGAGAGAGATTGAAAAATGTATTTGTGAGAGAGAGAGAGACAAGTAAAAGTATAAACATTGTTTAATTAAAGATAAAAGGTATTCAACCATGTCAACCCAGTTATCCAAAAATTTGCCAAATCTCATTTATTTTTATGTAGGCATGCAGCTAAATTTACACATGAAGCTGTAGTAGTAGTAAGGTAAGGTAAATAGTAGTAGTAGTAATAATTACCTTTACAATTGGCGTTTTCAATGCACCACATTTATTTCTGTCCTTTCTTTGAAATTACAATCACTACCTGGCAACATTCATCTCATCTCTAAGTCCATCTCATTGTAACCGTCTCTGGAGCATTTAGCAGATTCTTTTCAACCAAGTCTCCAATTGTACAGAGTGCATTTGTTACGAAAGCAAATTTTTAAAGTACATATCTTAGTATTAGTGCTAAACAACTGCAGAAAGTACATGTTGTGGGGCGGGGAGTAACACCTGCAATTAGTGTTACAACCTGAATTTCTGGGATGTGGAGTTATCAGTATATACATTCAGAATAATATCCTCACCTTTGTTGGTATAATCACAATGTTTCCGCCGTTGTTATACCCTTCGGCCCTCTTCAAGTATCTGTTAATTCAAGTAACCATCAAAGAATTTTGAAACTAACCCATTATTTAATTTATGGGGGTAGACTGTTCTTTTTCTGCTGACCATATCTGGGGATATCTCATCTCTAATTAAAGATGAGAAAAAAACCCAAAAAAAAAACAAACAAAACATAACAAAACAGACTTAACAGAAACAGGGTTAGCAGGGCTAAAAAAGATCACGACGACATGGACAGCAGATCAAGAATAACTTAGCCAAACAGGGAACATGGATGCAATTCAAGAAATATATAACGTATTATAAAATTAATTTTTAATATTCTCTGCTGAAAGAGATGGTAGTTGAGGGATGCTGTAAAACTGGTCAAACATCAAATTTTTCTAAAATACTTTCTTGGTCAAGCCAAGAACTAGCATACTCTTGTATGGCATTAAATATAGTATCTTCTATCTCATGCAAAAGGATATTTATTTTCCTTTTTTTTCTTTTTCTTAATGGTCCATTTAATCTATGTAGAGCAAGCAACTTTGATTAATTGAATACCAGAGTGGCAGTCTGAGATGAAAAGCAACTGAAACTGTCATGTAAAAGTATTAGTTACAAGTAACATTCTTTTTTGAATATTTTGAACAGTAACAAATACCAAATATTATTCTTTTGTAAAATGTACTCTTTATTATGAAAATAATTATTCTTTTTTACACTATGTAAGCTTATAAGATTAAGTCTGTAAGTTTATAAGTTACATGTTTCTAAGGAAGAGAAGAGAAGAAAAGAAAGGAAGAGAAGAAAAGAAAAGGAAGAGAAGAAAAAGGAAGAGAAGAAAAGAAAAGGAAGAGAAGAAAAGAAAAGGAAGAGAAGAAAAGAAAAGGAAGAGAAGAAAAAGGAAGAGAAGAAAAGAAAAGGAAGAGAAGAAAAAGGAAGAGAAGAAAAAGGAAGAGAAGAAAAAGGAAGAGAAGAAGAAAAAGGTTAAAAGGAAAAAGGAAGAGAAGAAAAGAAAAGGAAGAGAAGAAAAAAGGAAGAGAAGAAGAAAAAGGAAGAGAAGAAGAAAAAGGAAGAGAAGAAGAAAAAGGAAGAGAAGAAGAAAAAGGAAGAGAAGAAGAAAAAGGAAGAGAAGAAACGAAAGGAAGAGAAGAAACGAAAGGAAGAGAAGAAAGGAAAGGAAGAGAAGAAAGGAAGAGAAGAGAAGAAAGGAAGAGAAGAGAAGAAAGGAAGAGAAGAAAGGAAGAGAAGAAAGGAAGAGAAGAAAGGAAGAGAAGAAAGGAAGAGAAGAAAGGAAGAGAAGAAAGGAAGAGAAGAAAGGAAGAGAAGAAAAGAACAAAAATAGAAAGAAAAAATTTTATAAAACACTTAATACCCAGATAATAGGCTACAGAATAGATTGATTGATTGATTGATTGACTGGTCCATTTTTTATGGCTTATCAACCCATTGCAAGTTATTAAAAGTTAGAAAATATTTTTAGATTGTAAGAGTTTTTTTTTCCAGAGATAATGATTTACTGTTACATGTTGAGGGAGGGGGGGAGGAGAGAAGAGGTGGTTTCAAGACTTTCCTAAGGGAATTTCTGCACAAGCGAATATAATGAACACAACTAGAATTGGAACATGACACTACAATTAACAATTCCAAGCCATTATCTATTACATAAGCCCACACATTCAAACCTACAGCACCTGGTATTATCAAGCAGTCACTCATCTAGATAGTGACCAGGCTCAATATTGCTTAACTTCAGTGATCGATGGGGACCGAGGTTTCAATGTGATGTGGCTATAAACAGAGCAACTTTGAACTATAATTAGAAAAAAACTAACATATCCAATTGAAAGGAAAACAAATAAATATATGAGAGAAAAAAAAAAAAAAAAAAAAAAAAAAAAAAACTGGGGATAAAATTTACAAGTAAAATTGCAGGACAAATGACCTAGTTGGTATAGATCTTGTAAAAATCAGTAAATGCATAAAAAGCTGTTTAGAATGTCAAAAAAACAACTTTATGTATTTCTTATTACTATAAATGTTTATATTTAGTAAATACAAGTGTTTGAGTAGACATCTCTATCTTTTAAAACAGTATAATTTTCATCTAAAAGAAAAAAGTGCCCCCACCCTATATCTTCTCCCCCCACCAAGCAAGGCAATCAAGCCACTAGGATGCAAGTGGTTACTCAGAGAGAACAGAACTGAGAACAATAAAAGGACAATATTCAAGGAGATAAAAGAATGTTGGAAGATCTTAGTTGACAGCAGGCAAGCAGGAACTGAGGTCCACAAATGAGAGGAAGTGCAAGAGAAGAAAGAATTAGCCTTGAACTTAGGATTACAACTAACAATTTCAGCAGTGAAATTATGAGACCTAGCTGTCAATCTAGTACTGCGCTTAAATCCTGAAGTCGAGGTACCAACAAGGAAAGCTCATCAGAACAATTACTATAAAAATATTAATAAAAGAAGCAAAAGAAGATGACATTAAAATGCTAGGAAAGTGACTGAAATCAAGATGCCAGGTCAGGACCAATAACATTGCAGATTCTTTGGATTCTATCAAGAATTTGGTGGGGTTCAAAAACTGCATCATCCTCATTGAGCCTAATTTCAATTTCTTACATGAAACATTGATAAATTTTTTTTCATTTAAAAAAAAAAAAAAAACAACTTTTTACTGCAATTCCCAGGCTATCATTCTGCAGTGGATTGACCACAGTTGGGTGGATTAGGTGTAGAGAAGAGTAAAAAGAGTCTTCTAACTAGAATTGAACCTGTATCCTTTGTCCTCAGGATAATTAGTAAGTCATATATTATGGCAGAGCATGTAAGCTTGTAATAAAACTAATTTAAGTCTGTGAGTTTTTTTATAGGTAATAATAGGTAATATTATTTGAATTTCTAAAACGACGTATTGTCAATTATTCATTCTTTTTACTCATATATCCTTCATCTGAAATGTTGTTGCTTTTATAAAGGCAGATTAAAATGTTTTTATAATATACTAGTTCTTTTGCTTAACTATATTATTTACACTCCAACTATTATCCTCATCTTTGTTGTATTTGACTGTTGTATCCTATAACCTTCAGGTGCTTGTTGATCCAGGTAATCTTCGAGAAATTTTGAAACAAACCTTTTATAACAACAAAGATAAGGATATTAGCCTGAATGGAAATAATGCAAATAACTCCTCATGCTAAAAATTCAGACATTTCTTGGTCTTTACTTTTTATTATAAATGATTTAAATGCAGCAGTGCCCACTGTACATTTATGTACTTGTAAAATCCAAATTTCTACCATTGCTGTTACAAGTGAATTAAGATATTAAATATAAGTCATGTAAATCTATAAGTGTGTGTGTGTGAGAGAGAGAGAGAGAGAGAGCGTGATAGAGAGGGCTTTACACTAGATGACCCATGTAGATATCAACATGCCTCAAGCCCACTGATCAATGTAACTTAAATTACATGTAGATATGAAACAATAGGCAGCTTATGTGGTTCCCTTGTTTATCTGACAATGGATTTTAGTGTCAGGTGTTAACGAGGGAAGGAAAGTAAGCAATATATATATATATATCTCAACAATAATCAATTGTAAGTCCCAGTGAGTGTTTCCAACCACCCACCCACCACTCACCAGCCGAAGTGCACGTGCAAACACCCACACACGTCTTTGAAAAAAATAAAAAAAAATAACCTGTCAATGATGAAGCAGTTCTACCATTACAACAAGTCATTGTCAGGGTCAAAGGGAAACTACCCAATCCAACAAGGAATCTTCGTTTCCAGTTGATACAAAAAATGTAGCAGAAAAAAATATATAGGAAATAAGATTTTTTTTTGATTTTTTTAAAATAAAACAACTCACAATTTAATGTACAGGTTTTTCTTGAAAGCTGCAGACAGTTCATCGTCATTCCATTACATCTTTTCTTTGATTTATGATATCACAGGTAGGATTTATTAAAAATGTCAAAAACTTTCATTCTCTCTAATAAACAGCTATGTGGTAGCTATCAGTGATAAAGGTGGAATTAGTTAGCAGAGTTCAAATTCACTTTCACACCAATTGCCCTTGGGAAAGGCATGGATCCATATCTCCTTACAACTATAGACTAAATAACAAGGTAGACTTGGATCTCTAGCCTTAGGTGGAAACTAATATAAAAGGACAACCCTGAATTCTAAACTTTGGTGAAGCCCAATGGAAAACTGCTCCACTATCTTTTCCAAGAAGTTAAGGCGATTCACAGATAAAGAAGCAGAAGCTATGGAAGACCATAATTGCTTATGTCATGAAGGGACATGTCATTAAAGAAGAGAGAAAATTCTGGCAGTGATAGGTAAAAAGTAATAATCATGGTTAAACAATTGTTTAACCCTTTAGCATTCAACCCACTCAAACCCAACCCTGTAAATATTAGCTCTCAATGTTCAATTTGCTGAAACCTGCCCCATGTATACTCTGTCATAGTACATGGCAATATTATCACAAATAATGTAGGAAATCCTTTAAAAAGTGACACTTTGAGAGATGATATTTAGAAGGCAAGTTTGAGTGTGTGGAACGCTAAAGGCTTATGCGATAGTGATTTGAAAATAAAGAAAAGGGATTGTTAATTAATGCAAATATTAATGACAGACTAGCTAATATATGTCAAATGCATATACTGTTTTTATATCATTTTAAAATAAATAAAAATACATGTTCAAAATCAGGATAACAGGGATTACCAATAGTCTGGAATTAATGCGAGCAATTCTAACAGAATACAGCTATTATATGTAGAATTTAAATACAACGAAAATGATTTTACTATAGAAGTACACTGAAAATCGAGAACGTGTAGAATAAAAGATATCAAATAAGACATTCATCCAATTTTAGAAAACATGACAAAAACAAACAAAACAACAACAATCAACCAACCTTGTTGATTACAAGGCCCAATCCCAAAATTCTTTATCTAAAGTAAAAAAGAATGTAATTTAGATTTATGTGCACTAAACACAAAACATTTCTTTGTTTACTTGATCCATGTGAGCCATACAACAAATTTATTAGGTTTTATAAAGAATTGTCAAATTGCTCTTAAGTTTCCTGGTAAATAAAGTTGAAAATACATACCATAGAGAGGTGGCTGAACAAGTTTATCTCTCAAACTATTCCTAGTAAGTTTTATCCTCACTAGGTGCTCAATTTTCATGGCCTTCTGCAAAAAGCAGGCTAAACTGTACACTTCAACATAAGCTTTAGCATTAATATCAAGTGATAAAAACCAACAACGATCATTTGTGAAGGACAAATCTACATAGCTTTTAAAGAAGGCAGTTGTTTAAACCTTGAACGAGTCTCTCATGATACCCATGAATGTGCTTGTAAAAGCTGTATTAATAAAGGATAAATAATATAGGAGCAGAAAGTGGAAGATAATGGTTTGAAATTAAAAATTTAAGGAGAGAACAAAAACAAAGTAGGAAAAGGTTGGTATGAAACACTAAAAGATTTCTCTTCTTTCCGCTATGAATAAATATCCTGCATCCAATCGTCAGGTCTTGTGTTCACATATGTTAAAGAGAAAGAACAAAGAAAGCTATCAGCTGACTCAATCAATGAATGGGCAATAAATATATCAGGAAATCAATAATTTTTTTTTTTTTTTAAAGATAGCAGCAGTAGCAAGCATCAATGCAAATAGCAAACAAGAACATTAGTATTTACAAAAATTGGTGGATTAGCTATCTTTTTTACTTCAAGTTCTCTATTTTTGCATGAGTTTCTTAACAGGGAAATAAGAATCTAAGATCCCTACTTTTTAATGGATTTTACTTCCAAAGCAATTTAAAGACCACACTGACCAAAGAACACCACATAAAACTGTTGTTTATTTATAACAGGTGACTGTGTGTGTATATATATATATATATATATATATATATATACACACGAGGAGGTGGGCAAAAGTTCTTACACTAATCAAATTTCTTTCAGCACTCACACTTTATATAAAAAGAAAAAAGAAAAGGCCCTAATATAGGTATATGCATAGGTGTATATATACACAAGTATATGCATAAAAAACATTTCCTTTTGGGGGACTGATTTAAAATCCGACAGACTCCAAACATCCCTTTTACACACACAATATATATATATATATATATATATATATATATATATACACGCACACACATAGACACTCTCTCAGCCATGAATGTGATAATCTGATTTATAGACCCCACTTATTCTCAGAGTTCCCAATGCATTTTTCCTTTCATGCAGTTTTGTCATTCATTCTAACCTGAAGAAGCCAGAGAGAGTCGATGCTTTTGGTGAAACACCTCATTTATAGATTTTCCACTTTGTCTCATCATTTTCACTGAAGCTAAAATAATATCGGTTCTTTGTGGCTGAATTCATAGTTGCCCATATTTAATCAAATGGAAATGATACACTGTATCCCGGTCTATCCCGGAAAGTATTTCGTAAGAGCGATCTCAGAAAAACTAGCATTATCCCATAAGAAATACTTTTAAAGAATATCTTCCATGAGTCAAACTAAGCAAAACTTCATATATAAATTAACATATTTTATGTGAATTATATATATTTTTTTATTTGTAAAAAATGGATTTATTTTTAATCAGACACATTTATTACTTCAAACATAATTACAGTGGGCACCACTTATTTGAAATAGATGTTCCATTTCTATTTAATAATTAGAGTGTATCATGTATATTGGCCTTCCCTGCATATTTAAAAAATATATATATATATATATATATATATATATATATATATATATATATATATATATATATATATATATAAATATAAAATTTATTTTGTTTAAATGTTATTTTTATGGACACTCATATTCAAGTAGAAGCTCTGTTTTTTAATTAAACAGTATTTTTTTTATCCAAGTACATTTACCACCTTAAGGATTCAAGAAATCTCATCAATCTGACAAAATTTCTTAAATATCCAGGCCGGTATGAAAAGAATATTAATTCAAATACCGTAATGCAGGTTTTTTTTTTTTTTTTGGTTTTTTTTAAAGCGATCATAGCTCTCGACAGATTCTGTTTTTTTTCTTAACTGTAAACTATCAGCACTTCTTGAGGGGAGATAGTGGAGTGGCTTCCAGTAACTTTCAACAGTTTTAAATTCAGAGTTGTCCTTCTCCTAGACTGGCTGCCACTCAAGGTTAGAGAACCTAGTCTACCCTGCTATTTAGTTGGTAGAAGAGATGGATTCATGCCTCCCTCAAGAATGCAATTCAATTTGCCAATTTCATATGCCACGTCAATATCAATTATTATACTGCCTACATATCCTAATGGAATAAATAAATAAAATCTCATTAACCATTCAGAATAAATATCTACTATTTGGATAGTAAATATTTACAGTTGTGATTTGTTCACATGCTGAGAAGAGCCAAAAATCAAAACGCAACATAAACCTGTAGCCAATTTGGAAATAAAATCTCACTAAAATCATTGACAGAATTTTTTTTCTTTATTTGTCTATTTCTGAGATGAGATATTGTAACTATTTACATTTACTGTTGTCCTCATCTTAATTGCCATACCCACGTTTCAGCTGTTGTTACATTCCAGCCTTCTTCAGGTGATTGGAATTTTGAACTGAGTGCTTTATTTTAACCACTGGGGTAAATTGTTCTAGTTCCACATGCCATACCTCTTCTGGATATCTCAGTTTCAGTTATTTCCCCTTACTAACTCCAGGTTTTGGTTCGACCTCTGCTGTGGCCAGGTATTGAACTCACAACTCTTTGGATTACTTCAACCAGCACATTTATAAAGTGGGCCATGTGTCAGTATGACAACAAAAATGAGGACAACAGTTTGAACAATTTAAATAATTTTTTTCTTACTTTACAAGCAACTTGTTTATAAATAATTATATTCATATTTAAGTAAATCTTAATCAACTACACTATGGACATCAGTTACTAAAGCTATTATTTTATGAAGTATTCAAGAATTATACCAATTCAACTAGTATAGATAAATTGTAATCTTTCTTTTCTATTTATCAGAGCAAAATATACAAAAATCTAAACAACTGTTTAATGCTAATAATTGTGCAAAAATTAAAAGAGACAGCCGAACACACAAATTACACATCAGAAACATCAAAATCAAACAAGTAAAACAATATAAATATCTGGAAAATGTTTTAACAGAGAATGGAAAAGTGTGACACTGAAATCTGAAGGTGTTGTGAAAAACACCTTCCAAAAGGTAAGCAAAATATTAACATAAATATTTTGTTAGAAACAAAGAAAAGAGTACTGAACTGTTATGCAATATCACATGTCCCACATGACAGTGAATGCTGAGCAATCTCCTCAAAGCTGAAGAAGAAACTTGAATTAGCAGAAAAATGGTTCTACAGAAGGATGCTGAGAATACCATGAATTGAACATGTGAGCAAAGAAGTTTTAAGGAAAATGGAAACAAAAAGGACACTTGTACTTAACATCAGGAAAGGCAGATGAAATTTCTAGGGCACATAATGAAGAAAGAGGGCTTGGAAAATCTGACACTTACAAGACAAATTTGAAGGCAAAAGAGACAGAGGAAAACAACGCATAACCTACCTAGTGAGCTTGAGTAAATGGATGGCGGAACAGGGTCTAGGAGAGATAACAAAAAGACAAAATTTATTTAAAGCTACAAAAGGCAGGAAATTGTGGAGAGCCATGATCGCCAAAGTCCTAAACGTACATTGGTATATAGAAGAAGCAAAAAAAGATTTTTTTTTTTAAAGAAATACATTGATATCCTTGAAGTGGGGTGGGTCAGATCATAGAATGAAAATAGAGTTATCTCCCCTTTTCAATTTTAACACTTCACATCTTTTCATCAACAAGATGCTATTTATAAATAAGAGAAAAAAGGTTGAAAGTAATTATTTTTTGCACGTGTTCATAATATGAAAATATTACAGTCGTTTTTGTTTTTTTTTTCTTGTGTATAAGTGACAGCATTGGAGGGGATCTAGTCTAAGTTTCCATTTAACATAAACTCTGAAAAATACATACAGTTCTGCATCATTTTCTTGTTTCTTCCATGACAGGATTACCCTGTCACCCCCAAAAGTATACTTTAATTGCAAGGGATTTGCTCACACAAAACTGCACTTGTTCACTGTGCTAAGATGGGTACAGTCGAGCCATTTCCTAATATCTGTAGACTGTCAATAGACAAAGCTAAGGAAAATAACCATTTTTGCCTCTACTCACACATACAAATGTGAATCTTTACTTGTAGGAAGGCAAATAAATATCCCCTGAAAAGGGGGTGACAATTTCTAAGTAAAAAGTCAACTATTAACTGTATGTATGTATGTATGTATGTATGTATACACACCTATAATTTGAAGAAACATCAATCAGTCCAAGAACACTAAAGTACCCCCACCACTTTCAAATATATTATATACATATATACTTTGCGGGCAGGTTCCTGATACCAAAACAAAAGTAAAATATGTCGACACCGTGTAGGAGTATTTGAAAGGGTTCACCAGTCAATGATCCAACAGGTGCAAGCATGTGTATAAGTTAGCGGAAGACATTTTAAACATTTGTAATGGGCTGCTGTGTTCAGGTACAATGATGGCCTTTTGGGCATTCATTTATATGGTCATTTTTATCTTGTTTTGGTGTCAAGAATTCGCCCGCAAAATCTGTAAAACTATTTTTGGATAAAGACAAATACAGAACTATATAAAAAAAAATGTAAGCAGTAAATTGCTGATACCTCCTAAAGAGTGGGTGGACAGGTCTGCCTATGAAACACTGGAGTCAGGAAGCTGAAGGTAACATCAATAAGCTAAGCAACAAACTTTTACTTATCTTAATCGTCTCTCTCTCTCATATATATATATATATATATATATATATATATATGGTGGATTCACCTGTCGTATTCAACGTATGAGGATCAAGCAACTCAGTTCCGAGGAACCGACAACCCAACACCAGCACAGGAAATTTGATTATAGTGGTGAATGCTTTGTGCAGAACCAACCACACTTTTTGAAGGACCGAATAGTGAGACCTGGTGCACTACGTGCCACAAGGTCCCCAAATGACCCTCCTCAGGTTTTGAATTCAGAGTTGTCCTTCTCCTAGACCAGTTGCCATCCAAGGCTATAAAACCCAGCCTGTCTTGCTATTTACCCATAGCTGGAGGGAGAAGAAGAGGATTAATATCTTTCCCAAGGGTATTAGCAAGTAAATGAATGTAATAGAATTGACTGGAATTCATACTCCTCTCTCTGTCTCTCTATACATATATATTTCCCTCTTTCACTGTCACTCACTCTCTCTCTCTTTCTATATATATGTGTGTGTGTGTGTGTATGTATAAGGTTTTTTATATTCTGAAAATTTCTCTTCATGAACATAGCTGATTGATTGATTAATTATTTCATTCATTTTTTACGGCTTATCAACCCTTTGCAGATTATTTAAAACCAGAAAATATTTTTATATTATAAGAATATTTTTTAGGGAAGATAATGATTTAGTGATACATGTCTTATTAATTAACCCATAACTGGGGGGAGAGAAGAGGCAGATTCATACCTTTCCAAAGGGTATTTGCACATAAGTGAATATAACAAGCCCAACAGGAATTGGAACTTGGCTCTCTGATTAACCCTTTGTGAAGATATAAAGCAGTATAACTACCTCTGTCTTATAATAATCATTGATTTGTCTTTTACAACTTATCAACACTTTGTGGG
Organism: Acanthosepion pharaonis; assembly: GCA_903632075.3. Taxonomy (NCBI): domain Eukaryota; kingdom Metazoa; phylum Mollusca; class Cephalopoda; order Sepiida; family Sepiidae; genus Acanthosepion; species Acanthosepion pharaonis. Next base: position 193,943 of record CAHIKZ030002022.1, read on the forward strand.
TTATTTAAGCCAAGATATTTTGAACTGTAAAACTAATCTTTCCTTTGGCAGGAGCAAATGAATATTACATTAAGAATTATTTATTATAATTATTTTTACCAGATACAAGTCCTACTGTTTAATCAGGGAAGAAAAGAGATGGATTCATCTTTCCCTAAGAATACTTGCACATAAGTGAATGTAAGAAACTCTACTCTTTGATTTTTCATCTTGGGCCACTCTTCATTACACTAACCTCAAAACCTGTCTGATTATAACCGTTACATTTAGTGTATGCAAATGTGCATAGACTAAATGTAACAACTCTTATTGGACAGAAGTAGCCTTCATCATTCTAGATTCATTGTATTGACTACAAAATCACCCTTTACTTCCAGAATACAATAATTTCATTAAACAACTATTACAACCTTTTAACAAATAGGTTATCAAGAACCAATCAGTTTTGTAAATAAGAAATCTATGCATTAAATGTTTGAGTATTATACAAAACCACACACTGTGTATTTATGGTTCAAAGTTCTATGCAGTGAAAAGGAACTAAATTCTTCATTGTCTCAGACAGCTCACCAAAGTACAAAATAAAATAAGATCACAACAACTATATTATTTGTATTCACCCCATAAATTTTCTTTATAATGATACAATTTTCATATGTTTGTTACTATAACATAGCAAAAACAGCACACCATAGAGCAATTTTTGCTAGTGCAATAGCATTAAAATATATTAACTTGAAGGATAAAGCAATTTGCAAATTTTTCAGTTTACATATACCTGTTTTTTGTTACATGTGCATATATATATATATATATATATATATATATATATGAACGCTATCTGTAAAAGACTATCATCTTTATCTTTGCTGTCATATTTATCACAAGTTTCAGATTTGTTGCGCTCCGCCTTCTTCAGGGAGTTGGAATGTTGAAATGAAGAACAGAGCCATTAAAACATTTTGATAAATTTTGAGAAACAAAGATTTTAGCAAACAAGTGTACATATAAATATTTCAGAAAATATATATATATATATATATATATATATATATATATATATATATATATATATATTAAAATATATTAACTGTTGTATTCTGAGGATAAAGTTTCAGTTTTGACAGCCCAAATAGCAGATATGTTTTGATTATATGAAGGCCTTGTGCAGAACCAACACTTTTTGAAGGGCCAAATACAGACAACTACATGCCACAATGTTTAACCCTCCGCAGGTTTTGATTTCAGAGTTGTCTTTCTCTAGACCAGTTGCCATCCAAGGCTATAGAACCCAGCCTGTCTTGCCATTTATCCATAGATAGATGGAGAAGAGGATTAATGCCTTTACATATATGAATATATATAACTTGGCTCTCAGATTCTTATTTATGTCTATATATATATATAAATTGTCTGTGGGGAAAATCATCTTATCTTCGCATCTTCCTGGCCTGTTTGAGAAAGGAAAGAAAAGATTCAAAATGGCGTCCGTGACTTTTTAATAGTCACGGTCTCGTCGGAGTTTACACATGCTAATGAGGTGTGTCTTCCATAAAAGCAGGTTGCTTGGAGACATTGGCAGACCAACATTTCCCCGTGCTTGGTGTTCAGGGACTGTTTGGAAAATTATTGAAATTACAGCATGGACAGAGCATAAACATTCGACGAAAATCTGTGGTGATGGGAAAAACGGCGGGTCTGCCGCTGTGTAAAATTAAAGATCCCGCACTGGTTATCCCTCTTAGACTAAAGGAGCTTACGCTGTGTAAAGATGAGAATAAAACAATAGTCCAAACAAGCGGCTTGGACCGGATGTAGAATTTGAGGAAGCTGGCCGCAGTGGAGCAAGCGACCAAATCCTAGGTACGCCTTTCTGGCAGGACTAAATACTAAATTGAGCATCGTAAGGCTCAATGAGCTGGGCTAGACGAATTACTGGCCAGATTCGAATATTCTAAAATATATATATATATATATATATATATATATATATATATATATATATATATATATATATATATATGGTGCACCCAGGTAAGAAAGCCATTGAGCCTGTTGTATTCGATTTGCAAAGAATCCACCAACAAAGTGGGTCAAGCAGCTCAGTTCTTAGAAACTGACAGCCCAGACACTGGAAGAAAGGGCAGATATGAGGAACCACTTTGATTATAGTGACATTTCCTGAATTGGTCCATCCAGGTTTTGCAGAACCAACCCCTATCATCCGTCAGTTTTTGAAGGGCCAAATACAGACAACTGGTGCGACTACATGCCACAATGTTTCCAAACAACCCTCCCAGGTTTTGATTTCAGAGTTGTCTTTCTCCTAGACCAGTTGCCATCCAAGGCTATAGAACCCAGCCTGTCTTGCCATTTATCCATAGATAGATGGGAGAAGAGATTAAGAGGATTAATAAGGATGGCTGGGGAGTGCACTTACGGTTCCGGTGCAAAAACGTGAAGTGGAAATGGAATCATCGAGCGGAACCACAGGATGTCAAGACCATCGCAGCCAGGAAAAACGGTGTCTGAGGCGGTCTACTTATACGAACGTGACCCCGAAGGATGATGTCTCACCCTCTACGGCGCCAGCAACACATTGAGAAGGTACCACGTTAGAGTGAAGGGCATAGAAACCAACCCACTGACGGAACTGAAAGTAACCGGAGAGAGGCTGAAGAAAGGCGATGTCGCCTGGATTAAAATCCCACAGCAAGTGCACCAAAATACGGAATCGGACGCGTCACTGAGGTGATCAGCCCACAGGCGGTACGGGTCGACGGTGTGCCCCGTCCACGTTAAGGACCTGCATCCGTCGACGAGTTGCAACCACCGCTGGACGATGAGAGCGAATCGGAATCTGAGACCAGTGAGGCATCGCTCTGGTTCACGCCAGCCCCATCAGGCAGTGACTCCGGATATCAGTAGCCTTCAAGGGGACGCGGTGTCTTTCGACCCTCAGACCTCAGACAGGAGCACTTAGCAGCGTCCCTATAGTAGCAAGCGATCACCATGTCAACTCTGTGATCATGAGATCAGGGGGGTGTGGGAAACTTGGCCTACCTCAGATTCTTCTTCCTGGCCTGTGGGTTGAGAAAGGAAAAAAAAGATTCAAAATGGCGTCCGTGACTTTTAATGTCTTCATTATATATGCTAATGAAATTGTCCAAAGGATGATAACTCCGTTGCACCAGACGGAAACTCCCTTGCACTGTTTAACTCACAAGATGTTATAACTACCTTTTACCCTAGTTAATTATGCAAGCAGAGAAAATCTTTGACAATTAAAGTTTTGGAAATTTAAAGGCAAATGATGTTAATGAAAAAAATATCAATGATCATGTTGCAAGTTTCCATATTTCAGTATGAATTTGTACAGAAATCAATGATAAACATCCAGAATTTAGTAATTGCTTCTTCCACATTCACTGGTCTTTTGTTGATCAGATGTAGGGAAATAGTTTTAATGAGAGTTTTAGCAAAGTGGGTTTTATATTTCATCAAGTATTTCATCGTTTTTCATTTCTAATTTGTAATTCCATTATCGTCAAAGTAGCATCAACCTATACACATGCTTTCTCAAATGTTAAGGTCTCTTAGCAGGAATATTATCTTTATTTTTTTTTTAAATTGATAAGAATTACTGTGTTTATTATAAATAGGTTTTCCCGAAGCAAAAGTGACACTAATTTGATTCCCATTGAGAGGTCATCCTTTAATTCTGAGCTGTACTATTTGTGGACATCAATCGGTGGCCTAAGTAAAATTGGGATAAAAAGCAACTGTAAAATAAACTAAAATGAAAGGAAACACAACTTAAAATTAAAAGTAATGATTTCTTAATCCAAACAAAGTGTTGACTCAATATTAATTGAGATTATATAATATGTAGATGTTATAGTTCAGATAGTTGAACTGCTTCAAGAAATGGACTCAAAAAAAATTTAATCAATACTTAATTTTTTTTTGTTGGGGATTCAGAGATAAATAAAAGTTTTATATGTTAAAATGTAAGGGGAATAATATAACATTCACTGGAGTAATTTGTAAGCCTGTGGGAAATATTTTAATTGATTTGATAAGGGTTACTTAAGGTTCAGTCTAATTAGGATTAAAACAAATCAACATTTCCTATGGTGAAAATTCCTATACCATGAGGAACTTTGTGAAAAAGAAAAAAAAAATATTAAAATAGCAAATATTTTAATTGGTTTTCTGTTAATAAAATATTTGTAGCTTTATCTTTTTATATATTTTCAAATGCATTTTTCCTTTTAAATAAATTCAGAACAAGGAAAAAAAAAAAAAAAAAAATTTAATATAAAAGTTTGCTTGTTTTGTATATTGTGGACAAGAAAAGAATGGGCCAAGCCTTCAAGAGTTGCAGAACTGGTGCCAAGGTCACAATATAGCATAATGAACACATGTTCCTTAAATACCATAAAAAGGTATTTCAAATAGAATTTTTTAAAAAAATCTTTGAATAGTAAATAAAACAGATAAATGGTAAAGAATTTTTTAGAAATGAAAAAAGATTTGAAATAGGAAGTAACTTCAAATGGAACATCTCCACAGAATTTCAAATTTTGTTCAGATAAACACCCTGGTGTTCAAGATGTTTATATTTTGGTTGATCAATTTGCCGGCCATCATCAGGTGTATAATCTATAGGGGAGAAAAAAAGAAAAATTATTTCCCCCCACTCTCTCCTAACAGATTTAAATGGCTAACAAAGGTTAGAAAAGAGGATTGGCTGAAATGTTACAGTTAACAACATAAAGAATGCAAAATTCAATTGTCCAAATAAAATTTGGAATGTTAACTATTTCTGAAGTTAGATATTATATAATAACAGACCCACTTATGTGAACAGACACATTCATGTGAGGTTAATCAGGCTGCAGTTTAACATCATTTAATGAGTATATATATATATATATATATATATATATATATATATATATATATATATATATATATATATATATATATATATATATTCAGTTTCATAGACAGACCCTCTTAGAATTTCTGTTTCCACTTGTCAGGGGAGTTATTAATCATTGATAGATATGAAAATAGTCTAAGTAAATAGTGTATTATAATATGAAAGTCGTCATTTTTGGAAAACTAAGATTTTCCATTTCAGAGACAAAGCAAATGTATATTGAACACATGATTTCAAAAAAGTATCTTGACTTTAGCTTCACTAACCTTGCAAATGGCATATAACTGAATGACCAAAAGAAAATTTTTGCATATAGCAACATAAAATATTGACTTTTGTGTTTTAAATTTTTCAATTTAAAAAAAAAAAAAAAAAAAAAATTCAAGAAGAGAAATTGTTTAATAACATTTCTTTTTGCTGGGATGCTGAAAAGTTATCAGCCCAACTCACTTCAAACATTGTACTTTAAATTTTACACCAACTTCCTCATTAGTGTGTTTTGTTTGTCCACATGGATTCCTTAAACTGGCAGCAGTTGAACAGCTACTAGAGACAGTTACTAAAAGAAAATAAATTCTCAGGTTGCCATATTCAGCTTATCAGTAGAAAATTTCAACCAAACAAAAACATCAAAAATATAGTTTAATAATTACAGAATTGGCTTAAAGGGTATTATTAAGTAACATAGTGCTCATTAACCGTAAGTAAGCACAAAACATGGCAGAGTTTTAAAGCTAAAGTTTAAACAATAACATCTAGAGCATATAACAAAATGATTAAAAGCTTAAGATTCACTTTATTATAAAAAGCATAATGCCCACATGGAAAATGGAGACTATCAGTGACAGATACAGAGAGAAGGATCCAAATGTATGAGAACAAATGCAGGAGAAAACTCCTTAGCATCTTCTATTAGGAACAAAGCCAATAAGTTTGTGCGGAAAAGGGTTAAAAGTTTTGTGCGCCACCAAGAAACCTCTTCTCGAAAAATGGCATGGTTTGGACATGTTACAAGGCTCGACAGCCTGTGCAAGACTATCATGCAAAGCACCGTTTTTAGGTGAACATAGGAGAAGGACACATATGCAAAAACTGGTTGGACAATGTCAAACAATGGACAAGTATGACTATACCAGAATTGCTGACGGCTGCTATTGACAGACTGTTGTGAAGGACATTCAGTGTCATTTCAGCATCGGATCCCCCACCTATAATTACAAAATTCAAAGGAGATGATGATGATGATGATGAATGCCCACATGATAAACAACCAATGGTAGTCAAACATTCCCAAAACACTGATGGAAAAAATCCTGTTAAACCAAGACCATAACTACTTTACATGAAAACAGTTTGCTTCTCTCTCAAAGAAAAGTGTTCGACATATTTAAAAAGGAAAAAAAAAAGTAATGAAAAGAAGATTGCCTTCCCATTTATCTGAAGTTTATTCTAAGATTTAATTTTTATATTAAGATTCTGACAATCAATGTGATATAAAATAATGACAATACAGAAATAAGGTAACCATAAACCCAATACTCAGTCTGCAGGGGATTAAGTGAAGAGAGCAGAGCAACTTTCAACAAAAAAAAATCTTCAAGAAAGCCATGTATGACAGAATTGCTGCAAAGTGACATTGGGTTTTAAAATATTTTAGCAAACTTAGAATGTTACAAAAATAAAATAACAGTATTTCCTTTTTTAAAAGGCTTATTCTCTTGTATTTAATAGTGAATTATTCATTACTTCTTTAAAAAAAAATAAAAAAATAAAAATAAAAATTCTCAACCTGCCACCTAATTATTAGAACAAATTATGAGTCTTGTAAAAACATGTCTTTATATGTCTTTGTGTTGGTAAGTGAGATGTAAAATCTACTCTCCAGTATAGTCTACGTAGTACAAATAAATTACAATCCTCACCCATCGTCCACATTTTTTTTTCCGAATAAGTTTTGCCACAGTACAATTATTTTGTTCGACGTTTATGTGAAAAGGCATATTTATTTTAATAACTGAAAAAATAAACAGCAAGCAGATTATTCCTGGTAGGCACTTGTATTTAGTGCACTGCTTAATAACTGTTATTTAAATATGTAAATGTTCCTTTCAGATGTTTGGCAAGTTTTTTTTTAAAAAAAAAAAATTAAGAAAGAAAAAAAAAAAGGTGACTAACTTTTCAAAGGCAAACAGTTTCATCAAACATTCAAATGTCAATTTGATGATTTATGATAAGAAAATAAAAAAAACTTATAGGAACAGTTTGCATATTATTTTCATCTTCTGTAAAAATTTGGTTAACCAAAGAGAAACATTTAAATTGGTTTATTGACATCAGTTAAACTCATTTAACATTTGAGTGTGCGCGTGTATATATAGTCTTTCAGATAGGTTGATATGTAGGTAGATAGTTGGTATAAAGATAGATAGCAACAGACTGGGGTGGATGGATGGATAGAGGTAGGTAGGCAGGTAGAGAGATAGATAGCTAATAGTTCCCATCCTCCCCGGTCTTTTGAACAGGAGTAGAGGGTTATCCCTTGTTCCCTGTTTAGAGCTGGTTTTCCGGTTTCTTCTAAGCATTGTTTTCATCCTCTTGCACTCCCAGTAGACCCTTATGTATTAGTGGCATAATCTCCTTGTTTGAGGTTAATTGAAAAAAAACACACACACACAAAAGGCCAAAAGGTTGCTGCAGTCACCCTCAGGATTTCAAAGAATTGCCTAAAAATTGAATGTTGCCTGTCTTTTTTCAAAACAAATTTACTAGTTCACTTCAGGCCAGAGGGATTTTCTCTTCCTGAAATGTTTTATATATTCAATATGACTAATAATAATAATGATGATGAAATTAACTAGTTACTGCATAAAGTTTCCTTAAACATTTACGTCTTTTTTGGCTAAACTTCCTTATTTGCTAATGGCAACCTTCAGGCTGGCAGATCTAAAATTATTGGTAAGTCCATTTCTAAAAAAGTGGACACTGTGCGCTAATGGGTTAAATTGTTTCAGTGTTTTAACTCAGTAAGAGTTGATTAAACCAAAGAAGGTATGAAACTTATAAATTATTAAAATCTAGAGGGTGGTTCCCAAACTCTGTGTGTGTGTGTGTCTATATATATATATATAAAATCAGAAAATAGTCCTTGCTGACAAGTTTCATCATTTCAGATTATCATCCCCTGCCTTGATAAAGTCAAGTGGCAAAACATCAGCAAGGACTAATTACTATTTTCTATTTTATTCAAGTTGTCTTCTCTTAAGATATATTCTGTGGGCCTTAACACACACACATAGATATATATTAATAAATATACATACTATCTCACACCTCTAGCACGACTGAGTTTCATGCATGACACAATCTTCAGGTGCAGAGTCCAAAATCTGCACAGAGGTGTGAGAGAGAGAGTGTGTGTGTGTGTGTGTGTGTGTGTGTGTGTATATATATGCTCTGTTTCATTACATTGAGCAGCGTTTGCTAACATCTGCACTATATGTGCAGTATATAGTAATTTTATTGCCTTATATATATATATATATATATATATATATATATATATATATATATATATATATATATGCTGGTTTTTCACTCATTGTATGAAGATGACTACCAACAAGTTACATTTGGAGGAGGTGGTTCCTTGTCTAATTTCTGGAAACTTAATGGCATGTATTCAATTGTTTAAAGTTACACATGGCTTGCACAACACAATGCAGATACTTAGCATCAGGTAGTCTTGATTCGATGACAATAAACCAGTCAAGTTAATCAGAAACTGCATGGACCACATAAAACCAAAATGGTAAGGCACTAGCTGAGCCGGTGGTGGTTGAGGGGGGGTGATAGGAGTCCTTAATGCCCAAATCATATCATGAAAGTATGACTGTTCGCATGCTTACAGTACCCAAGCAGCCTTCTTCATGTGCTGTGTCCCTTCAGGACATTAACAATCATGGCTCTCCACAATTTCCTGTCCTTTGTAGCTTTTAATAAATTTTGTTTTTTTGTTATTTTTCCCAAACCCTGATCTGCAATCCATTTACACAAGCTCACTAAGTAGGTTATGCATTGTTTTCCTTTTACCATCAAGCAGTCTTGTGAGTATCAGATTTTCCAAGCCATCTTTCCTCATTATATGCCCTTGAAATTTCAGCTGTCTTTTTATGATGTTAAGTATAAGTCTGCCTTTTCTTTCCATTTTCTCTAAAACTTTGTCATTGCTCAGATATTCAGTTCATGTTATCCTCAGTATCCATCTGTAGAAAACATTTCTGTTGCTTCAAGTCTTTTCATCTTTGAGATAGTCCAGCATTCACTGACATATATGCGGACAGATACGACATAATAGTTTAGTAGTCTTTTCTTTGTTTCTAATGAAGTTTTCCCGTTTTCTAGTACTCTACTTAGCTTTTGGAAAGCATCTTTGGTCATCCTAACGGGCCTTCACTCATTTACTAACCAGGATTTACATTACAAAAGTTCAGTAAGTGAATGGGAACTGACAATTCAAACACATTTGATTTTAAGCATTCCTAACTACTGACATCTTCCGCATAGTAAAAACATTAAAAAATTTCCCATCCGCTCTGCCGTGCAACAATAGCTTGTGGATAGAATCTGATTGATGCCAAATCGGTCAGGTTTCCATCCCAGCTTGAAGCAATCGGATTTCTAGTCACACTGACGAGCTGTGATACAGCGAAACAGTCTGTCTGTGGATGACTGTGTATATATGCGTGTGTATCTCAGAAAAAGGTATTCCCCACCAAAAAAAGAAACAAACAACACAGATTTATAATGTAACATTCCTACAAGTTAACTTTGTTAATTCAATTATATCCAAAAATGAGTAAAACTGGTTTTCCTAAATTTAAATTTGCCAACAACAATATCTCATGTCTCAATGCCATACAAAGGAGGTCATCTTGCAAGGGACAAAAATAAAAGTGAACAATTCAATTAATAATAATAATAATAATAGCAGCAGAAACAAAAACGAATATCCATAAAATGTTCACGAATACAATGACAGGTGCTTTGCTTAATAATGCAGCAATGCCTGGTGTGGTTAACAAAAGAAAAACGTTTTCTTCTGACTGGAAACTGACAACACCAGCAGTACTAGTAGTTGCAATAGTTAATTTATAATACTAAACTATTTCGAGGATTGCTTGGATTGAGAATAAATGTGCCTGATGTTAAAACCTAAACCACACACACATGTCCCTACCCACCCACCTACCATAGTGACTTTTCAATTGTTAATTAACTACTCAAAGCTACTAAGTCAAAGAGCATGCGGTGGGGGTGTTATTGTTGTTTGAACAAAAGGGAAAAAAATAAAAAAATTTCCATTGGTGTTCAGTAATTTTTACTTCCTAGAGAGACAGACAGGGAGAGCGAAAGGCAAGGAGAGATACACAGAGAAAGAGAAACATACACACGAGAGAGAGAGAGACACACACACAGAGACATACACACGAGAGAGAGAGAGACACACACAGACATTTGGAGAGATAAACATAAACACTAATGATCAAATAGGCACATGCACACAGATAGATAGCAGAAACAAAGTTTATCCTAATTTTTCTAAACTAATGTGTATTTAGTTTTCCAAATCTTTGAACAAGACCTTGAAAATTCCAGTTGAAATCAAAGCTCAATTGTTGCAAAGAAGTTATGGCCTTTATAGTTGAACAAACAAACAAAACCTAAACATTCTGGTGGCTAAGAAAGAAATTTCCAAAGACCTTGGTCCCCTGTTCCATGAAAAATGTGGTATATTTGCTCGAGATAAATAAAAAAAAAATAAAAAAAATAAAAAAAAAAATACCCCCCCCCAAAACACCTTTTTTTGTGTAACGTAACAGTAACACCGTTGGCATTTCTTATGTTAGATTTTATCAATTTAAGTTTGTTTTTTTGTTTTGTTTTTTTTAAATATATGAAGGCCACTTAAAATAATTTTTAAATAACTTTGAGCTAATAACAATGGCAACTTCAAACAGGTGTCTCGATTAACACGTGGTGAAATTAGATAGAGAAAGGGATCAGCTGGATTTTTTTTAAGCAAACGAATAAAAATAATTTTAATTTCCCTAAAAAAAAAAAAAAAAAAAAAAATATTAACAGCAACACTAAAACAAAGATATATTCATTAATTAAAAAAAAAAAAAAAAAATGGCTGAAGAATAGTTTCTTTTTTTTTTTTTTTTTTTTTTAGATACGCCTGATTTTAATAATAATTCTGTATTGTACGTCAATTGAAAAGGCGTGTCATTGAAAGAAAAATATATTTGAAAATGTAATTACGTATTTTTTTTTTTAATTCAAATTATTTGAAGGCAAAAAACAAGGCATTGTTGTGTTTAACAAGGAAATTCAAAAAATATATGTGTATTTACCATTTTTAACTGCTGCTATGATACCTACATACATAGCAGTTAAAAATGGTAAATACTAGTCAGCAGTCACCCAGTCCAAATTCAGAAGCAGTATTACTAAGCGCAGAAACGACCATAGCAACAAGACATGATAAATATGTCCATAGAGCGAAGGAATTTATTTGTGCATAGAGAATCAGAAATAAATTATAAATGCATTAGTTACTTAGTAGACTATTGTGCTTAGTACTTTCTGGTATCATTTTTACCCCAAACATTGTTTTGGCAAACACTGACACCCTCTTTACAACTAAATTGTGTTTCTCTCTCTATTTATCGAGTTTATACGCGTGTTATCTGTGTATGTGTGCAGAAAGTATTTCTTTATTGCTTATGTATGTAAGTTTTATTTTCTGTTGTGTACTATTATATGGGTGTGTGTGTGAGCAGAATTAAGTTTCCTCTGCAATTAAAATGCATATTAATGTGTGTGTGTCTGTGTGTGAGTAAGTGCGCGCGCATATAAATGTATTTCTGCTGTGTTTATATATCAGCGCGTGCGTTGTGTATGTGTGTACGATTTTGTTTATTTAGGAATCATTACGTTGCATTGAATGCAAATATGGTGCAGACACACACACACATAAACATCTAAAACTGTACACACGATTTTTTTTACACTAAAATAAACAGCAAAATTAATTTAAAAGTAAAACACACATATCGGAACAACATAGTGAATAAAATCCAGTATAGTACAGAAAAGTATATTAAATATACAAGATACCTACGTTTCAGTCGTATAGAGTCCAAATGTGCAATTTGTTGTTCATGTTGTATCCAAAGCGTGTGGTTTGAAATCAAGGATTTTTCTCCCATGGAGAGTTCAGGTGTGGTCAGTTTCAACATGATTAGCCTTGTAGTTCTGACTGACCAGTTTATGGAGGGCCATTATACTTAAACAACGATTTGGAAGAAAAAAAAATAACGGGTCCTTCTCTATAAAGTCCACACACACACACACACACACAAAAGTGTTCTTTGTTGTTAAACAGAACCCCCAACCAAGTACTGATGAAGGAATAGCCAATCTTTCTTTACTCTTTTTTATCTCTTTTCAATAATAAATTAAAAACAATTCAGATCTCGTATTATTATCTAAAAGCAAACTAGGTAGATCAATAGATATAAAATTCTTGAATTTTGGTTGTTGCATTTTCGCTTGAAAACCGTTACTGAACGCGTAATAATTCCCATTTCATAGTGATGTTGTATATACAAAATTAGAGAAATACGGTGATATATTTGGTGCAAATTGTAAGTTAATCAGAGAAAAAAAGTCTGTTTTTAATAATAAATACGATTTAATAATTAATCATTAATTTCATCGATAATTAATAACCATTAAAATATCATTACAAAATATATAAATTCCAAATGCACCACTGTTACTTATTAAATAACATACCAAACGGGACCCCTAACCCAGATCCACACACATTCCATTTCCCCATAACACAACCCTTTGATTTGACCAGCCTAAAACCAAGCTGGAAATAAATTAGAATATAGAATATTTTAAAATATATGTACAGTTTAAAAAAATATAAAATGTTTAAATGTTAGGGTCCGGTAAATAAATATTTCTTAGGAGCCGGCCCCTGGATATGGGTTCCACGTCAAGTAGGGAGTTTAGTCCTTTTTTTTTCCAAGAGTAAAAAAGAAAAAAACAACTTACTGTAGACACCCATAAAGATGACAATCGCGGTGTTATTCAAAATGTGGTATTGCAGCAGAAAAAAAAAAAGAGAGAGAAGAGATATACAAAATAAACCAGACTAATATAAATAAACAGACAATGGCGTTTGCGCGAATAAAGTAATATTTTTCCTTTTAGACAGAAGCAGTCGTCTTTTAGTTGACTGTAGTCCAGCTGTTTTGTGGTTAGTTCGATTATCTCTAGAATGGCCAGCCGGTAGAAAGCAGCTTAAAGATAGATACCAATGACAGTAAATAAAAGAAAGAGTAAGAAAGAAGAGAGAGGATGAAATGAAAGAGAAAGAAAAGAGGCTTTTTCTTTCTTTTTTTTTCTTTTTTTTTTACATGGTCTGAAATAAGCAGAAAAGAGAGTGCGTGATTATGACGCAGGCGGACCAGAAGCCTGACACACACAGTCCATAATTGGCCCACATTCCCCAAAGCCGGTAGGGAATATTTATATTCGGCCAATCACAGCCAACGTTACATCCCGGCTTAGGGTATAGGTTATCTGTCTGGTTGGTATGCAATGAAGTTATTTTAGGTCACAAGTTCTTGTTGGTGCTAAGGAAAAGGCAGTGCTTGGTCGAATGTTTAAGCTATAGGCACTCACACATATATAAAAGCACGGAGAGGGTTTGCCAGGCTGCAATACAGAAAATTAAAGATGATTTGGTTGGCTGTAAACGTTTCTGACGAAACACAAGCAGTGTCCCTATGATTTATAATGCTGTTTTCATATCTTACTGCTACTAATTTTTTTTTATCTTCATAAAACCGTTTTATTATTTATTTATTTATTTTAATTAGCATTTTAGAAGAGATTAAGAATCCTAATTGAAATATATATATTATTTCTAATTTAATAAATATACTTAAGTGAAATAGACACCTTTTTAAAGTTTTATTCCAAATTATTTAATTGTTATGATTGAGTTCAAAAGTGAATACAAATCTTTCTAAGGGATTTTTTTTTTAAATAAATAAAATAAAAATACAAATTTTGTTTCCAACTAAACTTCTTTAATTATTTAATTACGTGTTAAAATAAAGTTTTACAGACATTTTTCAGTTAAAGCGATTTTTTTAAAAAGCATAGTGCGATTATAAACCTTTAGAAACGAAGTGATCAGTGGTAAATCCCCGAAAAAAGTTAATAAGTGAAGTGAAACCGAAATTTAATTTCCCTGATCGTCTTCTGTGATATCATTGTAACATGTTCCTTTCAATGGGGAGGAGAGAGAAAAAAAATTAAAATGGTACAGAGTCAGAATTAAAAGAGAGAAAAAAAAAATTAATATTTGTTTTAGCAACCTTGAAAAGATTATGAACCTTAAAAAAAAACCCTACGTTTAGGACCGGAAAGTGAGAAGGAGCTTCGTCGCATGTGAGTTTTAAAATAAAAAGGTAATCGCAAGTAAAATAATTAGAATAATGTTTTCTCTTTTCATTTTTTTTTAAATGAAACAAACATCATTTTTCTAATTTGAAAAAGGAAATTTAATTATAAATAATTCCAAAACAGATTTTATTGTTTTTCTTCGTTGTTAGCATGAATGTAATGAAGAAAGACACTGTTGCATTTACATACATACATACATACATACATACATACACACACACACACACACAATACATGTGTGTGTGTGTGCATTATATAATATATATTTATGTATATATAGCGCGCGCGCGCAAATGTTTGAGATCGAAGCATAAATTATTTCCCGGGCCAAGTAAGAAAATCACAGCCAATGAAATTTGAGTATGCAAACTAAGTGAAGCGAGGAGATTCTACCCGAGCGCCTTTATCACTCGCCAACAGTATCTGGGTAGTAACAAGGGTGTAAGGGAAATATCACTCCCACCCCAATATTTCCCTTTACTAAAACACTGCCCTTCCGATCTTCACCATCGAAACAGACAAAGAATGACAAAATAAAAAAATGATCCTGAAACAAATACTAGGGAGATGGTGAAAAGTTTTCGTCCCGACCAATTGATTAAACCATTAAAAAACGAAATGTGATTTACCAAAAACTGATTCGATCAAAGATTGAGAAATAGGCCAGGCTGAGAACTAACTTGTACAAGGTTGTCTTCATTAGTTCCGCCACCCCGACTCCACAGATAAGTTTTATCTACTTCCAGAGATAAAGGTGTAAGTTTGATATAACCAGTATCATATGTTGTAACCACCCCAACCTCACTTGTTAATTTTTTTAATTTTATTGCAGGTGATAAAACATGAAAAGGTAATGAATGACACCTGTATGGTTTCCATGCCAGAGTTTAACATTAAAATATTAACTATAAAACACAAGGCCACAAAACGGTTTTTCCAAAAGAGGTCCAACACTGTTTTAACTTTGATGATCAAAATTGGAGTTTTTCATTGTCTTTTATGTGTCTCACATCCTTCTGGATATGGGCGATCATGGTTCTCCACAACTTTCTGTCCAACATGATTCTTTATCATCCCTTTTTGGTCTCCACTATCATCAGATTCCCCTCAGCTACTCCTGCCATCAATGTCCTGTGGGTTCAAGCCCTTTTTCCTCATTATGTGACCCCCAAAATTTTAACTGCCACTCTGAATGAACCTTAAGTTACCATTTTCCTTAGAACTTCTTCATTGCTCACATTGTATCCATTGCTAGGTTAGCTGCTAAGAAAACTGGTTTGCTATGTCATGCGAGACATTTTTTTCTCTCCAGATCTGTCTACCATTCATCTGGGCTTAGAATGTCGCTGCCACATATGGTTCGGTGCCCCTGCTAGTTACCTTGAGCTCGTTTATAAAATCCAAAGAAGAATCAGCAATATTATTGGTCCTGATCTTGCATCTCAAATTCAGTCACTTTCCTACAGCTGCAAAGTTGTCTCCCTTTTCCTTTTCAATAAATACTTTCATGGTGATTGTTTGGATGAGATCTTCACTATGATACCTAGAATTTATGAATATAAGTGCAGTACTATGGCAACAAGGTCTCAGTGATATATAGTTGAGTTGGCTAGATGTAATCATAAGTTCTATGCTAAGAGTTTCTTTCCTACACTTGTGGAACTCCCTTCCAGCTCCATGCTGTTCTGCCAACTTTAATCTTCAGAAATTCAAATGCAATCATTCATGCAATCAAATTCACTATCTACTGTCCTCCTGATTACTCTTCTTTTGTACTGGCTTCTTAGTGGTGTTTCTGTTTTCTAATTCTTCCACACCAGTAACTCTTGTGTCTTAGTGACTTTAATGCCTTGGGGGTGACTTTATTTAAAAAAATGTTCAGTCTATGGTATACTTAGCATCTGTCTGCAGAACCATGTCTCTGGTGTTTCAAATCTTTTCTTCATCTGTAAGGAAATTGTCCAGTATGCCAAAAAAACATGACACTGTTTTATTCTTTTCTAACAAAATTTTTACAAACTTTAGATATTTTCACCAAAGATGAGTGTTGTTTTATACAAAGCTTTGCTACTGCAAGTAAGGACTGAACTGACATTAGCAAACACTCTAACCAATCAACTATGTAGATGCTATAGATTATTAAATTATTATTGATTTTTTTTACTAGACAAAGGCCAAAATGCAAGGACTAAGAAAGGAAAAAGCAACAGTCTTATCTTTAGAGTGGGGAGGTCTCGCCTGTGACTAAAGCATTGCCCGCTAGAACTGGTGGGGAGAAAAAAATATTATTATTATTTTTTTTTGACACTAATATTCATACAATATAAAATTAAAGTGTCACTCAAGGCAGAGGGTCACCGAATGAGTTATGTGATATGAGTTCAATGAGGAAGTAGGAAGTGAGGATAAGGAGGATAGATAATGATTGATCCTTGAAGTTAAGATTGTAGTGTTCAGTAAATCATTCATGAAACAATTTGCAAGATACATTTAAAATTTTTTTTTTTGTGAAGTATACAAATAGGTGAACTGCAAACATTTTAAGTCATTCTTAAGAAAAAAAATATTCCTAACTAAAAATTTTGTTAAAACTAAAAATCAGCAGGTAACGTACATTTTCTAATGCAAAGTAATTAATAAAAATATTCTCATTTTTTAAGTGATTTCGTTTTAAAGGTGCAAGTTTAAATAGTAATAATAATAAAATGTTTAGAGGTTGATTAAACACATGCTATCATCAATAAAAATGAATTTTGTTTAATATTAAAAAAAAAAGTAAATCATTTAAATAAAAGAAAAATTAATCATTTAAAAAAAAGTATTTGTTATTTCAGTATAAACCATTTTCAAAAGTTTAAGAAACAAGATTGTCATTAAGCTCCACAATTGTATCCTTGTGCCAGACTATGTTAACACTAAGAAACAAATGTCTCTTCCTGATTTGTTAACAAGGGAGTCTTGCAAACAAGAGTTAAGAAATTCTAGTGTAATTCATAATTGTGGCCTTGTGCCAAACAGGGCTAAGTTTAGTAATAAACAAGTATACTTTAAATCAATTTTATAAATAGTGATTTACTAAGCATAACTTTGTTGTGGCACAAGGCCGAGATTAAGGAGCATCCAGTGAGGGTTGAACTCACTATTCAGCCATACTTGATCTAGCGAGAAAAGCTTGCTAACCATTACACCATATTGAAGTGCCCAATGATTTTCTAAGCTTATCTTAAATGTGGCACAAGGCCAAAACGTGGCATGTTGTACTTGATCTAGCAAGTTAAAATCAATTTCATAAATATGAATAAAACATAACTAATTATTTTTTTTATAGTTATAATGATCAGACTTCTTTCTTGATCAACAGAAATGGTACATTTTAGTGCAATTTTTCCTAGAATAGCCTGCATCATGTGCATTTGGAAAATCCTTGACAGCACAAGAAGTTAAAATAATATTTGGTTAAAAGGAGAAAGAAAGTGCAGTTGATTTTGTGAATATTCCAATGTTTTTATTTTTAACATTTTCTTCAGAAAATTTTAAGTATATACGATTCATTAATTAATTTCCTAGTTTGTTGATAAGATATATATGACAATGAAGTTTTTGTTGAATCAATCCTTCCCTATATATATATATATATATATATATATATATATAATAATTTTAATATTTTAATGTCACTGAGTTTAACCTCTATAGAATAATGTCAAATCCTAAGGACAACACACACAACCTTCCTGGAAAGATAGTTTGAATTAAAAATTTTCCTTCTTTTAGACTGTCTACCACCCTAGGCAAAATACATCAGCTTGTTATTTAACCCATAGTTAGGAGGAACACATTTTTCCCATGGGTATTAGTAAGAGAAATAACTGCAATTTGATTTCTGTTTAGTGTTTACCAGTTCCAGTTTCTGAACTGACAAGCACAATGCTACCTTACACAATTTTTTTTTTTTTTATTTTTTTTTCCAAGAATTGTTCTGTATTGATTTCAAGAGACAGGTGGTTATCCCTCAGGCTAGAAGTTAAGAAGGTGGAGAGTGACATGATGATGACTGACACATAAAATAAAGGTTTACATATTTCGGCAAAGCAAAGAAATGGAAGAATTGGATTTGAATTTGTTTAAATGTAAACTGGATTTAGAGTATCATTTTAATTATAGATATTAAATATCTCAGAAAGTAATTTTAGCAGATTATTTAAAATTTCAAATAATTTGTTTTTCACTGTTAGGAAAACTCAAATATCTACATTGTATTTTTGCCAGGCTGACACAAACACAAACACTGAAAAAAAAAGAAAAAAAAAAGACAAACACAGAAAAATTGATGTTTAATAAGAGTTTGATTAAGAAAAGGAGATGAAATATTAAATTATTTACATTCTCAGTAAAATAAATAAAACATTTTTACATTTAACCCCTCATACACACACAAACTTGATTAGCTGAATCTTGATTGTAGCTAAAAGTCTTGGCATAAACTCTAGACACTGAAACAAAATGTTTTCATATCATCCAGACACAGGTTAAGTAAAATCAAATTTATAAATAATTTATCAACCAATAGGATTGTTATTGATTCATATCTGAAACATTCAGAATCAAATAAAATTAAAAAAAAATATATATCATAATTAAGGAATTCATTGAGTTTAGAAGAAACCTCAACAGAATGTAGAAAGCACTGGACGGCCGTTTCATCCTATATT
Organism: Acanthosepion pharaonis; assembly: GCA_903632075.3. Classification (NCBI taxonomy): domain Eukaryota; kingdom Metazoa; phylum Mollusca; class Cephalopoda; order Sepiida; family Sepiidae; genus Acanthosepion; species Acanthosepion pharaonis. Next base: position 213,155 of record CAHIKZ030002022.1, read on the forward strand.
TGGGACACATCAGCAGTGCACATCCACTAACAGGAATTGATACCCGAACTGTTACGATAAGAGGCAAATGACATACCAACTATTCAGGTTTCAATTCTCGGTAGTGGATGTGCACTGCCAAGGTGTCCCAAATATAGGATGAAACGGTCGTCCAGTGCTTTCTGCATTCTGTTGATGTTTCTTCTAGACTCAATGAATTACTTAATTATGATTATCTCAAATACTCCTAATTATATATATATATATATATATATATATGAAATTTAATCAGTCTTTTTACAGAATTTTTATACGCACACACACATACATATATATATATATATATATATATAAAAACACACACACATATATATATATATACCTATCCACCCAGCAAACACACATGAGTACACATGCACCCATATATATATTTTATTGTTTGTTGGCTAGCAGAAAATTTTATGAAGCTGTCAGTCTCCAAATATATATATATATATATATATATATATATATATATATATATATATATATATATATATATATATATATATAGGGTAAAGGGGAGAAGGTTGAGAAAAAAATACAGTAGTAATTTTCAGCTGTGTCTGAATGAATCATACAGCAGCAATGCCGCCGCCGCCACACCTGTTTAATAAGGTTTTCTTTGTTGAGTGACAGCTTCAAGTCAAGGGGAGATAAATCAGTTACTCTTAATGAAAAGTATTGTCAATAAATGTTAGTGATACACCTGTTCACAAAATGCGAAATTTAGCGGAAAAAAAAAAAAAAAAAAAAGAGGAATAAAGCCGAAAAAAAAAAAAAAAAGCAATTAAATAAAAATACTTGGCATAAAAATAGATTTTTAAAATTTGATTTCTCAAGACACTACATCCGGAACGAAATATGATGACGAAAATATAGCAGAAATCACTGATAACCTCACTTTGTTATGATATCTAATATGGTTGGGCATATGGTCACAAGAATAGGACAGTCAATAAATGGATCTTACAAACTCATAATGATCCACAAATCCAGTTCGTTTACCGTTACGTCATTGTTTAGAGACATAGGTTTTAAGATTATAATATTGAAGGTCTCCACACATTCAAAAAACAATTTCTGATTATCATAAATATATTTTTTACCAAATTTTAAATAAAATGTTGAAGAAATCAAGACGACAAGAAATTAGAAAAAACTTCCCTTGAACTCATTATATGTAGGTAATCGATATTTGATTATTGATTATCTACAAGTGATTTTTGGCTTCTTTTATGCTGTTGTCTTAAATTTGTCTGATGGACAATTTTTCAATATGCCCATACAGGCACGTGCTAAAGGGTGAGGGTATAAAGTGCTTCAAACCAATCAAGGATGCTTTGTCCTCGAAATTCTGATGTTTGGTGATTTGGTCAAATTTTGGGAAATGGATCAGGCTAATAACTTTTCAGCACTATGAATATTACAGTGAGGTTCATCATATACAAGACCTAGGAGCTACAAACTAATAGGCACAGTTTATGCAGATATGTGGGGAAGATAACAGTTAACCCTAGACTTGAATTGGTTAAGATTGTAGTCACCGGGAAAACATCTTCTTGGGAGTCTGTTCCCCTGGGCAGTGGTTTGCAGGAAGAAGCTGCTCGAGTGGAAGTTACTTCACAGTAATAGAATATGGAGGAAATGAGGGTGGGTTGCCATAATGTGCGTAGCATGGTGGTCCTAGCTGTAAGATTTGAACTGGTAAAACTAGGGAATATAGATCACCTGAACAATTTTCATGGAAATAGCGATAAAGCAGTGATTTTGGTTGGTTATTTTGTTTTATGGCATATCAACCTCAGTGGCTTATTTAATGCTGACACTGTTTTGGAATGGATTTTGGCATAGTTTGGTAGAAATATATATATATATATGTATGTATATATAATCATTTATTTAAAAATATGATTCCAACACGCTACATAAGAGTTCTCATGTTTCAAAACAAGAGCCGAAAACTTCAACCAAATAAAATTTCGCTTGAAGATGGAACAGAGCTTAGTACTTTAATTCAATTTAATTCAAATAATTATATTGAAGTTTTCGGCTCTTGCTTTGAAACATGAGAACTATGTAGCGTGTTGGAATCATATTTTTAAACAAATAATTATATTTATGCTCTACTTTTGTATTGAGCACTATTTTTTAAAAATAATAACAAAAATACTAAAGAACTTTGAATTATTTACCTAACGAGTTCTTTCCTATTTTCTATATATTTTTCAATATATATATATATATATATATATATATATATAGAGAGAGAGAGAGAGAGAGAGAGAGTACTATTCAGCCACTCATATTTTTGGGTACATTCCAATTATTTTTATAAAATCTAATATCATAGATACAAAAGTAGAGCAATATTCTTTATTTTATGATATTACTAGATTTTAATAGGTCTTACTAATGCCTGATGAGATGTGTTTACACATCGAAATATGATTGCATTTAGTGTAATGTTTTTACATGTTTTTGATGTAACATACTAAAATATTTTGACAAGAGCAACCGGGCATTGAACTCACACTCTTTGGGTCCTGTCACTGGATCTAACTAACGCCTTTATCCACCGTGCCATGTGTCCTGTTAAGGCAGTGGAGAACTTTCAGAGGGAAATTAACAGCAGATAACTGGTAACTGCATCCATTAAACATTGCACGTGGAACTAGAACAGTCTACCACAGTGAGCGAAATAAAGGGTTCAGTTCGACATTCCAACTAATGGAAGAAGGCCAGAGCATACAACAGCTGAAACATTGTAATAAATATGGCAACAAAGATGAGGACAATAGTCCAAATAATGTAAATAATGTACATAATACCTCTTCTCAGAAATATAGACAGATACTGAAGGATCCGAAACATTGTAATAAATATGGCAACAAAGATGAGGACAATAGTCCGAATAATGTAAATAATGTACATAATACCTCATCTCAGAAATATAGACAGATACTGAAATGAGCAGATATAGATTTGCAGAAATTACAAAGAAGATGGTCTTTCATTAATAGATTTATGCAAACTTTGTCCTGTCTATCTTGATCCATGGCTGAACTAGCATGGGCACACTTTGGTTAAAAACAAGCTTTCCCTGATTGGAAAAAAAGGGATGCAGGTTTAATTCCTGTGGAGGGTGGAAGGGGGGGCGTTTTTGGTACAATCTTTCTTTATTATGACTTTTCAATCAAGGCCGCGGTTGTTATTATTTTTACTATTTAAGAAAATAAATACAAAACCAGGGACAGCTATCAGCCATGTGTAGCAACTAAAAATAATGTTTATAGTAACTAAAGTAACTAAAAATGTTTATAGTAAATAAACATAATGTTTATAATAATATAGTTATGTTTATAGTAATAGTGTGTGTGTGTGTATGATGAATAGATAACATTCAAAATACTTATCTTTGCCTTCAAGTTTCACAGATACACCGCTCATTATGGTCAGATAACTCTATTAAATTAATTCAGATATATTTATACATGCTATATATTTTAAAAAAAAAAAACAAAAAAAAAAAAAAACGCTAATTATTTACTACAAACAACTCACACACACACACACACACAATGAAATTGAAAATGTAGGTATACAGATTTTATTACGGTATAAAAATCTCCTACACACTCAACAAACAAACAAACATGCAGATGATACCAACAAACTTTCTGCCAAATGTATTTCTTACATTCACAAATGAATACCCACTTTTGCACTCAAGTCTCCCTCCCTTGTAAGTTGGATGCAAAAATATTCATTTGCTGAGAAATACAGATTGAAAGAGAGAGACAGAGAAATACATATTTTTTTTAACAAACTGCCTTTCCATCAACCTCACTCTCTCTCTTTTTTTTGTTTTTTTTACATATATGTGTATGTATACACAGTCAGTGGGTGCAAAAGCAGAAAGTAATTAGTTTAAAAGATCAAAAAGCATCAAACATTGAAGGTCAAGTGTTTTTGCCTCCCCCCCCCACAAATCATGTAACCAGTAAAATACAAAATATTTGTCACATTCACTTCAACCCATTGATAAGAAGCTTAACGTTTGTGTTAATAAAAAAAAAAGGCCAGCAAATCTTTTTTTTTTACATTTTAAATATCAAATGCACGAAAGGTGTCTTGTTTGTTTTATTGTGGGTTAGTTTATTCATAATGCCAAAACGATGGAATCCAACAGATCACTTTTCAGAAAATTCTACATACTAACCTTCTGACGTTTGAGGAGTTATTAAAACAGTCAGTTGTTACTTTTCACCTGTTAAAAAGTATATAATACATAAATGGTAATTGCAAAATTAACTATTTATACACGAAAAAACATTTACCATTCACTGACTGAACAGTTAGCATTAGAGTCATTTGAAATTTATAAATTCAAAACTGTTTTTCAGGAAATTAAATATCTCCACTGTTGCTGCTTGTTCTAGTATTCCTTGGAGTTTCCTTCCAAACCTTTTGTTTAATGCAGGATAGAAAGTGAACATCTTATTTTCCTTTCTAGTTCCATGTGTTACCCATTTTGTTGCTGGAAGTCTTCAAGTGATGTGTGCATTTATTATTATTTGGTAAAGCATTTTGTTTCTGATTTTACAGGATTACAGACTTATAGGATTAATTCACTTGAAGCTGTTTTTTTATCACTGATCTGAATTTCCAAAAAACAGAAAAATAAATATATTCAGAAATTTATTCAAGGAGTTGTTCAGATTACAGAATTCATTCTTTATTTTGAGACTATGATGTTTCAATCAATCTATTTTACAACCTTCGTCAGATGTGAACTCTGTATGGGAGGAGGAGGAAGATTGATTGTTTTTCTATGGCTTATCAACCATTTGCAGGTTATTTAAAGCCAGAAAATATTTTTAGATTGTAAGAATTTTGGGGAGATAATAATGGTTTAGTGATACAAGTCTTACTAATTAACCCATAGCTGGGGAAGAAGAGATAGAGTCATACATTTTCCAAAGGGTATTTATGTGTAAGTGAATATAATGAACCAAACAGGAATTGGAACTTGGCTCTCCGACTAAAAATTCTGAGCTATTATCCATCATACCACCTGCACATCCAAGTTTACAGTACATGGTATTCCCAAACAGTTACCCATCTAGGTACTGACCAGGCTCAACATTGCTTAACTTTGGTGATTGTATGGGAATGGTGTTTCAATGTGATGTGGGCATAAGCAGGAGGAGGAAGTAATGCATGGTACAATTGCTAACTTCATGTCCAACAGATTTTTCAGTTCTTGTGCATAGCCAGATGGTGAAGACATAGTTGCACTATTTTGGGCTTTGGACTGAAGAAGATGGAGTTCCATTTTTGGAAAGTTGGAACGTAGACCCTCACACTGGTGTAGGAGACAGTTTACTTGGGGTCTACTATTTTTTCTTTTTTTGGAGGTTGGGTCTGCTAGTTATATTCCTTTTAATTGGCTTCATGTGTGTATTGGTTGGTGGAAGACAAGTAAGCAGTGAAACAGACACATCCACAGGAGTTGCATGTATAAATAACCTAGATAGAATCGTCTGAAGATACTGCCATAACAGTAGCCTTCACCATTGCATCGAGAGGCCCCACTGGAAACTACTGCATAGTCCAGAAACCATTCACAAAATGGCAGTACAATAGCCCCAATATTATACACCTGCTGATAAGATAGCCTCCTTCTAAGTCACTTGAAGGTTCAGATCTCTGACTATAAAAGAAGATACAAGTGTGATACTCTGAGTGTATATGTCTTGTCTGCCCAGAAGTCAAGGCAACAGAACTCCTCCTTGAGTCAGAAACATCGTAATGGCCAAACATAAAAGGTAGCAAGACAAGTTTGCTCATATATGTAAAGACTAAAAGACTCATTGCGAGAAGGTGAGGTTATGAAGGTTGCTTGTGAACCCCCTATTAGTATTATGGAAGGGTGACCAACCGTGATTTAAAAAGAAGTTTAAAACAATTTATAGTCAATAAAAAGTGGAAGATGAAGTATGCTCACTCAATTCTCTTCTTCACCAAATATTCTCATTAAACAAATACAGGTTGCAGTAGAAATACTTTCCACATAATGGTAAGATATTAGCAAGATGAAGTTACCATTACCACTCATGTCTTACCATTATATGAAAGATTTCTGCTGCACAATGTATCTAAATAAGCCTGATCTTATTCTAACTCAGGAGTGAGCAAAGCTTTTTCATGGAGGGCTGCATCATAGTTGGCCAAATGTAAACTACTTCAGTTTCACAGTGACAGTATAAATGACAATCCTACATGCACATGTTATTTGTACATCTATTTGCTTATTGGACAAAATTTGGGAATAGTTGAACAAAAGTTGGAGAAATTAGATTAATATTTCATTAATATTAATGAGATCTGAACATTGAGAAAAATGTTTTGCAATAAGAAATTCTTGATAAATCTTGTGAAGCATTTCACCTAGATCCCTTTATCTGCTTACAATGTGCTGATGATGGCGTACTGACATTGACAAAATGTGAGAATTAGTGATCAAGGTACCCCTGTATTAATACATAATGCAATAAGTCAATTTTGTAAGAAGTGAGTTTCCTAATAATTGGGGTTCACTATTAAATATAATTATATGTAAATGGTTTACATTTTTGTTCTTTATTCTGGTTTTGCATAGATTACTTTTTGTGAAACATTTAACCAAAAGTTACCAAAATCTACTAATGGATATTTTAAAAATGTTTGTTGTGTTCTTGTAGGCCTCATAAAATCCTCAAACAGGCTGTATGCAGCTCACAGCTTGTAGTTTGCCCATCCATGTTGTATTTTTCACATTACAAGTCTCATAACTCCTTATGATCATAGGGGTACCACATATGACAATAACAGTGATGTATCTAGTGCAATATAGCCTAATGGAGTACATCTCTCTTTAGGCTGGTTTTGACTGGTTGCCACCAGTCCAGCTATTTAGCCAATAGCTGGGATGAGAAAAGATGAATTCATATTTGTCTCAAGAGTATTTGTGTAAAAAATGAACCTAACAAAGTTAACTGGAATTTGAATTAAGCCTACGGATTTCTTTTCAAATCCCTATCCCTAACCCATTCTAACCTTTACTTGGGCTAAGGCACTGATTCCTGATCCAAGTGGACAATTCACATCAACATCTGATACCAAACAAGTCCAAGAATGAAAGATAGTGTTGTGCCAATTCTCCAAGTAGGGGAGGGCCTAAATGCCTTAAAAATCAATATTTTAATTTGTGGCTTTTAGCTGAGCTTGTACACTAAACACTGATCGGAAATGCACAACTACAACAGTTACTAAACAGGCCCTAAGGGTATGTCATATATGCATGTATCGGCATAAGCTGGTAAATACTTATTTACTGAGCTTAGCTTAGTTTTGTACAGACACAGATGATGGCTGGGTAGAAAAATGATGTTAAAGTACAGGGTCAAATAATTGGTGTATTAGTGGGGAAAGGGAAGGACGAAGCTGTCAGAAACAATATCTTGATTCTTTTTAGGAAGCTGCTTGACTCTTTCTTAAATAATATGAATGTGGGTGTGTGTTTGTGCAAATGTTTGAAATATTTTTATTAAAAAATAAATAAAAATAAATAAAATTCACTGATAGCTTTTGCACATACCTATTCAATAAAAAAAGTGAACCTCCACTTTTTTTATTGATTCAATAAAAAAGTGGAGGTCCACTTTTTTATTGAATAGGTATGTACAAAAGCTATCAGTGAATTTTATTTATTTATTTATTTTTTTTAAGAAATTTAAGCTAATTATTGTATAAATAGTTCAAGGGCAAATACCGTCCCTCTATCTCTATATTATTCTCTTTATGCAGGTTACATCACAAGTCCCCTTATCACATTAGTTGCTGTAAGGGCACCACATGTACAAAAGTCATAGCAGCAGCAGTAGTGAATCAAGGCTAAGAAAGCTTGACAGAGCCTATCTCTCTCAGGCTGATTTTGAATTCATAGGTTTTCTTTTCCTAGATTGATTGCCACCTCAAGGCAAGAGAAACCAGCCAGCTCTGTTATTTAACCCATAGCTGGAAGATAGATAGATTTATGATTTTTCTAAGAACATTAGCACAAAACATTGTACAAAATAGGATCAAGCAGGGATTGAACTTTGCACATCAAATTAACTTTCCACACTTCCAATCTGTGTCAGACAAAATGGTCAAAATTTAAGAAATGCTTAATCTCTCCAAATTAATCATATTCTAAAGCGTTTATGGCCAGAAGATGAATGTGTGTGTGTGAGTGTGTCAATTGTGAAAATGGAGAAGTAGCAAAATGCATGGGAGTAAGGGTCAGGGGTGGGAAGGCAGAATTCATGACATTTTTCACATTCAATCCCACAGAAAAAAATAATTCATACATTATATAAGTGTCATTCACTGAAACATGTATACATTCACGCAAAAACCTCCTTTTGTCTCGCCTCGTGTTTGACATACTTGCATATTTCCTGATGATAGCAGCAAACTTTGTTTGAGCTCATGTCACAAACCAAAAAATAAAATACTGATTTTCAAAGATCATTGAGAGAACTGATGCAAAATGTTCTTTCACGCTATTTATCCTTGGAGCGAGTTTTAAAAGATTAGAGAACTGCCATGAAGCAGGAATTAGAAAACTAGTTTTACAGGCACTTTATTTTGCTCACAGGGCATATTAAAAGCCAAAAGAACAAGGGAACATTGAGTAACATATTTTATGAACTCACACAAATGGATAACATTACAGAGACTAGGAGGTGTAGTAAGAGGATAAATATTGCTTAGAGTTAATAATAGGACGTTGTGGAGAGATATTATCACTCATGTTCTAAAGGGGGAATGTACTTGAAAAAACACTCCTTAAATATCAGTATCCTAAATCCTATTTCTTATTTTTGAATTTGAAAAGACATTGAATCAATTGTCAAAGAAAAATGAAAATTTCACTAAGTCACACTTCAAACAATAGAAAGATTAATTCAGTTTTTCTCATACTATATCTTCCCAGGACATAGGCAATCATGACTCTCCACAGCTTCCTTTAATGTATCTGTCTATATTTCTGAGATGAGGTATTATGTACACTATTTACATTATTCGGACTATTGTCCTCATCTTTGGTGGTTAATGGCAGTGGAGAACTTGGAGAGGGGGATTAACAGGAGATAACTGATAACTGACATCCATTAAAAACATGGCACGTGGAACTAGAACAGTCTACCCCAGTGAGTGAAATAAAGGGTCCAGTTCGACATTCTAACCACCTGAAGAAGGCATGAGTGTACAATGGCTGAAATGATGTAATAAATATGGTGACAAAGATGGGGACAATAGTCTGAATAATTGCTCTATCCAACCGTGTTATTATGCTCACTGTATCTGTTGTAGTTTCAGTGAAAGAAATAGGATGTATTACTTTTGTAGTATTGTGTGTGTGTCTGTGTGTATATATATATATATATATATTATATATATATATATATATGACATATAGAGATAGAGAGAGAAATAGCAAACGAGAAAAGAGTTTATAGTGTAAAGTGGTAATTCTAAAGTTTTGTAAAAACCAGGAAGCCAATCGCTATAACAATTACCACAGAAAGATGATAGTTAATTCGACATTAAATTTACTAATAGGTAAATGTTTACATGAACACAAAACATCAACATAACCTTTTAATGACTTTTATTGTCATTTATGTGATTTTTTTTTCTTTTAGAGACATTATGTAACCTTTTCAGTAAAGATTACTGCTTTGGTCACAGTCTGACCAAAAGAAAATTCTTCCATTAATATACAGTTACCTCCCTTTAACAACTCTTTTGTAATAGAGGCACAATATGTATACTTATGTATATTTGAGATGTTTTATAACCTTAGAAGGAAATTAAATAAAACACTAAATTTTGGGTATACAACTTATCAATTTACCCCATTTAAAATAAATCAACAATCCCAAAGCAAGTTCATGCATACTTGTTGACCGTAGTCAAACACGCTGGTATTAAAAACAAAGCAAACATGTCAACTGGTTTGTGACTGAGGTGGCTGACTGGAGCAAATACTGGACGCTCTTTTAAATTGAAATATTTCAGCATTGATTTAGACAACAGAAAAAAAAGATTCAATTAGGAGATAGATCAACATGTATGTTATTTTTTAATCAATACACTAACAGAAGCACACACACACACACACACACACACACACACACATAGATGTGTTGTGAATTGAGTAAAGAGAAATATGTGTACACATTTACATAGAGTGAAATCAGGTTATAAGCAAGTATATACATGCAATCAAAGGAAGATGGACACACATATACTTGAGGGGAAAAGTTCTCAGTTCAACCAAAAAGGGATTCCCCACCAAAATCTGCTACTTAGTCAGATTTAAGGAAGTGGCTCATGCCAAGAACTTTTCAGCGGCCCTTATTTCTATTATAGATACAGACACATTTAGTAAAATACTTTGGAATAACCCACATACCAAACCAGGCATAAATCTATACTCCTGGACAAAAATGCCATAAATGGTATGAAGATATAGCAATGTTTTGACTTCACATGTAGGAGATTGATCTTTATTATATATATATATATATATATATATATATAAAGAAAAATATATATGGAAAAAACAAACAAAAATCCTTATATACAATTATGCTTCTTTGTCATGTTGTATTGATAATGTTATAATTTATGAATATGTCCTGAACATGGTTTATTAGACCTAAACGTCCGACGTTGACATATTAACATTAAAACAGCATAATTGTATATAAGGATTTTTGTTTTTTTTTTCCGTATATATATTTTCTTCATACTGTCAGATTTATATATATATATATATATATATATATATATATATATATATATATATATATATATATATATATATGCCTTACTCCTCAAGTACAAATTGAGTTCTGCTGGCCACTGGTGTATTTTGGATAGAAAATGGTAAAATTTCCCTTTCTCTCTGATGTGCGCTAATAGCTTAAGGGTAGAATCTCTGACCGATGGCAAATTGGTTGAGTTTTGATCTTGGCTTGAAGCAATCGGACGTCTAGTTACACTGAAGAGCTGTGATACAGCAAAATGGTTTGTCTGTGGATGACTATATATAAATATATATATATATATATATAATTGGCTGCACGGAAACCCAAAATGACACTTCTAGGATCAGCTGAAAAAGATCGACCCTGAGACCCGGGAAAAAGCTGTTGCAAATCCTCCTTCCTGGTGTAGGACCATCCAAGGGGTGACTTAGACTTTTGAGTCCAACTGTCAAAGAAGATCTGCGATGTGCTGTCAGGAGGGCCTGACTTGCCCAACTGCACCCACTACCCACATTCATTTGTGACTCATGTTCACAAATCAAGAGTAGGGCTGGGCCTTCAGTCTTCTTTGTCACCACCACCAGAGAGGAGAAAGGGAACAAGGAGAGAGGATGTGGATCCCGATGTTTGGAGCATGTACATATATATATATATATATATATATATAATAATAGTGATGGGATGTTTAATTGGAATTATAAATATTGGAACCTTTTTGGGTTATCTGAATCAGCATGAAAGGATTTTTAACCTTCCTAATTTCCAAAACGATTCTTTGGATTTTTTTTTTTTTGTTTGTTTGAAACATAATTCTCCATTCCTGGTAGTAATGATAAAAAAAAATATAAACATTTATTGATTTTAATCTATCAAGTAAAGCTAAAATTTATAGATAATAATAACGCCTAAGTTAAGTATGATGTAAATTTATTTTGTGTAAATAAAAAAAAAAAAAATGTG
>CAHIKZ030002022.1:227500-262500 GCA_903632075.3 Acanthosepion pharaonis
AAATGGTGGAGGAGCTGGTTTAGACACCCGCCACCAGTCTAGGTGAATGTTTCCTGTAGCAGTCCTAAGCCAGCCATGACCCCCCTCTCTCTATATATATATATATATCATTGATGCTAACCTTTAGTTGAGTGAATTGCCCTTTCTCAGACTAATGTTTTCAGCTGTTCTGAAGAGAAAGAGTATATTGAGTCAATTGTTAAATCTACAGCTAGGAAAAGTTGGTTTCACCTTGTTGAGCTAGAATTTTTCTCACCTGAATATATCTTACATATTTTTATAAGTCTTCCATTAATCCATGTTTTGAATATTGCTGCAACATATGGTCTAGTGCTCCTGCTGTATATTTAAAGATACTTGATAAAATCCATAGAAGAATCTGCAATGTTATTGGTCCTGACCTGGCATCTCAGTTACTTTCTGTCATAATGTAACATCCCTAAAAATACTTTCATGGTAATTGTTCTAATGAACTTTTCTATATGGTACATAGACTTTATGAATTTAAGAGCAGTACAAGATTGGTGGCAAGGTCTCATTATTTTACAATTGAAATGGTTTTACGTAACTGTATGTTTTATGCTAACAGTTTCTGCTATTGCACTTCTCCCTCGTAGAATCTTTTTTTGGCTTCTTCCTCCCATGTCAACTTTGATCTGCAATAATTTAAATGAAATGTAAAAAGTTATCTTCTGTTTTCTTAATTCTTGTTTTTTCATTGTCTACTCTCCTTAATAGTATATTTTTCTAATATTCTCTAAATCAATAACCTCTTGTGTCTTAGTGGCTTTATTGCCTTGCTTGGGGTGAACACTTCACTTATGTATTTATAAAATAGCATCTGCTCATAAAAACAAACAAGACAGCATTTTCTATGGAAGGCACCAATGTTGACCTAGCAAATGATATCAACCTGAAGCAGCTTTTCATCTTCCTTTAAATATGATCTTTGTAAAATTCACAATGCTTGTGCAAAATAAAGAGTCAGTTGATAAATTTAAGTGAAAAGAAAATCTACTGATGGGGCAAGGATTATTCAGGATTTAAAAAAAAAAAAAAAAAAAGCCTTGTCAATAAAAATGTGAAAATTATCTAGAAATGAAGAAAGAATGAAATTTAATAAACTAGAATTAGGGCAGCATTTGACAAGAAGTGTCTCTCTTTCTCTCTCTCATATATATGTATATATAGATATATATATCGTTGTTGGCGGCAGAACTCATTGCCAAGTATTGGGATACTCATCAACATTTTATTCTGTGTGAACCGAGTCCTATATTGGATTTGAAGAGATGTTCACAGCCACAGTATGGTAGGGTAGGAGGGTTCAGGGGATGGAGAGCTCAGTTTTTTCTTTAGGCTCTCTTCAGCTCTTCTATTTGTCTTCTGGAGTTTTTCAAAGGATGTTGTTTTTTCAGGGACACCTCTTCTCCAACTGGTTCTTTCTGCACCTTCCGTCTCCCAATTCACCAGATCAATTCATCCTCAGCGTTCAGAACACATATATATATATATATATATATATATCACATGAGAAATTGTATAAAAAACTAAATCAAAGCACCTTGTCTGTCATATTCAATGAAATGTGTATATATTTTAAGACATTTTTATGTTTATACATTCTTTTTTATAGATACAAATATTTAAATAAGTAAATGCTCTGTTTATAATAAACAGTATTAACAACATTTACCGTCCCGAATGTCTGAGAAATTGTCATAGAAAATACGCGTCCTCTGACAATTTCTCAGACATTCAGGCTGGTAAATGTTGTTTAATGCTTGTTATAAACAGAGCATTTACTTAAATATTTGTATCCATAAAAAAGAATGTATAAACATAAAAATGTCTTAAAATAATTGTTGGATTTTGTCCATTTCATATATATGAAATATATATTTCTCAGAAATAACATCTTTCTATGTCATATACTTACCTAAAAAAATTCTTTTCATTTTAAGGTAGAGTGAAATGTTATGTTAAATATTTCTTTGTAAACATCAATTTTTCTGTTGAAATTTTTTAGATGAGTAATTATCATTATTATATGCTTTGCTATTTAAGCCACTATGTTCATCTTAGGTGTTATACTCTTGAGAGATGAATAGCCTGGTGGATTTCAGTTTTGTTTTCCTGGTAGATGTGAGTTCAAACTCTGCGTCTGGAAATGTCATATACTTTGATTTAGTGGAAAAATAAACAAACCATACAAATGTGACTAAGACTGGTGAGTAGTAACTGATATGAAATATCCCCAAAGCATTGAAAACAGAATGTGAACAATCTGCCTCATAGATTGAATAACGGGTTCAGCTTGAAATTCCACGAACAAAGAAAGAAACCTGAAGACGTTCAAATGGTTTATTGAGCGAAACATTGTGAATATAACAACCAAGATGAGCATGTTGGTTTGAAAAGCAAAGCATATGTCAGATAACTGAAGAAGGCTCTAGATTACAAGGGCCGAAACTTTGTGAATATAGGAACTAAGGTGAGTATGTTTGGTCAAATACAAAATTATAAGTAGAAGACAATTGAAGAAGGCAGTAGGTTACAACAGTCAAAATGTTGTGAGCATGTGAATGCTAGTTCAGATAGCAGAGTATATAATACTAAATCTCACAAACAAGAGAATGTCTATAAAAAATATATATATATATATATATATATATATATATATATATATATATTTTAGTTATAGGATTGGTGTATATGGAATAAATTCCAATAATAGAAAAAAATACTGTTCTTAAAAGAGTGCTCAATACAAAGTAGATCAAATATAATTTATTCAAAAATTATAACAAACCTGTTATAAAATAGCCATTTATTTTCAACATTTTCATGTCTTTATCAAGTGATGGTTTTGAATGTAGAATCTACATTCAACATCATCATTGATAAGACATACAATTGTGAAAGGATCTTTAAAATTAAAAATTTTATTTTTTATAGATTTTTTAACATATTTATGTTATAATTTTTAAATAAATTATATATGTTTGTTTTGTGTGTATACACACACACACAAAATCTGAGAACTTTCTAATCTCCATCTTGTATATAACAAACACAGGTAAATCAATAAATCTTTAGGTTAATGGTAAAAAAAACAAAATACAATCAATTTTAAGCAGCAAAAATATATTTTTTGACCACTTTGTTTTTTTTTGTCAATGCCCTTCATCTATCACTTCATTAATTATACAAAATGAACATAATACAAGCAAAATTTCATATAAAAATTCTGCTTTTTCAGGATAGAGACTTACTGTTCCCCCTAATATTGCGATTATATTTGCATGCTGGTTTTTCAAAGGCATATTTCATTAGATGTGAAATAAAAGAGGAGTTGTTAATGAGAGAGATTGGAAAAATGAAATTTTTTTTGTATTTAAATTTCTTTTTCTGATTCTGTAAATAATTTCATATAAAAAGCAAAAAACCTTTGGCAAAACTGAATGTAGCAATCCAGTTATCTTACAAGTGGGTGGCAAACCAAAGACTAAAACAAATGTCATCCGCTTTGCTCTCTTAAAAAGTATGCAACATTTTTTTTTTTTTTTTAAATAAAACACTTACTTAACTATTCCAGAGTGACTGGACCACATTCCATTGTTAAGCAGAAAGATCTCTGGAAAAAATTAAAAAATAAATAAGAATAAAATTGAAAACTTAATTGTAACATTTTTTTTTTCTAGTTCATCTTCATAACAAGAAACTTAGAGAAAATAAAATTTTTAACACTTGACAAATAAATCAAACAAAAAGTAAACAAAAACAAAGAAACAACAACAAAAAAAACATTAAAAACGCCCAAAAAAAAAAAAAAAAAAGAAAAGAAAAAACAAAACCAAGAAAAAGAAATAAAGAAAAAGAAACAAAAAACAAAAATAAAAACCAAAACCAAAAAACAAAAAACAAACAAAACAAAAAAAGCAATTTAAAATTTGACAGTTGAATGAAAGGCTTTCTTGATGTGAAGTGAGGATAAGAAAACAGTGAATATACCAATTGAAACAGTGATCAAAATAACAAAGATGAGGATAACTGTCTAAATAATATGAAGAATAATAACAATTAAACATTACAGAAATTTAGGTTAAAAAAGAAAAAAAGAATCAGTATCTATAAGGATCTCCTCAAAAAGTGATTTTTGGAAGTGGGTAGGTTGGGAACTTTTTAGTACCTTCTTTAGTATACATGTTTAAAACTTGCTAAATTTATGAGAAAATAGTGCTCAGTATTGAAGATAGTAACATTTTGGACATGGGAATCAACATTATATAGTGAATGTCAATTTCATGCTTGTAAAATGGAATACAAGAATATTTCCTGTTAAGATAGGTACCTCCACGAAATCGCTAAAAAAGAGCATAGCTTGATGAAAAAGACGCCAAACTTGCCGAAAACTAAATTTTATTGTCTAAATGCTTATGTTATTATTAAGAGGAAAGACCAAAGTTTTTTTTAATTATTTTTAAAAAATTTTCCTTCTTTTTTAGAACATTCTAAATT
Source organism: Acanthosepion pharaonis (assembly GCA_903632075.3). NCBI lineage: Eukaryota > Metazoa > Mollusca > Cephalopoda > Sepiida > Sepiidae > Acanthosepion > Acanthosepion pharaonis. Next base: position 232,022 of record CAHIKZ030002022.1, read on the forward strand.
TTGATTAAAAAACCTTTTTTCTATTTGTATCACCGGAACTAGTAAATAACAGACAATTTTTAGCACGTTTTTTTTGGTATGACACACATTAATTTGAAAAATCTTGCAAAAATAAAAATAATTATCGGATGTTAATGAAACTTTCAGAAACTATTCACAGATGATGGAAATTATTATAAATTTTTTTTTTTTATGAAAGTCATGGTAGAAATATATTTTTTAAAAAATATTTATTACCCCCCCATAACTAATTTTTGAAAACGCTAGAAATTCGATCGCATCGGTTTTAGTGATTACAATAATTAAAAGCACAGGGCTTTGAGGAATGCAAATCATGTTTTTTTTTTGTTTTTAATTGGATACCCAGTACCTGAAAATCAGCTCTGAATTGTAACATACAAAACTCAATGAAACAAAGATATTATTTAATTTCAAATGCTTTTATTTGCTTTTAGTTGTTTTTTATGAATATGGACAATATTTTTGAAAGCAAAAAAATTTTTTCGATGAAAAATGAATTTTTAATACAATTATTTGTTATTTCATTAATTATAATAGATTTTACATTTAAGTTGTTAAAATATTATAAAATTAGTTAAAAGCCGCATCGGCTTTCATAAGTGTCCTTATGAGATAGATCTTTTTTTAGCGTTGTAAATTGTATCATTTTGACTAATCAGAAGATCCCCAGTAATTAAGAAATGTAATTTTGTGCTTATAATCGAGCTGTAATTATAAAATACGGAAGACCAACCAGAATATAATTAAGTTGTGTTATTTGAGTTAAGCATTGTTCTCCGCTGTTAAGGCCTTTACTTTTTGCAAAACACGTGTGGAGAAGTTAATTTGATTTTTCAATTTCAACTGAGAAGGGTACCTACAAGTATCAGTATCATCTTATGAAATTTATATGATCTTATTTTTATATTAATCTCAGTTACGACATTTTTCCATAAATGAAATATCAAAATTAATAATAAAATGAATGCAAATACAAATAACAGTAGAATGTAATAAATGTACATAAAATTATAGTATTTTATGTACAATTCTGATAAAATTTCATAAGAAAGGTACCTATAAATTAATTAGATACCTTTCTTAAGAAATATGAAATTTAATGTCACTCTTAACAGTTTTATTTTAATTTCTTTTACAATATATTTCCCATAAAGCATCATAAACGTAAAGGTGAAAGCTAAGTACAAAAAAAAAAAAAAAAAAAAATTAGACCGCTGAAAGTTTTCATTAAAAATAATGGGGTAAATAATTTGTTCACGTAAATGTAAATTATTTCACTTTTCTCCTTCCGTAGAACAAATTAGCCTCATGGAATTCGTAAATATATCATTCATCACATGTCAAGAGACGCGAAAGTTTATGACCTGCTTTGTTTTATTTTCAAATTACATCTTTTTTGGCACAAAAGCTAAGTTAAGTTTGGTTCAAAATATTTTAAATAAACATTATAATTTCTGATTTTCTTAAAATAAGTTTTGAAAAAAATGATAATTGATATTTAAAAAAATTTCAAAGTCAGATTTCCAGTTTTTTTTTAAAATGGAAAAAATGGTCAATTTTGCTGACAAAAAAAAAAATAGATTTTTAACGAAAATTTCGGACGTGCTAGGAACGATTAAAAATGGAAAAAAATACCCCAAAAATACTTTGACCTTTCCTCTTAATAATAACAAACATTTAGACGATAAAATTTTGTTTTTTCGTCAAGTTTGGCGTCTTTTTCATCATGCTATGCTCTTTTTTAGCGATCTCGTGGAGGTACCTATGTTAAGAGGCATGTTTTTTTTTTTTTCTTTCAAAAATAAGACTTTTGATTTCTTTCCCAGTAGATATTTTGAAAAACTTTTAAAAAAAAAACAAAAAAAAAAACAAATCTTCCAAAAATCTCAAACATATATGTATTTTATTAAATTTTTTTATAATTTGTTTTACATTTCATGTTTCAAGTTATGAGACCAACATCATCATCATTCTTATTTTAATAGAATTTTAAACAATGATTCATGTTAATTGTCTGAACATTTAACATGTTAAATGTCAAAAACGGTTTTTTTAAATGTCTGAACACTTAACATGTTAAATGTCTGAACACTTAATATTTACTTTAAATACATGGTTAAATGGAAATTAGATTTTTACTCATTTTGACATTTTATTTTCTTTTACATGGTTTACATATGGTTTTACAATATTTTCCCATCCAATTAGGCATCAAAATATTTAAATTATTCATACGTAGGATATTTTTGTTTCAGCTATTAATTTAAACCAACAGAATAAAGGGGCAATTTTTTAAATGAGTTATTAACAGTAAATTCTTTTCAGTAAGTCTAAATAAAGTGTTAATGTTAATACATACAATGCATATACAGTATGCATATTAAAAAATATTTCCCACAGAATGAATGTGCAATGTAACCATAAACATGTAACAATTAAGGCAGTGAAGGAAACTGTTTTAAAAAATGGAAATGAAATACCAAAGAGGTACATGTCCTTAAATCATTTTAAGCCAGTTTTATATAGAATACATGAATTTCTAAAGGAATTAATTTTTTTTATTTAAATTTGACACTTAGGACATATAAATGTGAAAATTTTTAGGGGATACACAAACAGTGAGTAGGCATTCTGTTTATACAATTAAACAGTATCTTTATTTATTTTCATCTACCAGCCTGAAAATTCAAAAATTGCTAAAAAAAAAAAAAATATGTGGAGAGCATGATCATTTTTTTTCCTGAAGGAACATTGGGCAAAAGAACCATCATTAGATGCCTTTCAGTTTCATCTTAAAAAACACTATTTCTTTTCTTGATTGGCAAAATTTTGATAAACCCAGTTAAAAGGTTAAATTCACATCAGATCTAAAATAGGAAATCTTTATATAATAAAAAATTTAGGTTTGAATCATGCTGAAGAGTATATTTTTTCTTTTCAAAGAGATTTCAAATTTTTAGTCCAGTATATGAAAATAAATAAATATACTGTTTAAATAAAAATACAGAACATCTAGAAAAAAAATGAATATACTAAAAATATTGGTTCAATAAAACCAGTATTAATATCTCAAAAACAGGGACTTGACTAAAATGGGTCAAATATTAATCACAGAACAATACATCATGACATTTCAATGCATTTTACCACATTAAATATCATTGCCAGAATTACCTGCAGGAAGAAGCCTTGGGACTCAAAAAGGGTCCAAAGCCAAGGTGTATAATATTTTGGTTCCATGGGTTCCTTTTCTCACGTGCTGTCATAAGAAACAAGGACTCAACCCTTCAGTAATTTTAAACATCCCTTCATCATCCTCAGCTTTAATCAAATTGTTTAATTTAACTCTTTACCATTTTTCCTCTTTTTTAGAGAATGGGGGATTGGATTTGCCTCTGAAAACTGAGCATAAACTTTGTAATATCTATATCACAGCAAGAAGTAAATTATATCCACAAAGCCTTAACTTGTAAGCATTTTCTGGATCAAAATTGTTAGCACAAAGGTTCCAGTTGTTGTTCTTAAAACCATTAATTTTAAAGTGAAGCCACTTTCATACCTGTATTTTTTTTCTTTGCCTGAAGGAGAAAGGTTTTATGGATGTATTTCTAGAGGGGGGGGTATTGTTTACATTCTAATTGGTAAACTGCTTTTCATGTAAAATCATCTGAATTAACATTAATTACAATTTTTAACTGGTTTTGTAATTTTAATATCTAAAACAGGGTGTTGAACCAATTAGAACCTGAAAAGGAAACTTCTGAGCAACAAACAGTATGAAATTCCTGAAATTGAAAGAAATAAATAAAAAATAATGTCTTAACTTGTTGTTAAAAAAAACAAATCAAACAAAACCACCAAACAATTTTAACCTGAAAATTTTAATAAATAAGGAATATAATTTACTTTTTATGACAAAATGTGATCTAAGTGTTCACTATGAAAATATACACCAGCTATGGAAGTTGGGAGAGTTTTCTTACTGAATTGGTACTGCAACAATGTGGGATATGTAAACCTTGAAAATAAATAAGTACAAATACCAAATGATTTGAAATGAATTAAAATCTATTCTATTAATGAAGGCCCAAGATTCACCTACAATTAAGTGAATATTATCCATGATGACAGAATATTGCTGCCACATGGTCCAGTGTCCCTACTATTTGACCAGTGAGCTGATCTAAATTAAGATTGAAAGAACACTCAGCAATATTATTGGTCCTGATCAATAGCAAAAAAAAAAAAAAAAAAAAAAAAAAAACCTCTGTAATGTTGCCTCTAATGTCTTTTCTATAAATGAGTTTTTCTATAAAATAATTGTTGTTCCTTGCTTTTCATTATGGTACCTAGATTTTTAAAAAATTTAAGTGGGAACTTGACTAGCATGAAGTTTCTAACAACAAATTTTCGGTTATACTCCTTTATCATGGAAGAGTCAGATTTTCCTTCAACTTTAATCTGCAAAAATTTAGATGCAATGTAAAATTCCTTATCTCTATTAAAAGTTTGATTACTCTTGGGTGATTTTTATTATTAATATTTCTGTTCCTAATTCTTCCACACCCTGTAGTGAACTCCTTGTGTCTTAGTGACTATACTGCACTGTATGAGGAGATACTTATTAAAAGAAAATACAACTGGACTATTTAAGTTTATTCTCTCTTTACTAAGTACTGAAACAAAGTGGGATATATAAATCATTATAAAAATGATTTAAAATTAGTTAAAATCTAATTATATCATTAGAGAAATTGTATTAAAAATATTGTTAAAATAAATAAAGCAAAAACAGTGTTTAGGTTTTGTCCTTGTCAAATTAATTTTTTTCTGATGGCACCAAATTATTGTTAAAACATGTCAAAGTAAAAACTCAAATATATCTAACATTAAACCACATTCTCTTCCAACTTCATACAGATGTACAAACACATACACAAGGATCTCTGCTATTGGCAAATAGTTAACAAACCAGTTGAGTAAATTATTGCTACAGTGAAGTGAGTCTGATTCGCACTGAGTGCTCCAAACTTGTTGCCTTGTTATAAACAGATGTTTTATATACATATATAAATATGTGTGTATTTAATTTAATAATATAGTCATATGTCCATTTACTTTTATAATGATCTAGTCCTCTAATCAGTTTCTTGATGTTAAGATGAAATTCATCAAAAAGGTGCCTAGTTTTTTCCTACCCAAGTACTTTCAATCTCCTCCAGGATCATCTTCAGGGGTCAGTTACAAAAGTTTTTTTAAAACCTGTAATTTATCATTATAGGATTTTTCAACACAGCACCTGAACAAAATATTTGGCGAAAATTCCCATTCATCAGTAACAGAAAAGTTACTCATATGAATACACAAAGTTTCTCAAAAAAAACCTTTGAAACTGTTTTCCTGAATATTTTATAACCTGTCTGTCTGAAAAATAAACAACATCAAGAAGAAATAATGGAAATTTTTATAGAAAACAAAATTAAATATAACAAGTTTTCAATCATTCAGTTACCTTCTAGACGTTTTTGAATAATGTTATTGGAGCATCATGCTTAATTCGCTTATTGTTTTAACATCTGAATTTATTCACTGGTAATTAATCTTGAAATTTGAAAAAAAAATGCCAGAAGGAAGAAAGACAATTAGTCATTAAGAAATTCAAAAAAAAAAAAAAAGAAAAAATCATTTTTTTATTAAATAATGATGGAAAGCGGAAAATTTCAAAACAATTTTTTCAAACTTCAAGAATTCTTCTTTAATGGTGTGAACATCTTTGAATAAAAAAAATTATTTATACAATAAGATTAATTTTTCTACAAAGGACATGTATTTGAAAAAAAAACAAAAATTTTTCTGCTAGTGTTTTTGTCATCCAGGCTGGAGACTCTTGAAATAAAACTTTTTTAAAAATAAAACTGAGAATATGTTAAAAAACCCCACAAAAAACAAAGACCTTACTTTTTTTTTTTTTTTCTAAATCAGGAAGGCTTTAAAAACTTTTTATGAAATTAAAAAAAAGATAACTTGTTTTTGTTTATCCTTAAAGCAGTGGAATTATTTCAATTTATCTATTTTAGAATTTATGAAAAAAAGTAACAATTTTATGTAGGTATTAAAGCTCGGCCTATGATAAGATAAAAAAAAAAATAAAACAATTGGTTCACTTATTTATTCAAATTTTTTCACTAACAGTTCACTACCACAGATATGAAAAATCAAAATAAAGAAGTCTGGAAAAAAAAAAAAAAAAAAAACAACATTATATGTTTCAATTTTTTCACAGCTTTAACTGAGACAAGTGTGGACTTTCTCACATAGGTATTAAAGAAAAATAAATAAATAACCCACATCAAGCCCTTTAAAAATGTTCAAATTTCTTTCACACTTTTTGCTCACCTCTTGTAAGTGGTGGGGTTTATCCCTACCAGCTGATGACAGCACATTTTTGGAGACAATTGTATTTTTTTTTTTGTTTTATTGCTGGCTGCCTGGCTCAAAGCCAACCATATCAAAGTCAGTTTGGCTTCATTTGATCCCTATCTTCCTTATTTCTGCTATTTTTTTTTGGGGGGGGGGCAATTTTTTTTAACCCATGGCAGACATATAATTGAAAATTACCAACAGACTTTGTCACATTTTGAACCCTGGGTATTTTGTTTTGCTCGCAATTTTATGCATGAAATAGTTTGATTATGATTTAGGCTTTCTGATTTTAAAGAAAAAAAAAAAGTTACTTTCCCATTATTGGTGAAAATTTTTGTTTAGAAAAAAAAAAAAAAAAAAAAAAAGGAAAGAAATTTCACTATTTTTCATATTTTACCCCTTGAAAAAATCTTTTGAGCCATTTACACCAGCCAATTTTAGTTTTAAATGAAAGAATATATTGTTTGCTTTTAGAAAATATCTAGTTTTATGGGGGTTCAAATCAAAAGTTGATTTGACTTTATTTAAGCTTACAGGGGCTATAGAAACCCTCAAACATCTGTGTTACAAAGACAAACATTTTTTTTAACTGTGACAAAATCTGCATTTTGTTGTGATGGCGATATTTTAAAAAGATACGTGAATGCACTCTGTTATAATTATTTTAAAATTTTTAATTTGTCTGCTGTAGCTATAGAATTTTTTGCAAAACAAGCATCCCAATATAAGGCAGTTGACCGGAAACTGGTAAAATAGCAAAATGTTTGTTACATGAACTTCAATGTATTGTTAGATAGGAAAAGGTTCAAAGTTTATTATTTTAAGGATGTTTAATTTGTATTTGCTCAACATGGGCATCATGTGTTGTGTGACAGAGATCCAAATGGTATATAAATTCTTGTCACATTCAAATCAATTGATCTGTGGATATTGATTTAACAACTTCAACAATTTGAAGTTTCAAATTTTCAAGAGTAGCAGGCATAGGTGGAACAAAAACTTTCTTTTATATACTGTCACAGATAAAAATTGCATGGGGTAAGATCTGGTGACTTCAGAGGACACAGATAATGAACAAGATCCTCTTTTCTACAAATTATAACAATTTAAATTTACACAAAATCTGAAAAAAAAAAAAAAAAAAAAAAATTATTTTAATAACTTTGAACTTTCTTTCTACTCAGTAGTGTGTTGACTGTATTACTGCCTCTTAACGTTTATTTTTATTAAGTTTACAAAATCTGTGTGTGTGTGTATATATATATATATATATATGTGAAAAGTGTATATAAATATAAATAAATATAAGTATGTATAATTATTTATATATTATATATATATATTTATTAGAAAGCTCAATATCAGAGTTAGCAAAACTAACATATTTAGTTGGAATGATGTTTTTTTTTTTTTTTTTTTTAAATTTAAAAATAAATATAAAAATAATAATTTTACCTATAATAAACATTTATATACATACATGCGAGGAAATATTTTCAGCATTGAAAACACTTAATATGACATGTATACAGTAACAAGACATTTCCGCCACACTTCCAATGTTTAAATTTCAACATACAAATGCGTATGTATAGATATAACACCACCTGTATACATACATGTGTCATAGCCGAAACTGCCCACATATGTTTATATATGTATGAGTCCTGACGGACGACCAAGTATGTATATGTGTCTGCATACATCGATGTTTGCGTTAGTACGATGAATGACAAAACGACGAAATTCCCCCACCACTTCCACAATAACACCAATACACGCAATCTACATAAACCCAAATTTTTTAAAACATTAATCAGTTTGTCTGACAATCGCTAAAAGCGTGAAACCCAGGGTCACAAACTCACATCTATCCAACCAAATATATATATATATATATATATATATATATATATATATATATATATATATATATATATACACACACAATTTTACATATATTTTATTTTTATTAAGTTTACAAAATCTGTATATATATATATATATATATATATATATATATATATATATATATTTATTTATATTTATATACATGTTTTTATATATATATATATATATTCAGTTGCATGAAGTAGTTTTAAAATATGAACTTTCCCAATTTTGCAATCATCAGACAAACTGGTTTATTTTATTTTTTCAAAAGTGGAACTATTTATGCTTATTTGTGTTTGGTTACTAGTGTGTGGTGGAGTGAGGGGGGGATTTTCTTCTGTATTTGTTTGGGATGACACACTCACATACGTAGACACAAACATACAGGTGTATGCATTTTAGATAAATTCTTGGATAAATTTTTCATCCAGATCCTTATAAGAGTTCACATTTATCTTAAACATATTATAGCTTAAAACTATATTTTATCATATATAACAAATCTGTATTTGGGCAGAAATCCCTCTTTTATATGTTTCATTAAAGACAGCTATCAAGATACTGCAATTAAGCTCTTTTTTATTCAATTTTTCTTGCGTCCATATAAGTGTTTTCTTTTCATAACAAATTGTGTAAAAACTGTCCAAATGTTATTATATATATATATATATATATATATATATATATATATATATATATCTGAGTGCTTTTAGCTATTCTGTTAGCCATTATCAAGGATTACTTAGCATGGCCCGGCATTACCCGTGCTTGATTCAAAAAATCGTATGACTCATACAGCAATCAGGCTATCACTTGACTTAAAATATTTTTGCCCTTCCTTTTTTTTAAAGGAATGCCCTTTGCCGTGCTGATGTTGCTACATGCCTTACTTCTTGCCTATCTCATACTGTGAATTTTTTAAATAAGCTCTATACTAAACATTAAATCTGTTACGAAAAAAAAGAACTAAACAAAATGAACACAAAACGATCAGCTTTAAAAAGGACTCATTAACTGGAAAAAGTAAATGAAAAAAAGAATGTTAATAACATACTTTTTTCACACCCAACCCAGTTCTGCGGAATCAGAATCATTGTTTTTAATGAGTTTATAAAGACGAATGAGCCAATTGGAGTAAAGTGCCATGCAGATTTAAATTTTTCCCACTTGTGACGAATGTACCTATCGATTTTTTTGCATGCTAGTTAACATTTGTGTCAGTCAGCTGAAATGGTCAACTGGCCAATAGAATATTCCTGCCTATTTATGGCAGCCAGCTATAGGCTCTCACTCTGGCCAGTAGAAAATGGCTATAAACTACATGAAAACTGCCGTAGAAGCATGAAAAAAAATCGATTATTTCCACTATCGATGGGAGTTGGGAAATGCAAATTCAGTCTTAGGGATTTTTTTAACTTGGAGCATGTGCATGTAAATTTTTTGCAAATGAAAAGTTTGAAAAAACGGCCGTGCATTAACACACACACACACACACACACACACATCCTGTCTTTTATAGATAGAGTTTTTTTTTAATTGAAAAAGTAGATTTTTTATATATGTATATCTATAGTGATGGTAATGTTTTTTTTTTATTTTCTAAACATGGTCATCATGTTGTGGCCATGTACATCTATATCTATAAAACAGGTGTGTGTGTGTGTGTGTGCTATTTATGCATGTTCACATTTCTTGACCGATTTCGATGAAATTGTACACACATGTTCCAAATTTACCAATATAGGATAAGACCAACTTTTCAATCTCCTGGCCTCTTGGGTTTGGCAGGAAAAACTGTTCAAAAAGGCAGTTTTTAAGCCATAAATCCCTGATTTTTCATCTAATGCTTTCCAAATTAGATATGGCACACAAATTGTCTTGCATGAATGTTTGGTTTAGATTATTTCATTTAAGTGCACAAAATAGGTCCAGTATCGGCTTTTGCCATTTAGCCAATAGTCTCTTCATATGATTACATCCTAAATTGGCATTCAAACAACCTTTGATACAAAGATTGTTTGAGAAGGATTACTGAAGTGTTAAAAGTGAAAGATTCCTAAAAGAACCTGTTATTAACCCCAGCTTTACAGTAAACGTGCAAAGAAAGGGGGGGTTCATGTGTTTACACTTCATCTCTGTTTTTGTTGCATTATTAGATTTGTGAACAATGCCATACTCTTTGAAAGTTATTATGGCCATAGGAAATTTACTGAATATCTAAAGCATAGAAACAATTTAACCCTGAGCAACAACCACCAAGAAGGTTTTATCAAGGAAATTCATTTATTAAGAACAATCAAACACTTGTAAAGGACATACCATAAAAAGATAGGGGGAGTAGCTTAGTATACCAATGGATGAGGTATGCAAGTGGAGATGCAAGCAGACATTTATAGATGTGGGTATACATTTGCAGCCATGTACACCCAAGCAACACTGGATACCTTGGCTAGTAGTTGATATTATTGAATGTTGGCAGTATCCAGTTCATCTTGTTCCTCCAAGTCATTGCCAGCTTTGTTTTCTTCAGACATGAATAGTTAAAACTGAAATCTTTCTTGTAAAACAGAACCCACAGACACCTCAAAATGACTACCTTCTTCTGTGTCTCTCTTCAGGACATGGGGGATCATAGCTCTTCACAACTTCCTATCTTTTGTAGTTAAGCAATATTTGTCCTTTTACTATTTTCTCCCCTTCCCTATTCTGCCATCCATCTACGCAAGCTAATCAGGTCAGTTACTTGATGTTTCCCTGTCTTGCTTACTTTCAGTGTCCTGTGAATGTCAAATTTTCCAAGCCTTCTTTCCTTATTATGTGTCTGAGAAATTTCAACTATCTTTCAGATTCTAATAAGTTCTTTTCATTCCAATTTCCCATAAAACTTCCTCGTTGCTCACATATTCATTTCATAGTATTCTCAGCATCCTTTTGTAGAACCACATCTCTTCTGACTCAAGTCTCCCCTTCATCTGTGAGGAAATTGTTCAGCAGTTATTGTCATATAGGAGGACTGATGTTACACAGTAGTTGAGCACTCTTTTCATGATATTTATTAAATTTGCCTGATATGATGTAGAACCAAGTGTTATGATTACTTGGTTTCCCAAGGCAAAAGGAATTCTCTGTCTCTATTCCTTGGAAGTCAATGGTAGAAAATACGGCCTTATACTAAAGAAAGTCACTGCATTTCCAATCACCAAATATAATTTAATATACTTATGATTCACAGACATTTGATAGTAACTGCTGGTCAAGTAAGATAATAGTAGCACCTTGGTTAGTTAAAATCTGTCTCACCAAGTGTAACATATATAATGCCACAGTATTTTTTTTTTTTATGGTTTGTCAACCTTTTACAGGTTATCTAATGCCAGAAAGTATTTTTAAATTGTAAGAATTTTTTTTGAGATAATAATGATTTACTGATACAAGTCCTAAGTTACCTAGTAGCCAGAAGAGAGAAGAGGTTGATTCATACCTTTTCCAAGAGTAATTGCACATAAGTGAATATAACAAACCTAACTTGAAATAAAAATCATCCCTCATTTCTAATTCTAAGCCATAATCCATTACACCACCTACACATCCTAACTTACAGCACCTGGTATTCCTTCCCAAGTAGTCACTCATTTAGGTATTGAACAGGCTTGATGTTGCTTAACTTTGATGAATTATATGAGAACTAGTGTTTCAACATCATATGGTTGTAGACCAATTGTCACAGCAATCTGATTTTTGAATGACAATCTTGTCCACATCAATATATGCACAATGGGCATGTGGAGCATGAATTTGATTTTGTCACCCTCAATCATCCCCCTAGTTTATGTTTACCCTTGCCTCTCTTGTTGTCTTCTCCAATGATCGATCACAAGTTGCTCCCAGTTACCTGGATCAACAACTATGAATTTCAAGTGGTACTTTCAGGCATCCTTAAAAGGCATCGCAAGGCAGCCTATTGGGCATTGTCCTGTGGCCAGCTCACTATATAAAACATTCTTTGGTATGTTTGGTTTATTTTGTTTTATGGCATATCAACACCTCAATGGGTTGTTGAATGCTGACTGACTTTTAGGATAGGGTCATATGAATAGAATATGTATTCTTTGTAATAAATCAGTTTGTAGACTAAGCTTTATTGACATTTTTGTAAGGAGGGCTTTTATTGAGAGTCAAATGTATTGCTGGTAATATATTCTTTTTGAAAAAAAAAAAAAAAAAAAAATGAATGAATGAATTGCTGGTATTTTTTCTATAAAAATCTATTTTTACACTTTCATAGTGTTTTGACGGCAGTTTGTGGGTTAACTATTTTCCCATAGCTGGGATCCTAACAGGTGATACCACCCTGGGTCAGGGTAGAAATAGGAACAACAGCAATTAAGAAATGGTTCCACACTCCTCAAAAACTCTCAATCAGTGGCCTTGCTGCTGGATGTAATTTATCATCATACCCATGCTCCTTTGGTATGTAACCAGCTTTTATGCAATATAAAAATACTAATGCTTTACTTTGGTAAATAAATTTATTAATATTTTCATAGTTTCTTCGGATATTTGGACACTTACAAAATGCTATTTCTCTGTTTCAGTTACCAATAGTCATTGCTACATAAGACTACTTAAATTTATTTACCAAAATAAAGTCTAATATATTTGCTGCTGCCTTGATATCTGAAACCCTTCATAATACTATTGATGGTTTTGTAAAGTCATCATTAGAAATTGCTGTATAAGACTATTCATGTTTTATTTTGGTAAACAGAATTAAACTTATTAACACATTTATTGCTACGTTAGAACTATAGCATAACATCATTGTCTTATCTTCTCCATTGGACGGTTATGTTTGTCCTTGTCTCTCTTAAGATCTTCTTCCATGGTTATTTGCAAGTTGCTCCTAGTTATCTAGATCAATCTATGTATATTTCAAGTGGCACTTTTAGATATCCTGAACGTACAGTCCAAGGTGCCCTACTGGGTGTTGTCCTGTAGCCAGCTCATTGTACATAACATTCTTTGCTATGTGACCATCCTTCATTCAATAACCATGATCCAACCATCACAAAAGACCTATGCTTAAGAATCCTGTTTGCTCCCTCATAGTGGTGTTGATGATGAAGATCCTTTGTATTCATTTACGTATTTACTTTTTTAATCGTTTCATCCCAAGCAAGGCGGAAATACCATTAGTATGCAGGAGGTTACAGGGAGTGAAAGAAAAGACAGGCAGAAATGGATTCCTGCCTTTCCCAAGGGTAATAGTACAAAGTGAACATAAGTAGCTTACATTCATTTACTGATTCCATTTTCCTCTGCTGATAATGGTTATACTAGGTCACACTGCTTTTTTAGAGACAGGTAGATTCATGCCTTTCCCGAGGGCATTAGTGTTAAGTGAACACAAGCAACAAAGAACCACTTAAGTGTTGCACAAATGACAGCTGTTAACATTCTGTTAAATGTTTGAGTTTAATGCTTTGCAGCAGTTTTTTTTCTTTTTATATAACAACCAAGAAAAAAATGCAGAGTTGAGAGCATACAAGTTTGCACCTTGAAATGGATTGAATAAATAATTGAATGGAACCAAGTTGCCAGATTGGGCTACTTTTGAAAGGCCAGTCCAACTAAATTTGAGCCACTTTTGGACTACAAATGAAAGAAACTCAATTCAAGTTATGGTTGTATTGGAGTTGGGGTTTGCAAATGTTGCAAAATGTTTTAGTTGTAGCTTTATTGGAAAAAATTGGAATTTTTTTTTTTTTTATTTATTTTTTTTGAACTGGTTTCAAAAAAGCAAGGCGGGAAGCCACTAGGATGCAGCCTCTTTACAAAAGATTTGGAGCAAGATCAGATAAGAGTGATAAAGCAAAGGATGAGGAGAAGGATAGTGGATAGATCAAGGCAACTGGAGATGTCGATTGACATTACATTTGAATAGTTGGAGTTCCACAATATCGAGATAGTGGTCTAGAAGAGACGGCTACATTTAGTAGTTTCGACAATGAAAGGTGAGAGCGGGATGCCAGCCTCACAAATATAGCTTTTGAATTTCAAAAGAAAATGGGAACCAGTGAATGCAGCTCCTCGGCACAATTACCATGAAAGTATTTGTAAAAAAAAAGACAGAGAAGCATTTTCTTAAATTCTTCCATTTGTGAGAAACAACTTAGATGAGATGCCAGAACAGGGCCAATTGCATATCCGACTCTTGCTTATCAAGAACCCGAGGCAAAACAGAAGGGCTCCAGACCATATATGGCAGCAATCCTCACATTTGGAAATATCTAAGGTTTTTTAGAACCTCCCATCATTTAAATAAAACATAAACATTAATATTTTCCCCTGGCATATCATGCTTTAGGCTCACCAATTTGACAGTTTATAGAACAAACATTTCTAGCAAGAACTGTTCAGTACTGGATGTTTGTTGACAGCAAGATGATCAAATTTTTGTCCATTTAAAATACTATATTTATTAGAAAACTAGCTTAAAAGCCACCCTATCGGGTGGCATTTAAGCTAGCTCCTGTGAAGGGATCTTGATTGGGCCTTCATCACAATAGGTAGAGAGGAGTAGATACAATAGGCAACAATAAGCTACAGAATATAAAGTCAAAATTGATCGCTGCATTTAAGTATTGCATTAATATTTAAGCTTCCTTTTAAAAGTTCAGTGACAATTCATCTGCCACCACATAATTTAAAGATAATTTGATATATATAAGTCCTTACTTGCCATACGAACAATTTTTTTTATTTCATCGGTTTTGCTGGATTTTGCAATTAATTTCAATTATTCTCAAATTTATTTCCAAGTTATAAAAATTGTTATTGTAGAAAAAAATTTGTTGCAAAAAATCACATACAAAAATTAGCAAAAACAATCACAGTAATAAAAACTTGAGAATCCAAAATTTCAGGATTGTGGGTCTGGATCCATTCTGGAATGTTTTTAGTTTGCCCTCGCAGTCGGCCAGATTTGCAAATGGTATAATATGTTGGGCGACAGCTTCTAGGAGTAAAGTTGAAAAAGTGCAACACAGTGACATACTGACATTTGCATTTATTATATAGAAGAAGGAGATGAGCTATTGAAAATTAGAGTTGTGTCCCTTTAATTGAAAAAAGTGTGACACAATGACATTTACATTTATTATGTAGAAGATATATTCAGTTTAAATTAAAATGACTTTAAAGGCCCAGCTTATGTTTTCCTGTTACACAGAGGTTGCTGCCAGACAGCAAAGGGTCTTAGCCCTGTTAGTACAGATGTGTGGGACCTCCAGATAAAGATGTTCAAGTCAATTTCATTAAAATTGTGTTTATGTGTACATGTATATTTTAATTCAATGACAAACCTTAAAATATTTCTACAAAATTTTTCAGAAAGCTTTAAAAGTAAATCTATTATCAAATAATTTCTGAAAAGTTCAATAAAATTATATAATCATCTGACTTTTTAGGGTTTTAAAAAAATGAACATTTTTGTTTCTTCTCCAAATTTATGATTTTATTACTCAACCAAGGTTGTCCTGATTGAGTGAGAAGAGAAGGTATTGTCCCAATGTCAAATTCAGTCGAATTATGTGTCCGCTTATGTATATATTAAATGGCACAAGCACATATAAGTCAGATGTACAGACACCTACTTCTTTATGTGCCATGTCCCCACAGTATGTAGGTAATCATGGCTCTCCAAAATTCTCACAAACACACTCAAAAGAGAGAGAGAAAGAGAGAGGGAGAGAGAGAAACCACTTTCTGAAACTGTGGTAGCAACATCAAAAAGATGAAGTGGGTATTGAAATTGTCGGCACATATGAGTATATATGAAAATTAGGTAGAAATGATTTTTGGGTCATGAAAAACTGTGATGAAAGGAGTGTTATAGGAAAAGAAAATTACCAAAAAATAAAATAAAATGAAAAGACCAAGTTTCAGAGAAATTCTGTAGAACAAAAGTTCACATTTGCTAGAAACATGAACAAATTTCAAAATGGTTGACTAGACAATGGGATGTTGGTGAATAATAACCAGTTGAATATTCTACTTTAATCAAATAAATAACAATTGTGTTTTTGTGCTCCTCTAGACAGGGCTTGTTACAAGATATTTATAACAAACCTGCACTGCAGTAATATATAGTATAGGTATTGACCACATCAATGAATATTCAAAATCAGAGAGAGAGTTGATCAAAATGCCAATATTTCACAGGTTTTACAAGTAACTGTCAGAAGATAATTACTGAATTCATTTTCTACCTGTATGCAGGTGATTTACTACCAGTATAAGTTCTGAATTATTTTAATATCCTTCCCAAATATGTCAAGGTTACCTAGCAGTTCCAACAGTACTTTATCAAATGCTTTTATAAAACACCAGACTTATTCAACCTATACAGTGAGGCAATTCTGAGAGAATTAGAAGTGTCCTAACATGATTCATTATTGGTGGCCACAATATTAACATAAAATATGCAGATGACACAGTGTTGATAGTAGATATAGAAAGGAAACTACAAGAACTCCTACAGAATGTAGTGAAGGAAAGTTAAAAGAAAGGACTAAACATCAATTGCAAGAAGACTTGAATACATGATTGTTAGCAAAAAGCACTGACCAACATGCAAATTACAAATTGGACACATGGCACAGTGGATAAAGGCATTGGTTAGATCCAATGACAGAACCCAGAGAGTGTGAGTTCAATACCCGGCTAAGGCAGTGGAGAACTTTCAGAGGGAAAATTAACAGGAGATAACTGATAACTGACATCCATTAAACATGGCATGTGGAACTAGAACAGTCTACCCTAGTGAGCGAAATAAAGGGTTTAGTTTGACATTCCAACCACCTGAAGAAGGCAGGAGCATACAACGGCTTAAACGTTGTAATAAATATGGCGACAAAGATGAGGACAATAGTCCGAATAATGTAAATAATGTATACAAATTTGAGATAGTGAAATCAATCAGGTGTAACAATTTAGATATCTTGGAAATGTATTAACAGAGGACTGAAAGTGCAACACTGGAATCCAAAGGAAAACTGGGATAGTGAAATATGCCTTCCAAAAACTGGGCAAAGTATTAAGAAACAGAAAATTATTGTTAGGGACAAAGAAAAGAGTACTAAAGTGATATGTAGTTTCAGTCCTCCTATATGGCAGTAAATGTTGGACAATCTACCAGGATTCATTGTTGATTGCAGGCACAGAAAAGAAACTACAAGAACAACTACAGAAGGTAGTGAAGGAAAACAAGAAGAAAGAATTAAATATCAATTGCAAGAAGAGAGATTGACTGGATGGCTGTCAGCAAAAGGAACAGCCCAACATGCAAATTACAAATTGGAGATAGCAAAATCAAGCAAGTACGACAATTTAGATATCTGAGAAATGTTTTAACAGAGGATAGAAAGTGTGACACTGAAATCTGAAGGAACATTTGAATAGTGAAAGATGTCTTCCAAAAGCCAAGCAAAGAATAAAGAAATAGGAAATTAAAAAAAAAAAAAAACAAACAAAAAAGTACTGAGATGTTATTTAATATCAGTCCTCCTATATGGCAGTGAATGCTGGACAATTACTTCAAAGATGAAGAAACTTGAAGCAACAGAAATGTGGTTCAACAGAATGATGCTAAGAATACCATGGACTGAACATTTGAGCAACAAAGAGAAGATGGAAATAATATCAGAAAGAGAAAGTTGAAATTTTTAGGGCACATAAAAAGGAAAGAAGGCTTGGAAAATTTGACACTTATAAGACAAATTGAAGGTAAAAGGGACAGAGGTTAAGAAGTGCATAACTCCTGCCTAACGAGCTTGTATAAATCAATGGAAGAACAGGTTTTAAGTAAAAGATAAAATTTCCTAAAAGCAACAAAAAACAGGAAATTGTGGAGAGCTATGACTGCCAATATCCTGAAGGAACACTGCATATAAAAGTCAGAAGATATAAAGTAGAAAGTCACACTGAACATCATGCCTGTAGGATTTACATTAACAAAGAGAAAACCATTCACGGTGTAGTGGTGGGAGGAGAGAAGACAAAATGCGGTAGGAGAGGGAGGAGAGAAGACAAAATGAGGGAGGAGAGAAGACAAAATGTGGTAGGAGAAGGAGGAGAGAAGACAAAATGAGGGAGGAGAGAAGACAAAATGCGGTAGGAGAAGGAGGAGAGAAGACAAAATGAGGGAGGAGAGAAGACAAAATGAGGGAGGAGAGAAGACAAAATGAGGGAGGAGAGAAGACAAAATGAGGGAGGAGAGAAGACACAATGAGGGAGGAAAGGGAGGAGAGAAGACAAAATGCGGTAGGAGAGGGAGGAGAGAAGACAAAATGAGGGGGAGGAGAGAAGACAAAATCACAGTAGGGCGGGAGGAGAGAAGACAAAATGCAGTAGGAGAGGGAGGAGAGAAGACAAAATGAGGGGAGGAGGGAGGGAGAAGACAAAATGCGGTAGGAGCCGGGAGAGAGAAGACAAAATGAGGGAGGAGCGGGAGGAGAGAAGACAAAATGAGGGAGGAGAGAAGACAAAATCACGGTAGGAGAAGGAGGAGAGAAGACAAAATGAGGGGAGGAGAGAAGACAAAATAGAGGTAGGAGAGGGAGGAGAGAAGACAAAATGAGGGTGGAGAGAAGACAAAATGTGGTAGGAGAGAAGACAAAATGTGGTAGGAGAAGGAGGAGAGAAGACAAAATGAGGGAGGAGAGAAGACAAAATGCGGTAGGAGAGAAGACAAAATGTGGTAGGAGAAGGAGGAGAGAAGACAAAATGCGGTAGGAGAGAAGACAAAATGTGGTAGGAGAGAAGACAAAATGTGGTAGGAGAGGGAGGAGAGAAGACAAAATGAGGTAGGAGAGGGAGGAGAGAAGACAAATGTGCGGTGGGAGCGGGGAGGAGAGAAGACAAAATGAGGGGTGGAGAGAAGACAAAAAATGCGGTAGGAGAAGGAGGAGAGAAGACAAAATGAGGGGAGGAGAGAAGACAAAATGAGGGAGGAGAGAAGACAAAATGCGGTAGGAGAGGGAGGAGAGAAAACAAAATGAGGGTGGAGAGAAGACAAAATGTGGTAGGAGAAGGAGGAGAGAAGACAAAATGAGGGAGGAGAGAAGACAAAAGGTAGGAGAGAAGACAAAATGCGGTAGGAGAAGGAGGAGAGAAGACAAAATGAGGAGTAGGAGAGGGAGGAGAGAAGACAAAATGAGGGAGGAGAGAAGACAAAATGCGGTAGGAGAGGGAGGAGAGAAGACAAAATGAGGGAGGAGCGGGAGGAGAGAAGACAAAATGAGGGTGGAGAGAAGACAAAATGTGGTAGGAGAAGGAGGAGAGAAGACAAAATGTGGTAGGAGAGGGAGGAGAGAAGACAAAATGAGGGAGGAGAGAAGACAAAATGTGGTAGGAGAAGGAGGAGAGAAGACAAAATGAGGGGAGGAGAGAAGACAAAATCGGTAGGGAGAAGGAGGAGAGAAGACAAAATGAGGGAGGAGAGAAGACAAAATGAGGGGAGGAGAAGGAGGAGAGAAGACAAAATGAGGGAGGAGAGAAGACAAAATGAGGGGAGGAGAGAAGACAAAATGAGGGGAGGAGAGAAGACAAAATGAGGGAGGAGAGAAGACAAAATGAGGGAGGAGAGAAGACAAAATCACAGTAGGAGAGGGAGGAGAGAAGACAAAATGAGGGGTGGAGAGAAGACAAAATGTGGTAGGAGAGAAGACAAAATGTGGTAGGAGAGAAGACAAAAATGTGGTAGGGAAGGAGGAGAGAAGACAAAATGAGGGAGGAGAGAAGACAAAATGAGGGAGGGCGGGAGGAGAGAAGACAAAATGAGGGTGGAGAGAAGACAAAATGCGGTAGGGAGAAGGAGGAGAGAAGACAAAATGTGGTAGGAGAGGGAGGGAGAGAAGACAAAATGAGGGAGGAGAGAAGACAAAATGTGGTAGGAGAAGGAGGAGAGAAGACAAAATGAGGGAGAGAGAAGACAAAATGAGGGGAGGAGAGAAGACAAAATGAGGGGAGGAGGGGAGGGAGGAGGAGAGAGAAGACAAAATGAGGGAGGAGAGAAGACAAAATCACGGTAGGAGAGGGAGAGAAGACAAAATGAGGGTGGAGAAGACAAAATGTGGTAGGAGAGAAGACAAAATGTGGTAGGGAGAGAAGACAAAATGTGGTAGGAGAAGGAGGAGAGAAGACAAAATGAGGGGAGGAGAGAAGACAAAAGGAGGAGGTGGGAGAGAAGACAAAATGAGGTAGGAGAAGGAGGAGAGAAGACAAAATCACGGAAAGAAGGGGAGGAGAGAAGACAAAATGAGGGAGGAGAGAAGACAAAATCACGGTAGGAGAGGGAGGAGAGAAGACAAAATGAGGGAGGGAGGGAGGAGAGAAGACAAAAATGGGGTGGAGAGAAGACAAAATGGGGAGGAGAGAAGACAAAATGTGGTAGGAGAGAAGACAAATGTGGTAGGGAAGGAAGAGAAGACAAAATGAGGGAGGAGAGAAGACAAAATGTGGTAGGAGAAGGAGGAGAGAAGACAAAATGAGGGAGGAGAGAAGACAAAATGTGGTAGGAGAGGAGGAGAGAAGACAAAATGAGGGAGGAGAGAGAAGACAAAATGTGGTAGGAGAGGGAGGAGAGAAGACAAAATGAGGGAGGAGAGAAGACAAAATGCGGTAGGAGAAGGAGGAGAGAAGACAAAATGAGGGAGGAGAGAAGACAAAATGAGGGAGGAGAGAAGACAAAATGAGGGAGGAGAGAAGACAAAATGAGGGAGGAGAGAAGACAAAATGAGGGGAGGAGAGAGGAGGAGAGAAGACAAAAATGTGGGAGGAGAGAAGACAAAATGGTAGGGAAGGAGGAGAAGACAAAATGCAGGGAGGAGAGAAGACAAATGTGGTAGGAGAGGGAGAGAGAAGAAAAAGACAAAATGAGGGAGGAGAAGGAGGAGAGAAGACAAAATGAGGGAGGAGAGAAGACAAAATGAGGGAGGAGAAGGAGAGAAGACAAAATGAGGTGGGGAGAGAAGACAAAATGCGGTAGGGAGGAGGAGAGAAGACAAAATGTGGTAGGAGAGGGAGGAGAGAAGACAAAATGAGGGAGGAGAGAAGACAAAATGTGGTAGGAGAGAAGACAAAATCACGGTAGGAGAGGGAGGAGAGAAGACAAAATGAGGGAGGGGAGACAAAAGGAGGAGAGAAGACAAAATGTGGTAGGAGAAGGGAGGAGAGAAGACAAAAGGGAGGAGAGAAGACAAAATGGGAGGAGAGGGAAGAGAAGAAAATGAGGGAGGAGAGAAGACAAAATGTGGTAGGAGGGAGGAGGAGAGAAGACAAAATGCGTAGGAGAGGGAGAGAAGACAAAATGCGGTAGGAGACAAAGGAGGGAGAGAAGACAAAATGAGGAGAAGGAGAGAAGACAAAATGAGGGAGGAGAGAAGACAAAATGCGGTAGGAGAAGGAGGAGAGAAGACAAAATGAGGGAGGAGAGAAGACAAAATGAGGGAGGAGAGGGAGGGAGAGAAGACAAATGAGGGGAGGAGAGGGAGGAGAGAAGACAAAAGGAGGAGAGAAGACAAAATGTGGTAGGAGAAAACAAAATGTGGTAGGAGAAGGAGGAGAGAAGACAAAATGAGGGGAGAGGGAGAGAAGACAAAATGCGGTAGGAGAGAAGACAAAATGTGAGAAGGAGAAGACAAAATGTGGGAGGAGAAGGAGGAGAGAAGACAAAATGTGGTAGGAGAGGGAGGAGAGAAGACAAAATGAGGGAGGAGAGAAGACAAAATGTGGTAGGAGAGAAGAACAAAATGCGGGTAGGAGAGGGAGGAGAGAAGACAAAATTTGGTAGGAGCGGGAGGAGAGAAGACAAAATGAGGGGAGGAGAGAAGACAAATGTGGTAGGAGAGGGAGGAGAGAAGACAAAATGAGGAGGAGAGAAGACAAAATGGTAGGGAGGGGAGAGAAGACAAAATGCAGAGGAGAAGGAGGAGAGGAGGAGAGAAAAAATGAGGGAGGAGAGAAGACAAAATGAGGGAGGAGAGAAGACAAAATGCGGTAGGGAGAAGGAGGAGAGAAGACAAAATGAGGGGAGGAGAGAAGACAAAATGAGGGAGGAGAGGGAGGAGAGAAGACAAAATGCGGTAGGAGAGGGAGGAGAGAAGACAAAATGAGGGTGGAGAGAAGACAAAACGTGGTAGGAGAGAAGACAAAATGTGGTAGGAGAGAAGACAAAATGTGGTAGGGAGAAGGAGGAGAGAAGACAAAATGAGGGAGGAGAGAAGACAAAATGCGGTAGGAGAGAAGACAAAATGTGGTAGGAGAGAAGACAAAATGCGGTAGGAGAAGGAGGAGAGAAGACAAAATGTGGTAGGAGAGGGAGGAGAGAAGACAAAATGAGGGAGGAGAGAAGACAAAATGTGGTAGGAGAGAAGACAAAATGCGGTAGGAGAGGGAGGAGAGAAGACAAAATGCGGTAGGAGCGGGTGGAGAGAAGACAAAATGCACAGGTAGGAGCGGGTGGAGAGAAGACAAAATGCGGTAGGAGCGGGAGGGAGAAGACAAAATGAGGGAGGAGAGAAGACAAAATGTGGTAGGAGAGGGAGGAGAGAAGACAAAATGAGGGAGGAGAGAAGACAAAATGTGGTAGGAGAGAAGACAAAATCCCCAGTAGGAGAGGGAGGAGAGAAGACAAAAAATCACGGTGGGAGCGGGTGGAGAGAAGACAAAATCACGGTAGGAGCGGGGAGAGAAGACAAAATGAGGGAGGAGAGAAGACAAAATGTGGTAGGAGAGAAGACAAAATGTGGGAGGAGAGAAGACAAAATGCGGTGGGGAGAGAAGACAAAATCTGGTGGGGAGCGGGAGGAGAGAAGACAAAATGCGGTAGGGGGCGGGAGGAGAGAAGACAAAATGAGGGAGGAGAGAAGACAAAATGTGGTAGGAGCGGGAGGAGAGAAGACAAAATGCGGTTGGAGCGGGAGGAGAGAAGACAAAATGAGGGAGGAGAGAAGACAAAATGTGGTAGGAGGGAGGGAGAAGACAAAAACAACGGTAGGGAGAGGGAGGAGAGAAGACAAAATGCGGTAGGAGATGGAGGAGAGAAGACAAAATGAGGGGAGGAGAGAAGACAAAATGTGGTAGGAGAGAAGACAAAATGTGGTAGGAGAGGGAGGAGAGAAGACAAAATGAGGTAGGAGAGGGAGGAGAGAAGACAAAATGCGGTAGGAGCGGGAGGAGAGAAGACAAAATGAGGGTGGAGAGAAGACAAAATCTGTGGTGGGAGAAGGAGGAGAGAAGACAAAATGAGGGGAGGAGAGGGAGGAGAGAAGACAAAATCACGGTAGGGAGCGGGAGGAGAGAAGACAAAATGAGGGAGGAGAGAAGACAAAAATGCGGTAGGAGAAGGAGGAGAGAAGACAAAATGAGGGGAGGAGAGAAGACAAAATGAGGGAGGAGAGAAGACAAAATCCGGTAAGAGAGGGAGAGAGAAGACAAAATGAGGGGTGGAGAGAAGACAAAATGTGGTAGGAGAGAAGACAAAATGTGGTAGGAGAGAAGACAAAATGTGGTAGGAGAAGGAGGAGAGAAGACAAAATCACGGTAGGAGAGAAGACAAAATGCGGTAGGAGAAGGAGGAGAGAAGACAAAATGCGGTAGGAGAAGGAGGAGAGAAGACAAAATGCGGTAGGAGAGAAGACAAAATGCGGTAGGAGAGGGAGGAGAGAAGACAAAATGAGGGAGGAGCGGGAGGAGAGAAGACAAAATGAGGGTGGAGAGAAGACAAAATGCGGTAGGAGAGAAGACAAAATGTGGTAGGAGAGAAGACAAAATGTGGTAGGAGAAGGAAGAGAGAAGACAAAATGAGGGAGGAGAGAAGACAAAATGTGGTAGGAGAAGGAGGAGAGAAGAAAAAATGAGGGAGGAGAGAAGACAAAATGTGGTAGGAGAGGGAGGAGAGAAGACAAAATGAGGGAGGAGAGAAGACAAAATGTGGTAGGAGAAGGAGGGAGAAGACAAAATGAGGGAGGAGAGAAGACAAAATCACGGTAGGAGAAGGAGGAGAGAAGACAAAATGAGGGGAGGAGAGAAGACAAAATGAGGGAGGAGAAGGAGGAGAGAAGACAAAATGAGGGAGGAGAGAAGACAAAATGAGGGAGGAGAAGGAGGAGAGAAGACAAAATGAGGGAGGAGAGAAGACAAAATGAGGGAGGAGAGGGAGGAGAGAAGACAAAATGCGGTAGGAGAGGGAGGAGAGAAGACAAAATGAGGGTGGAGAGAAGACAAAATGTGGTAGGAGAGAAGACAAAATGTGGTAGGAGAGAAGACAAAATGTGGTAGGAGAAGGAGGAGAGAAGACAAAATGAGGGAGGAGAGAAGACAAAATGCGGTAGGAGAGAAGACAAAATGTGGTAGGAGAGAAGACAAAATGCGGTAGGAGAAGGAGGAGAGAAGACAAAATGTGGTAGGAGAGGGAGGAGAGAAGACAAAATGAGGGAGGAGAGAAGACAAAATGTGGTAGGAGAGAAGACAAAATGTGGTAGGAGAGAAGACAAAATGCGGTAGGAGAGGGAGGAGAGAAGACAAAATGAGGGAGGAGAGGGAGGAGAGAAGACAAAATGCGGTAGGAGCGGGTGGAGAGAAGACAAAATGCGGTAGGAGCGGGAGGAGAGAAGACAAAATGAGGGAGGAGAGAAGACAAAATGTGGTAGGAGAGAAGACAAAATGTGGTAGGAGAGGGAGGAGAGAAGACAAAATGCGGTAGGAGAGAAGACAAAATGCGGTAGGAGAAGGAGGAGAGAAGACAAAATGCGGTAGGAGCGGGAGGAGAGAAGACAAAATGAGGGAGGAGAGAAGACAAAATGTGGTAGGAGCGGGAGGAGAGAAGACAAAATGCGGTAGGAGCGGGAGGAGAGAAGACAAAATGAGGGAGGAGAGAAGACAAAATGTGGTAGGAGAGGGAGGAGAGAAGACAAAATGAGGGAGGAGAGGGAGGAGAGGGAGGAGAGAAGACAAAATGAGGGAGGAGAGAAGACAAAATGTGGTAGGAGAGGGAGGAGAGAAGACAAAATGCGGTAGGAGAAGGAGGAGAGAAGACAAAATGAGGGAGGAGAGAATAAAAAGTGTAGGGGAGGGAGAAGAGAATAAAAAATGTTGGGGAGGGAGGAGAGAATAAAAGTTGGGGAAGGAGAATGGAAAAGGGGAGGAAAGGCAAGTAGAAAAAGATGAGAGAAGAGAAAAAGGCAGGAGAAAATAACAAAAGAAGAGAAAGAAATCTCAAAAAGAAAAAGAAAAACAATCTGCGTGTTTTGTGCCAATAGTCAAGAACTGCTTTTCAGATGAAATAAAAAAAAAATTCAATGTTTTACTAGTTCTCACACTTGACCAAGTCAAGATTTAGTTGTGACCCAAGGTCAAGTTGTCCTAGTGTGTGTGGGTTAAACTTAAATCTAAAAGGAAAGAAAAGAGGAAGTTTTTTCTTTGGTCTTTTATCTCAATTGAAATCCTCACATGAAAAATATTCATCAAAAGTTGTGGAACAATAATAAACTAGATATACTTGGGAGAAATAAGGACAAAGACACACAGAAATAGCACTTCAAAATGTCTGCATTTCTATTATATATATATATATATATATATATAAAATCTTAAATGCCACCCACTAGGAGGGAGGGTCCTTAATTGTGCCTTCATCACAATATGTAGGGAGGAGTAGATGCGATAGGTAACAATAAACTGCAGAAGAACCTAAAGTTGATCACTGCATTTAAGTATTGCATTAATATGTAAGCTTATCTTTTAAAAAAGTTCAATGACAATTCTTCTTACACTACTTAATTTAAAGACAATTTAATGTATGTAGGTCCTTACTTTCCCTACAAACAATTACTTTTATTTCATAGGTGACTTTCGATGGATTTTGCAATTAATTTCGATTATTCACTAATCTATTTTCAAATTATAAAAATTGTTATCATACAAAAACTTTGTTGCAAAAAATCATGTTAAAAACAAAAAAAAAATAACAGTAATGAAAACTTGGGAATCTAAAATTTCAGGATTGCGGCTTGATTCCAGAATGGTATATGTTGGGTTATGGCCTTATGGTAAAGTTGAAAAAGTGTGACACAGTGACATAAACATTTCATTCACACACACACACACACATATATATATTATACACGCACACACACAAAAGTACCAAGTAGAGATAACATACTAAGTGTGCATATCTTAAATGCTATTGACTGTGAAACATTCAGTAATTATGAAGAGTTGATCAAAACATCTGTTTTTTTTTTTTAGGTCCTTCTTATAAACGTAGTATTTATACCTGATCAATTCTACAGTCTTCTTCAGGTATACAACCTATATGAAAATAGAAATGGTAATTTGAAAAATAGCCTAAATCAAAAAATGGTGGTCAAAAAGACAAAAATACCAGCAAATATGCTAGTCAGACAATACCATTCATAGCAATAGGCATAACACAGCAGTTTCCATATTTTCCATCAAGAAGGTTTCTTCATTTCTTTTCAAACAATTTGAACCTAGCCTAATTTGTAATAAATTTATCGGGGTGTATCAAAAGTATTTTTATTTGTTTTTACTAACATTAACCCTTATTTCATGTACACATCTAAAGATTATCTAGTACTTGCTCATATTGAAATCCTCAATGTTCTTATTGATACGTAGATGACACTTATTTTGTGTATGTGATAGTAAGGAGTGCTGTGAGATTTTCCATGGATTACTGAATGAATTCCATTAATCGATAAGGTTTACATGTGAAAAGGAGAACAATGTAGTTTATCTGGTGCATACATAAGACATTTTTTTTTAACTTCTGTGTATTATAAACCTACTTTTAATGAATTGTATACTCATTTGGATTCTTTTTCACTTAAACAATGAAAATTGAATCTGATCAAGACTGATTCATCATATCATAAATATTTGTTTTAAAAACAAATTAAATTCTGAAATTTTTATGGAGGTTTTTTAAAACAGATAAAGTCTTGATGTTGAGCAATCTAACATTTGTGCTACTATTGTAAAATTTAACAAATGAATAAATTAAAATTATACAATCCATAAAAGTTTTCTGTCAATCAGTGATTATAAAGGATTGGTTTTTATAAAAGACAGGAAATTGTGGAGAGCTGTGATTGTCAAGGTCCTGAAGGAACAAAAGTTACCCTGAACAACATTGCTCGTAGGATTTACATTAACAAGTAGAAAACCATTCATAAAATGAAAGAAACTGTTTTTACTTGTAATTTCAATATGAAACTAGGAAATTTGAATTTCCAGTCATAGAAAAATCAGAATAGTGATTAAAAGCAGAAATATTTTTCAATGCAGTTCACCCATAAGTCATTTAGTTAAATAAATGTAAATTAAGTTATATAATAAATCTATCTATAAAATGCAGGATGTGTGTGCGTGTGCGTGTGTAATGACTGCATGGCTGCAATTTTCAACGGATTTGCACCAAAATTTACATGCACATGCTCCAAGTTAGTGGGAATGCCAAGACCGACTTTGCATTTCCCAACTCCCATCAATAGTGGAAATAATCGATTTTTCATGCTTCTACGGCAGTCTTCATGTAGTTTGCGGCCATTTTGTACTGGCCAGAGTGAGAGCCAATAGCTGGCTGCCACGAATAGGCAGGAAGATTCTATTGGCCAGCGTGAGAGCCAACAGCTGACTGACACGAATGTTAACTAGCATGCAAAAAAAAATTGATAGGTGCATTCGTCACAAGTGGGAAAAATTTAAATCTGCATGGCACTTTACTCCAATTGGCTCATTCGCTTGCTTAAACTCGACGTTGATTCTGATTCCGCAGAACTGGGTTGGGTGTGAAAAAGTATTTGTTGTTAACATTCTTTTTTTATTCGGTTTTTCCAGTCACGAGTCCTTTTTTAAAGCTGATCGTTTTGTGTTCATTTTGTTTGGTTCTTTTTTGTAACAGATTTAATGTTTAGTGTAGAGCGTAGAAAAAATTCGAAGTGTAAGATAGGCAAGAAGCAAAGCATGTAGCAACATCAGCATGGCAAAGGGCACTTCTTTAAAAGCAAGGAAGGGCAAAAATATTTTAAGTCAAGTGAATAGCGATTGCTGTATGAGTTGTACGATTTTTGAACCAAGCACGGGCAACACCGGGCCATGCTGCTAGTATATTTCTAAATTTAACAAAAGAGAATTTGAAGAGAAATTTAAAGGTTTGGTTTGGGTTTTGTTTTATGGCATATCAACCTCAATGGGTTATTTAATGCTGACAAAATTTTTATTGCTGGTAATATGTTTTTCATCAAAAATCTATTTCTGGGAATATTTTTTATTCAATAAATCTATTTCTGGGAATATTTTTTATTCAATAAATCTATTTCTGGGAATATTTTTTATTCAATAAATCTATTTCTGGGAATATTTTTTTTTTTCAAAGAATGTGTAGTTGTTTGTATTGCTGGTATTTTTTTAAAAGTATTGCTGATAATTTTTCCTTCAAAAATTATTGCTGGCAATAATTTTTTTTATTACAAAGTATTTCTGGTATTAAAACCTATTATTACACAAACTTGTGTGTTAACTATTTGCCCATAGCTGGGACCCTAACAGGTGCTACCACCCTGGGTCAGGATGGACCTGGGAACACAAGCAAATAAGAGGTGGTTCCACGCTCCTCAAAACTTCCTGATCAGAGGCCTTGCTGTTGGACGTAGTTTATTGTCTTACTCAGGATGTAGATATAGTTTATCGTCAAACCCAGGACAAAGAAATTTAAAAGATTCACATGAAATTCAAAATAAAATCAACAATGAATTACTGTATTTGATGGCATATACAGCACACTTTTTTTTAACTAAAAATATCTTTTAAAATTCCTCTGAGTCTTATAAGCCATATGTAGGTTTAAAATTTGTGATAGTCGGCTGACATTAGCTACCTAGCAACTCCTATTAGCTTGGACTTAAACATGGTGCAATGGAACACGTGGATGGCAATGCCTGATGACGATTTTACACTCACAGAAAAAATAAAAAGACCCAGCATTGCACAAGTCTATGAATAGGTGAACCAAGCTTCGGATAATATTAGACCAGAAATTGTTGTGAAATCTTTTAGAAAGCGTAGCATTCTCAATGCTCTTAATGGAACAGAAGATGATGTATTATTTAACAACGATGATAATAGTATTGAAAATGAGTATCAGAGTTTTGATGACGAATTTTATTGATTTGAAGATGAAGAAAATTTTAATGGTAACTCTACTGTTTTGCTCAATTGTAAGAATTGCTTGATTTTTATTTTGTTTACTTACTTTTGGATATAATAAAGTTTATATAGGCTCATGTTCTTTTTTTCCTATTATTTTTCATTTAATTGTAATCGTGGCTTGTTTAACCAAAATAATACCTTATAAATATAGCCTAGACTGTACCATTTACTAATAATTTTACTAATTACTAATTTTTTCTTGATGTTTCATACTGAAATTGGGGTATGTCTTATACAACCATGCATCTTATATGCCGTTAAATATGGTACTTCTTTTTAACAGAATTTTACACCAAAATTTGGAAAGATGTGTTTTAGTTTCTTTTTAAATGGAGTAAATTGAAAGTTATGAAACATTCAGGTATTTGATAATGGCAAAATATTTCACAAAAAGAAAAAATATTCTACCTTGAATATTCTGAATGTCAGAAACAAGTGTTTTGTTTTGTAAACATATCAACCTCAATGGGTTATTTAATGCCAACAAAATTTTTTATTGCTTGTAATATTTTTTCCAAAAATGTATTGCTGGTAATATTTTTTCTTCAAAAATCTATTTATAATATATATTAGCTAATATTTTTTTTCTCAGAAAATGAATACCTGGTAATATTTTATTTTAAAAAATGTATTGCTGGTAATAATGTATTTCTGATAAATTTTTTTTTTTTTTTTTTTTTTTTTTACAAGCAAGAAAGTATTTCTGGTATTAAAACCTATTTTTACACTTTCATAGTGTTTTTACTCCAGTTTTGTGGTTAACTATTTGCCTATAGCTGGGACCCTAACAGGTGCTACCACCTCAGGTCAGGGTGGACCTGAGAATATCAGCAGTGAAGAGGTGGTTT
>CAHIKZ030002022.1:267500-450000 GCA_903632075.3 Acanthosepion pharaonis
GGCTACTGGAAAGCCCAATGTCTGGCAACAGGACTCTGCAACACGCCACACAATCAAGAAATCTCAGTCATGGTTGTCAAACAATTTCTGCAACCACATCATCCCTTACATCTGGCTACCTAACTCCCCAGATTGCAACCCCCTTGATTATTATGTGTGTGGTACAGTTGAGCCAACAAAACTCCTTGTAACACCAAAAATGAATTGAAGGCATGGATTATGGCAGCATTCACTAACTTACACAAGACCTTCCAGAAAAGTTGCAGGAGATTCCAAGGTCATCTGGAGGTCGTGGTTGAAGCCAATGGTGATTTTATTGAATAAATTTACTCTTTAGTATTTGAAGATATTTTAGTGTAATTTTGGTAAATATATCTTTTGAAATGAGATGTCAAGATTATTTTTGTTTTTGTGTAATTTAGATGATAATTTATTCATTGCACCCTTTATTATATATTAATATATACTTTTTAATACATTCAGTTTTAGAGCTAGAATAAAAAACATAAACCCACTTCTTCTCAGTACTCAGTCTTCTTTCACCAGATACCTTGACAAAATATCTTGTTACTGATATGTCACAAAGTCTGACAAGGAGAGTGGGTGAGAAAACTTGAATAAACTCTTCTCCTATAACTACTTTAACAGATATTTATACTATTTACATTGTTTGGACTGTTGGAGAGAGGAGACATAGTCATTTTACCTTTAGTGATAAGTATGGGACACTTCTGATGTGATATGGGCATTAGCAACAATACTATTGACAAATACAAGAACTGAAACAATATCCTGAAAATTTGAGTCATGTTCTTAAATAGCCAAGCCAGATCAAGCCAAACCCATTCAGAAATATCTAAATTGTTAACTGGATGTAACCACTTTCTCAGAGCAATAATTAAAAATGGTTTTGAGTGAATGAAGAGGATCATATTTCTTTATATCTTGTGAACTGGTACTGCAGAATCACCGAAAATTGTACTGCATAATAGAAACTACACAACTTGAAGACATTCAACAAAAGTAACAACTAAAATAAATAGCACATGTAATTTGAAAAGAAAATAATGACATAATGAAGTGGTTGTCTTTCTACACTACTTCAAACAAAAAGTTAGGAAGGAAATCACTATCAATAGTGGAAAGAGAAATAATAGTTAGTGGACTTGTTTTCTTCAATAGAAAGATTTTATAAATTTCAACAGAAAGGAGCACTGGCCACTTGGTCAATAAATGTTGAAGGTTTCATTATTAGAAACCAGCTAGTTCCCTCTGTCTTTTTTACAAATACTTTCACGGTAACTGCTCCGATGAGCTGCTTTCGCTGGTTCCCAGACTTCATGAATTTAAGTGTTCAACTAGGCTGGCATCTCGCTCTCACCCTTTCACTGTCAAAACTGTTAAATGTAGCCATCTCTCCTACTCCAGTAGCTTTATGTCTCACACTTCTTGCCTGTGGAACTCCCTCCCAATTTCTTGTTTTCCAGATAGCTATAATCTCCAACTATTCAAATGTAACGTCAATCGACGTCTCCAGGTGCCCTGGTCTATCCCCTAACCTTCTCTTCATCCTTTCCTTTATCACTCCTCTTTGCTCTCACTCCAACTCAACTCTCTGTAACCCCTTGTGTGCTACTGGCTTTCCACTTTGCCTGGAGTTGAATACTTAAAAAGAAGTAAAAGAAAGAGAAGAAAAAGAAAATGAAGAAAAAAGAAAAGAAAATTATCATTTAGACAAGATCTCAATGTTCTTGACAAAATCAAGAGAAGCATCTGCAATGTAATCGATCCTGACTTGGCATCTCAACTTCAGTCACTTTCTCACTGATGTGACATGGCTTTTCGCTGTTTTTTTCTATAATTATTTTAATAATTATTATTGTTTTTTTTTTTTCCATGATGCCTGGACTATGTGAGTTTAAGCGTGCTACTAGATTGGCATATAGGTCCCACTCTTTTACTGTTGAATTAGTTAAATGTAACCACCACTTCTACGCCAGCAGTATCTTGTACTTCCCACCTGTGGAACTCTTCCGTTTCTTTGCTATCCTGATAACTACAATCTTCAAAAATTTAAATGCAATGTCAATTGCCATCTTCCATCTTGAACACCATTTGGCTTTTATCCTTTCCTCAATCAACTCTTTCACATCCTGCAAATCTGTGTACTATTGCCATTCATGCCTTGCTTGGGCTGAAATGATTATTATACATATATATATATATATATATATATATATATATAAGAAAAATCACCTTTTCAGATCTGAGTTCTTTCTTCCAGCATTTTTCAAAATGAATTCAGCAAGCAAGAAGCCACTGTTTACCAATGAAAAGGTGAAAAACTAGGTATGTGTTAAGGAAGAAAAAAAAGAGAGAAGGAAAGAAAAAAGAGAGAGTGACTAGTTTGTTCAAATTCAATCTGTTCACCCACTAGTTACTCCTTTACCCAGAAGAACCATCAAATGATACTGGTGTTTTCTGTGTGGGTGTGTATGATGCCTGTGAGGAGAATCACAACCCATCCCAATTTTTGTCCATAGAAATTCTGCCATTACCCACAAAATTGACAAATGAATGACTATTAACTGTTTAGTCATCTAAGAAATAAAGTGTATATTCTACTCATCGTTTTATCAACCAATGAAATGTTGAGTTTTCACTCTCAAATCATGACAAATTCTATGAAAATGGTGATCTTTACCACACCTAGAAAAATGAGTCAGGGATGAATTGGCTTGCCATGTTACCAGGAGTTAAATAATATTCTGAATATATATATATATATATATATATATAAAAGAGGGGTAAAATACTGAGAATGTTACAAAAGATAAAAGGAATTTTATACTGGAAAATTAAGAGATATAGGGAGGAAAGAAAAAAAAAAAAAAATGAAAATATGAGTAAGAGATAAGATAAAATTAAGAGGAGAAAAAGAGAGACAGGGTAAATAAAAGAGAGGAGAGAAAGTGAGAGAAAGCTGAGTCAAGCAAATGTGTAAAAAAGTGGTAGACAGGAAAAAAAAAAAAAAAGGGGGAGAGGTGGAAAGAGATAGGAAAAGAAAAGGCAAGAGAAACAGAGAGAGTGAGAAAGGCAAGAAAAAGAAAAGAGAATGAAAAGAACAATAGTGAGAGAGAGAGAGAGAGAGAAAGCAATGGTGCATGCAAAAGGAGAGAAAGAGACATGGGATAAAAAGGGGAGAGAAGAGTAGGAGAGAAAGAGAAAAGGGATGTAAAAGTTGAAAGAAAGAGGAGAGAGAAAAAGAGACATGGGGACATAAAAGGAGGGAGGAAGAAGACAGAGAGACAGGCAATTAAAAGCAAAAGAAAACTTTTTATTTGATCCACATCTTGTGCAGTTTAAATGGAACTTTTCAGAACTGTCAATTATTTATAACTGATAATATTCTCTACTGGCATATATTCCTGCACTACCAGATGCAAAGATTGAACTCACAAAATTCAAAGAACTATGTCATGTTTCAATCAACACAGAACCTGATTGAATGATTTGAGTATAATATATGTGCTCTTTCTTTCAGTTGCTTTATTTTCCAGTGTTGTTCTAAATGAAACAATGCATAATAATTACTCTTTTCTTGCTATTAATTCATACAAAGAATATATAAATCTATACCCATAAAGCAGCAGAACACACAAGAAAGGGATTCAAAGAGTAATAGAAGTATAGAGTAATTTGCCATGGTTAAATGTAATTGGCAGAAATGCCCAACAAACAGAATTGACAAAGTTTGCAATAAACAACAAAAAAAAAAAAGGCAAAAATAATATGGAACAAACAATCTGGAGTTAGAATGCTGAAGGTAACAAACTTTTACTCACATTAATCTTATATATATATATATATATATATATATATATATATATATATATATATATATATATTGAGGCACGTGTTATTAAACACTACGGAACTTTACCATTTAAGAATCTTTCTTTTGGTTTTTTTCTTACTTTCTTGCAAGTTTCTTTTATATTTGGGTCTAAGTTATTGAAAGAAGACCCCAGTCCTTGGTTTTTTGCTGAGCATTTTTCATCATGGTTGTATGTTTTGGTTTTAAGTAAGTTGTTTTTTATTTTTATAGATAATATTTTGAGTTATTCAAGCAGTGTTGTTGGATTAGTTCATTAGCAATTGGGAGGGGGTTTGGCAATTATTATTTGGCAGATTAGTTATTAAATATATTTAAGATGTTTCTGCTAGTATTAAATCCTATTTTATTTATGCTGGGTTTTTGGTTTTTAATTGTATTTATAATAACATCTGTAACAATGAAAGTGATAATAGTTCAATTATATAGTAAATTTGTTTTAATTTTTCAGAATTTTTTTAGAAGGTACATTTTCCTCACTTTAAAAATTATAATAGAATTTCTTTTTCAATGCAAAATCACAAGAGTCTTAATCACTTCTGTCCGCCACTTCTGGGTGGTTGGATCATAACTTCTTCATTCCAGCTGATAGCTGATTTCACAGTCTTCTAATGGTTTTCTCCAGTCATCATTGTGTCGTTTAGATCCTGGAAAAGATGTATAAATCTGCCAGATCTCCTGAGCAAGATGAAATTGACTGTACTAGTCAGATTACAGCAGTATAAGAAATAACTTCTACTAAGGCATAAGTTAACTCTCTCATAACAAGTTGTTTTAAAGTGTCAGCAATAATCACTTTTGTTGGTGCTGTGAGTGTACAACAATATGGCATCATTGATTCAGGTAAGTTCTCTATACATTTACCTGGCAAAGTAATTAGGACTGGGGGGGGCACATTTTGCAAATCATGCTGATGGCTGCTCCTGATGACTGCTTAAGCAGTTTTATGCACCTGAATAAATAGGATGCCCTACCAAATTCCACTTCCAAACATGATATCTATCAATTTAGCCCAACTGGTTAATACTGACCACATGTCTCTCCAGAGGTAGTTCTACTTTACACCTGTGACCTCCCAATTTTGACACACATGCATTTAGGGCCTTACTTAATTTCCTGTACACACACATTTACTATGACCTGACAGTTCCCATCTTTTGACCCCGACAACGGGCCAGTTAAAATACCTATTGTTTCAAATCTGTTATAGTTCTTGAACTCACAGCTGTGAGTCAATACACTCCTCTAAACTGTGGAAATTGATATTTTCATTTTAACACTTTCAAACCACTGAGCTCAGTAATCAGTAATATTCTCAGGTCTCATATTTATAAAATTGCGCAGGTCACATGTTTTAATTTCTGATCCATGCAGTTTACATCTTAAAATGTCAATCTGAGAATGATGATTAAAAAAAATGTAAAAATTAATAATGAAAAAATTCATCTAAAGAAAAAAAGAAAGGAAAAAAAACCCAGAACAACTTAATCAAATGAAATGTCCTTTTCCTAAAAATAAAGATTAAAAATTTATTCAATTTTGAAACCATCTGACCACAGTTCTGACCTAATAAAAGCCAGTCTGATTAGAAGAGAATTCTTTAAGAAGAATATGCATTGAAAGTGTACCGATTTCACAATTCTTGATAGTCAACCTTAGACCATGCTCATACACAATATCACAATGATACAAGTATTAGTAATACAAAAAAATAAAGAAAAAAAACAGATCCACCCAGTTTGCTAATTTTAACTTCAATACAAGAGTGGGGGAACAACACTTTCTGGCTATAATATCTAATAAGTTTATTTATTACTCTGTCCTCATAAAATTCTAATGCTGAGCTTGTCACTCATTCTGACCTGAGGTTGCCTGACATAAAGAAGCTGTTGAAGCTTTTCTACTTTGCCTCATTACCTCCATATTTCTTATAAACCAATATTGACTTATAAATAAAAACTTGGATATTTTGCAAATATATGTTTTCTTTACAATCATTATTAATTTTATTCAGGACTACCAGCAAACATTACCCCCAAAATAGTGTGTATTGTTGAAGTCTGTAAGCTCTTGCATCTTAGAATATATATATATATATATATATATATATATATATATAATTCAAAGATTTTAAAATTGGCCTCATCTAAATTAAAGAGTGTATGTAAAAACTTCTAACAAAGTTTTTGTCATTGCCTACATTTCTTTCTCCATTATATGGAAAACTTGGAACAGAATTTAAAAAATATATACAGATAATTCAGAATTCTGGATAACCGAATACTTAAATTATCAAAATGGAATGAAGGAAAAAGGCATTTTCTGAAAGAAATTTAACATTTATATCATCAAACAAATTGAACTGATTTTTTTTTTTTATCAAATGTTGAGTATGAATTTCTAAATTCTCAAAACACTTTTCCAAGATTAAATAGCAGAATTGGTTTAGTTTGGATAATTGAAAAATACTTTGATGATTTCAATTTTTCTCTTAATTTTAATGTCCAAATAATCGAGGTACAGCTAATCAAGGAAGTACAATGACTACCAGGCAACAAAAGCCCAATAAATCATTAAAAATTCTTTTTTTTGTTTTTTAGAGAACTGAATAACCTGAGGAGGAACGGTAATTTTTGGGACCATAGTGCATAGCAGTAAGATGACAAAGTAATGTGTGATATCTTTATAACTGACAATCTCATGTCCAATATCTCAGCACTGCTTAGAAAACAGACACTGAACTTATATTTCATCAAAAGTGATGTCCTGCCATGTATTTACATACAAATAGACACCAGCATTTGTTTGAGCTTTCTTTCACCTGACTCATATTTATTTGTTTCACTGACATATAAAGTTATTATTTCATTGTTTATAAATAGACGAAATAATTCATCTTCAGAAAGGTTATCAGGTACATTCATGGGACCAGTAGCTTTCATAAAATTAGTCAGCCATAGATAATAGTAGCCGCTCAGCACCTAGAAGTCATCATAGCTTTCCTTCCCGTCACTAGCAACATTATAATCTATCTCCGACCACTTCACTGTCAGTATCTGCTTGAGTAAAGCTTTCAAAATTATCATTCGAGTCAGAATCAAAGAAAAACTGTTTAATAAAGACTTTGTTGGATCTTGAAGTGGCCATTTTTGGGTTTGATCAATATTACACCTCGTATAGAAGAAATCAAAATGGTGTCGGAAAACGGAAGTTTAGCCTCATTCCAAAGTGGAAGTAGACTATTTCCAACTTAAAACACCAGAAATAACAATTGACAAGTGTTTATTTATAGCAACCCTCTCGAGGTGACAGAATGCACCTAGAGCTGCAAAGGGAGAGAATTCTACAGCAACAATTTTTGCCTCCAGCTAGATAAAGTTTATTCATTTCACCCCAAGCAAGGCAGCAAACCACTAAGACACAAGTGTGAAAGAATAAGGGGAAAAAAAAAAAAAAGGAAACATTATCACAAAAAGCATAATCAATCAAGAAGAGATTAGATAATGATTGGAACTGCATTTAAATTTTTGAAGATCAAAGTTGGCTGGAAAGCATGGAACCAAAAGAGAGTTCTTGGAAATCTCTCATATAATGTTGTTATCCATCTCACACTATTCAAAATAACAAACATATGCAACTCTGGAATACCTGGGTGAAAACATCAGTGTTATGCATAAGTAAAGATGTTCAAATTGCTAGTGTAACCTGTTTCCAGGTAGGCCTTAACCAGATTTTTTTTTTCTTTTTATAAACCTGTGCAGGTTATACTTAGTGAGAAGAATGCACTCCATAGGTGGGTTTCATTAATTAATCTGCAATGAAACAGAGAGACTGAAATGCTAATACTTTATTACTCAACCGTTTACTTTTCTGCCCAAGTAGTAAGGCTGGGTAGCTAACCTGCATATTTCTACCCTAAGACAGAGACTCAGGTTGGTGACAGTATCAGCTCAAGTCAATCTCAAACCACACACAAAGAGAAACAGTATTAATACACATTGTAAGAATATACAGTGGAAATCAGATCCAATAAAATACCTTTGCTACCTGTCAGGTGATACCTTTATTATAAATTTATGGAGCCAGTAAATAAAAATCAGTTTATTTATTAATATCAATTAAATTCAGTCTCTTTATTTAAATTAATTTCATCTTTGCCCAACAAGACACACACACAGACCAACATGTTACAGACATGAAAATCATTTTTATGCTTTTAAAAATTATTTTTTATTTTCTTTTTATGATTTTGTCATCAAATATAGACATTTACTTAGCTGAATAGATCAAAAGGCCAAACGGATAGTGATACGAAAAATTGTGTCACTCCAATTTTGTTTGAGATTTTGTTTATGCTATTAATCTATCATATCTGATTATCCTTAAACAAACACTTCTGGCCCCTATTTAACAACCATCTCTGTCATTCACAGCTCTACTCCGTTTTTCCATTCTGATCCCAGTGTCTGTGAGTTTATCGAGGAAAATAACGAGAATATTTCCATAAGTTGCAGAACATTCTGAACAACAAAGTTGAAAAAAAATCTTTCAATCTTTGTTAAGGAAAAAGAAAAAAATTTCTTTAAGTGAGGAATTGAATATTTATCTTCCCATATGATGTTGTTATCCATTTCACACTATCCAAAATTCTAAACATTTACAACTCTGGAATACCTGGGTGAAAACACCAGAGTGTTAAGCGCATACCTGTACAAAGTAAAGATGTTCAAATTGCTAATATAACCAGTTTCCAGGTAGACCATAACCAGATTTGTTTTTGTTTTTTTTTTTATAAACCTGTGCAGTCCAACCTGTGGAATTTAGCTAAAGAGGCTCATCAGCAGGCAAAATTTAAGTCTATCTTTTTGATTGTCCTCAAATGAACATTTCTGTCATCCATATGTTGATCCAGTTCTTCCTTTCCGATCCCAGAGTCATCTATGAGATGACCAATGAAGTTTTATCTCACCTGCCTCTTTATCTTTCTCCCATAATAATTTGGATCCAGTAGTATAAATCATTTTAATCGTTTCATCCCAAGCAAGGTTGCAATGTCACTGGTACACAGGGGTTACAGAGAGTGAAAGTGAGAGAAAAACTGGGTATAATGGGGATCTAGGAAAGGATAAAAGCTGAACAGGGTTCAAGAAGATAGGAGATAGTGATGGATGTTGCATTTAAATATTTGAAGAGTTTAGTTAACAAGAAAGCAAGGAAACAAAAGAGAGTTCCAGAGGCTGGGAACCGTTGACCAATGAAGTTTCTTGTGTGTCTGCCTCTTGATCTTTTTTTTTAGATCTGATAGCATAAACTGCTACACAGCTTCTTCCTTACTTCTCCAGCAATGGCTACAAAACCCCCTTCAACTTTCACAGATTGTGTCCATAATGTTTGGTAGACTTCCATATTGTTCACTGGATGAATGTAGTTGAGTATAAATACCAACTAGTTTTTTTATCAGTGTTTTTGTTAATGCTTGACCTGCATATTGACTGATGAGGGTTCTTGTTGGTTTGCCTCTCCAACTTTTTTCCATAACTTGAATCTGATGGTATAAACTGATTCACAACTTGTTTATTTCTCCAGGAAAGTTTACTTAACATTACCACCTAAAATCAGTCTCTTTTTTTGCTTGTCAAATTGCATCTTCATCCCACAACACATTATGTTATAGACATGAATATCATTTTCATGTTTTAAGAATTATTTTTTATTTTCTTTATGCGATTTCATATTCAAATATAGGTCTTTACTTTGCTGAATAGATCTGAAGACCAAATAGATAATCATACAAAAAAAATGTGTTATTCCAGTTTTGTGTCAGATTTTGTTTATTCTATCTATCAATCTTATCTGATCATCCATAAATGAACACTTCTGACCCCTTATTTCCAACCGTTTCTGTCATCCACAGCTCTGTCTAGTTCTTCCATTTTGATAGCAGCAATACCAGTGGTATTTTGTGCTGACCAATGTTTCTTGCAAGTCTGCACCTTGATCTCTGTCCCATAATTTGGATCCCATAATATAAACTGATGAACAACTTCTTGTTTACTCCTCCAGTAATGAACACTAAACCACATTCACCTTTCACAGATTGTGTCCGTAATCTTTGGTCAGTTCCCATACATATCTTTGTTGGGCATTTTATGTTTCCAGCTGGCATTTAACGCTGTTCTCAATAATCAAGTATATGTATTAAGTTTTTGTTTGTTTGTTTTGTCAGTTGTTTTGGTTAATGTCCAACTGCTTGACTGCTATAAGAGGAAAGGTCTGTTCCTATGGTTGACCTAGAGTTGTACTTTCTGACCATTTTATTATTTTTGACTTCAAGACCATATTCCTTTTTGATAGTGCTGTATAGAATTGCCAAAGTATGAATAACACTGTTCAATGTAAATCTAGCATTAAATGTTTACTTCCTGCAAAAAAGAAAAAAAAAGTACTCATTTGCTTACTGCATGATTTATGCATAAACCTATATGCAGGAATTTTGGTTTCAAAATCATTTTGGAGCTTCTCTGTACTTACATTCAGTACAGTTTCTTTTAAGAGGATGCAGTAAGCTTTCAAAAAAGGTAGAACATTCGGAAATACATACTGTTCAACAAACAACATGGCATGACGCATGACAGTAATCCATGTAGCATTTCAGCAAGAAAGTTTATTGACTTCATATAGGAAAACATCAAAATATATAAATGGACACTGAGGCCAATCTTCAGGCCTGAAGATTGCACTCAAGCATGAAACAGACTGTTGTCAAATTCAGTATCCACTTTTATATTTACATACGCTTTACCTTTAATAGTGAACAAATTTAATCATAAGTATAGCATACCTTAAAACTATATTTTTATCATATATATATATATATATTATTTACATTATTCGGACTATTGTCCTCATCTTTGTCACCATATTTATTACAAGAGCGCTGCACGCGCTCCAGCCTTCTTCAGGTGGTTGGAATGTTGAACTGAACCCTTTATTTAAGCTCACTGGGGTAGACTGTTCTAGTTCCACGTGCCATGTTTTTTAATGGATGTCAGTTATCAGTTATCTCCTGTTAATTTCTCTCTGAAAGTTCTCCACTGCCTTAACCGGTATTGAACTCACACTCTTTGGGTCCTGTTACTGGATCTAACCAACGCCTTTATCCACTGTGTCATGTGTCCTTGAGGACACATGGCAACCACCTGAAGAAGTAAAAATGTTTTGATTATCATGGCGGCCTAAACGTTGTAATAAATATGGCGACAAAGATGAGGACAATAGTCTGAATAATGTAAATAATGTACATAATACCTCATCTCAAATATAGACAGATATATATATATATATATATATATATTTGGACAAAATTTTATACCACAGAATTTACATATTGTTTTAAAAATGATGGAGTGTATGCTTTTTCTTTTTAAAGGAACCTTTTTAAAAATATTCTGACAAAGTTTTTAGAGTAGCGAGCAAAGCTCAGTCAGCTAAACATTTACGTATTTTAGAAGCTGTTCATATCAAAGCTTCATTGACTGACTTTGTGCAGGCAGAAGAGCATTTTTCATTCTCTGAGTCTCTTGGGTGGGTCATGAGTACAATTTTTTTTTTCTGTTTTATACTTACTAGGAGCTTATTTACATCGATTTATTGTTTTTTCTTTTTTGGTTTTAGTAATAAATTTATTTTAGTGGTGACTCCTTATTTTACTCTTCATGCACTTTTCTGATTATTTTTTTGTATGTTTTTTTTTTTCCAATCTTCCTGAAGAAGTATTGGACAAAATGGTTCCTTTAAAAGAAAAAGAATGTGCTCAATCATTTAAAAAATTATATATAACTTTGATTAATTAAAAATTATCTGATAGACACACTCACACAATTCCAAATTAGATTATGCCATGCAATAATATCCTTAAGAAAGAGCAAATGTCCAAAATTAACTTTTATTATTAAGCAATATATTATGTCTGTTGATGAAATCAACTGAAATATCTAACCCCTGATGAGCAAATTTCATCTACAAAACTTCAAGTTGAGTTATAAATTTTAAAAGTTTTTATGCTATGTGTTTATTAGTAATGCTTTATTTCTTAATATTGAGCACTTTACTTACAAGGACTTCTTTCCTGAAAAGCATTATCCTCTAGAAATACACAAGAGGATTATTTTTTCCCCCCAAAAACACAATCTTTTAATATAAAAGCCTAAACAAGTGACTATATAAATACAAAAGTGATATTTTAAATAACAACACACAAAACAGACCACAATTCTGTCATAGGGAATGCTACTTTGATTAAAAGAGAAAATAATCCGCTGAGATGGAAATATGTGGAAAGTGCCTTGATTGCTAGTTCACTCACGAAAAATTTGTGTCCCGGCTCTTACAATATATCACCATTCTTGGTAGATTTTATATTGTCACAGTGCAGGGTAGTCAGGGACAAAGGTGATAAAGAGAAAAAGAATAGATAATTTTAGCTAGATTGAGAAAAAAAAAAAAAAAAAAATTCTTTTATAAATTTTTGAAACTACCTGTGTCTCGTTTTGTGCGCACATGTAGACATGGCAACACAACAAGGCCAGTCCTATGAAATCCTAATGGATGAAAAAAGTCACAACCTTTCCAGTTTATATTTTTTTTTAAATAATGTTTGTTGATATATAAAATTATATATTGTTTTTTTATATTTATATATATATATATATATATATATATATATATATATATATATATATATATATTTAAAAAAATTATAACACCATCACTTGATAAGACACCAGAAGTGTTAAAACAAAATGGCTATTTTGTAGTGATTTTATAACATATTTATGTTATAATTTTCAAATAAATAATTATATTTGCTCTACTCTGTATTGAGCACTCTTATAAGAATAGTATTTGTTGGTTATTGGAATTTATTCCATATATACCAATCCTATACTTGTGT
The DNA here is from genome assembly GCA_903632075.3 of Acanthosepion pharaonis. Classification (NCBI taxonomy): domain Eukaryota; kingdom Metazoa; phylum Mollusca; class Cephalopoda; order Sepiida; family Sepiidae; genus Acanthosepion; species Acanthosepion pharaonis. The sequence goes on from CAHIKZ030002022.1 coordinate 280,349, forward strand.
GTGTATATATATATATATAATTAAAATTTGCTATATTTATAACAGAATAATGCTCAGTATCAGAAAGAATATTTATAGATACAGACAGTGTCAACATAGGAATCAACACTTCATGGTGACTGCCAGTTTCAGAGTTCAAACTAATGTTGTTATACTTATCACACTGTGCAAAACCCAAAACATTTATAAGTCTGGAATACCTGGGTGGAAACTCCAGGTGTGTTAAGCAGATACCTGCGAAAGGTAAAGATGTTCAAATTACTAGTGTAGCCTGCTTCCAGGTAAGCTTTAACCGGATTTTGTTTTCTTTTTATAAACCTGTGCAGGTTATATTTAGTGAGAAGAATGCACTCCATAGTCTGGTTTCATTAATTAATCTGCAATGAAACACAGACAGACAGGCTAATACTTCATTACTCAACTGTTTACTTTCCTGCCCAAGTAGCAAGGGCAGGGGGGGTTACCTTGTAAAACGGTCTGAACATCACATTGAAGTGTGAAACTGGCAGTCCATACACTGATGATTCCTACGTCCATACTATTTTCTCTCTATTATTATATATATAAAAATATAGTTTTAAGGTATGCAATATTTATGAGTTAAAGTGCTTGAAATCTGGAATAGAGCATATGTAAATATAAAAGTGAACATTGAGGTCAACACTTAGAGGCGACAGCCTGTTTCATGCTTAAACACAATCATTTAAGCATGTTGCTGCTGTTGGGTGTAAATGTCAATGTTCACTAAATATATATTTAGTGTATTGAGGCAGCAGATCATTATTTAAACATATATTGTTAAATATAACAGACAATGAATGTCTATTATGTTTGATCATGAGCCATTCTAACATTCGAATGTTTGTTTTAATTTCTGGTGAAAATAAAGACAAAAATTGTCCAACATTTGGATATTTTTTTTTTTATATTAAGTTGGTCCTAAGCTTTTGGCTTAGCCATACTCAGTGTGGTTGTACAGATATGAAATAAAGATATCCACCATCAATGATGATATTTTGACATAGAAGATTGCTATGTGACAGTTGTGGAATAGTAGATGCAGATCATAAGTTTAAGATGTGGCTCTATGACGTAATACCACTCGATAGACAAAAGTATTACAACAGAAGCAATATCTAGATGCAATGTAATGTGTTGTGACTAGTTTGAAATGTAATTTTTTTGAGTCACCAGAAATTAAAGCAAACATTTGAACGGCTCATGATCAGACATAATAGACATTCATTTTCTATTATATTTTATATATATATATATATATATATATATATATATATATATATATATATATACATATACACACAGTGATTCCCCACCTGATGAGACGTCTAAAAAAAAAAAAATGTTTTTTTTTTTTTGACATTGAAACAAAAATGTACAATTTTGTAGTGGATATGTACATGTTCTAATGTAACACTGCATAAGATGAATATATATATATATATATATATATATATAACTAAGATAAAAGGAAAACTTATCTTATTCGACGTGTTTTGTCTTCTGAGGGACTTTAACAAGGTAAATGCATGGATTTTATTTTGTAACAAGTATTTATAGGCAAAAGCAATGATAGTTTTTCAAGATTATTATATAATCTTGTTAATAATATTATATTATGAAATAAAATCCTTGAATTTGCCTTGATAAAGTCCTTCAGAGGACAAAACGTGTCAGCTAAGATAACTTTTCCCTGTTTCTGGTCATATTTATACATACACATTTTCATCACAAACATTAATTTAGTGGATCCCTACACTTGAGTAGACACTCTGGCAGGGTAAGCATATATACATATACACACAGTCTGAGCAGCCATGTTGCTAATAATGTTGAATTTTATTGAATAAATAGCAATGTTATTAATATATGGAAAACTACAAAACAAATAATAAATAAAATTATCAAGCCCTCCACAGTTAACTAAAATTACCTAATATAAAATTAAGAAGACAAAGCACCAATTTAGTATCTATAAAACACCCAAGTACTATTATACATAACTGAAATCATAAATTCAAGCAGTTAGATGACATATGTCAGGGAATTTGAAATTAATATAGCTCAAGTCCCAGGGTGGGTGGGAGTAATCCTCCAAGACAGTACCTCAACTTCAAGAGGGAGCAGAAGTCATTACCTGGTGCCTGAGGCATCCCCAAAATGGAAAGTGTTGAGGGGCTTAATCAATTTTTGTATGACATTTCCAGAAATCCCACATTGACCTTCAAGTACCAATATTGGGTCCCTGAGGATCCAAAACAGACAAATTTTAAACTACTTGTATCACATTGTACATGGTTTTTGGTCATTTTTCAAGTATTCCTCAAAAATTACCTATCCATTTTAATTTTCAAGTTACAAAAACATATTATGAAATTGATATATATGTAATTATGTCCACACCGGTGATGGGTCCTCAGTGACCTGACTCGGGCATGTAAGTTATTTTGCATCTATGTATTAGCTGACAAACTTTTTTTCATGTGCATATTACTGATAATAAAGATCTTAGTTTCATATAGAGTGAGAACAGTTTTTTTTTTTTTTTTTACTGAAATCTAATTTTGACAGAACTCATTTATTTCACTAATTTCTTTTTGAACATTAGATGATTGAAGCTACAAATCAAAGACATTCTGCACAGAAAGCAACCAAACGTCTTATTTAACAGTGGTGATAATTCAATCAGATGATGATGGTGAACTTGATGATATTAAAGATGATGCTGAGATATCAGATGATGACATTGTGGACAGCATAGATTTAAGTCAGGACCATGTTTCAGTTCCTGATAGTGGCTATTCAAAAACTTGTGGTCCAAATGTTTTTAGTGGTAAAAAAGGACTCACATCGACATTGAAAACAAAACAAAAAGCTTTAGATCTTTTTTTGAACTCTGAAATTATTGAAATGATTGTAAAAGGGACAAACAAGTACGTGAAGTGCAAGAAAACGGACAGACAAACTCTTACAGTGACAGAACTTCATGTATACCTTTGTCTTTTATATGCTACCAGAGTGTCCAAAGAGAATCATAAAAACATCAGGGAGATGTGGAAAGATGGACCTCTCCTGAGGCCAGTTTTTGCTGTGACAATGTCAAGGAGCCTGTTTGAAGAAATTACTCAGTGCATTCCTTGGCAGGAGAAGAGAGAATGTGCTAAGTTTGCTCCATTCCGTACAATATGGGATTCGTTCATTTCTTTCTTTTTACGTGCCATGTCTTTTCAGGACGTAGGTGATCATAGCTCTCCTCCTCCTCCTCCTCCCTCTATCCCTTGCAGCTCTCAACAAGTTCCTTCCCTCTGCTTCCTCCCCCACATTCTGTCATCCACTTGCCTAAGCCCACCAAGTATGTCACATGTTGTTTTCCCTTGTCTCTCTTTCCCTCCATTTGACTTGTGAGTGTCAGATTCTCCAGGCCCTCCTTTCTCATTATGTGTCCCAGAAACTTCAGCTGTCTCTTCCTGATATTAAGTATGAGCCTCCTTGTTTGCATTCTCTCTATGGCCTCATTGTTGCTCAGACGCTCAGTTCATGATATCCTTAGCATCCTTCTGTAGAACCATATCTCTGTCGCCTCTAATTTCTTCTTAATCTTTGAGGAAATTGTCCAACACTCACTGCTATAAAAGTTAGTTCAGAGATTTGATGCATCAATGAACAGCTCATTTTCTTCAAAGGGAGATGCCCATTCAGGTAATATCTACCTTCAAAGCTAGATAAAAATGGCATGAAGTTTTTTCTTCTAGTGGATTGTAGCATTTAGATATATCTGTGATAGAATACCATGTACAGGCAAAGGAGCTGATGGAAAAACTATAGTTGTACTGGCATCCAAAGCAATTAAACAAATAGTTAAGCCATTTTATGGAAGCAGGAGAAATATCACCACTGATAACTACTTTGCAGAATTTAGCCTCGTTGAAAGGGTTGACCAATGTTGTAACAGTTAATAAAAAAAAAAAAAAAAAAACCACAAAGAAGACATCCCAGAAGGCTTCACCAATGCTAAAAGGTCTTCCTGTTGGCAGTTGCCATTTTGCATTTCATCAAAATGTGACAGTGTTTTCATTTGTTCCAAAGAAAAACAAATATGTCACACTTCTTTTAACAATGCATAATAATACTAAGATTGACAATACTACCGAGAAACCTGACATAATATTGTCCTACAATAGTACGAAAAGAAGGAGTTGATATAGTTGATCAGCTTGCATACTCTTACTCAGTGAAGCACTAAAGAAAATGTTGGCTTCTTGCTTACTTCATGAATGTTCTTAACCTTCCTGCCAAATACAGCAGTCTTTTTCTATGTAGCTTTTCTTTTAAAATCCAGTTGGTCATGGCTCTCCACAATTTTCTTTCCTTTATAGCTCTTAGTTTTGTTTTTCTGTATACCCTCACATTCTGTTCTTCAATCCATTTATAATCTTACTAGCAGTAGAGCCCGGCGTTGCCCCGGGATGTAACAGTAAGAGATAGATCAAGTATTGATCATCATAAAGACTGAAAAAAAAATTGACAAAGATTATTGTATAAGGTTTATGGACATGCATGTCTTAGTTTTTTGGGGTTTTTTTTACGAATTGGTCAAACCCAAACTCAAACAAAAACATTGTTTTTAATCGTTATGAGTCTATCAATTGAATAGAATTTTATTATAAACAATGGTCTTGTAAATGGAATTTTTAGAGCATTCAGAATGTAAAAATAAAGAAAAAAGTGTGCAAGACAATAAGAAACACTACCTGCCAAAAAAAAAGTGAAGTTTTATTGAAATTGGTTGAACAATATAGGAAATCCGATCCCATATATAAGTGAACACACACACACACACACACACAAACAACCTGGGTTTTATAATAAGTATAATTCGATATGAGTTGTCCCCCTTTCATTCTGGCGACAGAATCGTGTTTTCAAATTGATTTTGTGCAAAAACAATTGTGTTTTCCAATTTTGGGTGCTGTCAGAACCACCGTAAGGTAATTTTACTTGAAATCGGTTGAAAAATGTAGGAAATCCGATTCAATATATAAACGTACAGACACATACACACAACCTGCGTTTTATAATAAGTAAGATTAGGCAAGTTACTTGCTGCTTTCCTCTGTCCCTCTTGCCTTCAATATGTTCTGTGCTCTTTTCTAATTATGCGTCCTAAAAATTTCAAATGTCTCTTTCTAATTAGCATCCTTTATGTTCTGATTTTCTTCATAACTTTTTTGTTACTTACATAATCAGTTCATGATATCCTCAACATATTTTTCTAGAATTACATTTCTGTTGACTTGGGTCACTTCTTCATCTGAGATTTTCCAGTATTCATTGCCATATATGAGGACTGATATTGTATAACAGTTCAAAACTCCTTTTTCTTTTTGTCTAACACAATTTTCTTGTTTCTTAATACTTCACTGAGCTTTTGGAGGGCATCTTTCAATATTCCATTGATCATTTGGATGTCAGTGTCACATTTTTCCATCCTATGTTTAAATACTTCCCAGATATTTAAATCTTCATACTTGCTTGAGTTTAGCATATCCAAATCAGAGTTCAGATTTTGGGCTGTTCCCCTCGCTGACAGCCATACAGCAATACGTTGCTAAAATGACAAATTCAAATGATTAGATGGCTTACATAGATGTTCAGTTGTCATCAGGACAAAGAGTATCTCTCATGTCAGGAATCAATAACTCATCCTTAGGAGTGTCTTCCTACATTGTGCATTTGCTAGAATTATCAACAGGACAGATTGTCAGGATTTAGGACTGAGTTTCAAGTCAAGGGTCAATCATTATCTATCCTCCTCATCCTCATAATCTTCACTTTCACCTCTTTTTTCATTCATAAATACACACTATTACCATTTTAACAGTAACTCTACCTTGAGATAAGAATTTACCCTATACAAGGCATGAAATTATGTTAAAAACACAAAAAATGTAAATGATCTGCTGGTACTAAATCTGACAATTGCCTCCTTGCTATTACAAAGCCAAATATGGCCATTATGAGGATTGTCACATGGAGTTTCACTTAGTCAACAATTTGGTTATACTTTGGATCTGTAACAGGATGCCTGAAAATGACAGTTCTAGGTGAGGAAAGCCATAAAGTATCCATGAACCAACTGACATTGCAAATTAATCTTTCATGTAGAGTTGTGTTAGTAGCAGTCGAAAATAGTGTATCTCAGATGCAACATATCCTGTAACACAAACTCCTAATGAATCATAAACAAGTTTTTTCATTTGAGTACAAAGTTTACTGCCTGACATAATTCCATTATACCAGTCACACTACCCATTGCATTGAAAATTACAAGAGGTGATCCAGCTGGTGGAAATTCCACATACAAATGTGGAATTTCCACTTGCTGGATTATCTCTTCAAAAAAACTGTGTCATAAATGAAGAACCTCTGTCTGCTGTCTGATTGTTGGCATACCAACGATAAGTGACAGAAGCAGTAAATTATTGTTCAAGATCTCAGATCTGGACGTACAAGACTAGATCTAGATGAGTAAGAGATCAGATCTCGACAAAAAAAGAAAGTTTTAGAAACTGTTCATTACGGTAAGTAGCAATCATTTGTAGATGATAAAAGCACTATAAAAATCAACAATGCCTTGATCAAATGCCATACACCTGTTTGATAAAAATGATTTTGCATTCACCACATTTATATCATGAGGTGAAAACCTGTTTCTTTGTTTTACAAAGTGTAGAATTTATACAACGCTTGGATGTCAGAGTTATGCTATTTCAACAACCCAAGAGAAATAACTGCAGAACACTATATACTAGACAAAGTGTCTGCAGTAATGTTATCTCTCCTGGTAGCAAGCAAATTCTCTATCTGTGATTTTGATTAGTTTTATTCTTTATATGTGATTATGAATGCCACTTATTTCTGGTCAGTAAGAATGGTAAACTGGTGTCCAGTGAAGTAACGTCTCCTCTTACAAAGGGTTTCCTGTATAGCATATTTCTATTTTTCTACTGCCATGTATCTTGCTTCACTTGCATTTAACTCTTCTACTGCTGTAGACATACTCATATGTCTTTATGAAACTTACATTGTCTCCTATGAACACACAAATTTATATATGATAAAATATAGTTTTTATGCTATATGTATGGGTTACAGTGCTCAATATAAGGGATAGAGCGTATGTAAATATAAAAGTGGACATTGAGGTCAACATGGTCTAACGATTACATTTAAGCATGAAACAGATGGTCAATGCCGGGTGTTGACCCCAATGCCCCCCCCCATATATATATATATATATATACACACACACAAAAAATAATCACACATAGAATCAATCAGAAATAATGCGATTATTGGCGACATCCATCCTAGAAAACATAATATATGCATTAAAATACTGTTCATCCATAATCTGAGTTGAATAGCGTTGATTGTTTTGTTGTCTGTTGTTTTCAGTTTATTTGATTTTAAATGCTAGTTTATGAGAAAGTTTCTATTCATCATCGGAAGACATATATAGTGTTTTTCATTTTAAAATCAAAAAAACTAGAAAATATTCAAAAACATTTTATCAATGAGGATCAATACAGGAGACAATATATGAATTTTAATTTTAATGCATATATTAAGAAAAAAAAATTTATGGATTTCCCAATAAATAAATTAATTTTGATTGATTTTTTGTTTGATTATTTTTTTGTATGTATGTGTGTGTGTGTGTTTTCAAGATGGTATGAGATCTTGGTTCTTTAGCATTTGTTATCAACCAAATAGCACTTAGTGCTATTCTCAAACCAGTGTAGATACATAGTAGCATACAACATAACTGGTTTTGTAACACATTTTTTATTATATGGTGTGTTGCGGGTGTCATTTAGCTTAGTCTGTAAAGCAGAGTATCCTATCAAACCAAAATAGAGGAACTCAAGAGAAACTGTTGTCAGTATCTCTAGCCATTTTCTATAAATGGCAAATTCCTAATTTTCCCAAAATGGGCCAGCATAGCCATACAACAATGCTATAACAATGCAGCAATGAAGGTGTTAATGTCCTTGAGTTAAGGTGGGATCAGATGAATTTATCCTTATAATAAAAGGAACTCATAACAAAATACCTCACAGCATTTTCTATTTTAGCTTTCAGATATTCAAATGCCTACGGAAGAAGGTGAAGGTTTTTTTAGTGTTTAACATTTAACAAAAATAATATAACCTAAGAGATTCTTGGAAGTCACAGAGTATGTCCACTTTATGCTTGTAGGTCAAGTTAAACACATCAGTGTCAAATTAAACATCACATCAGCTTTGGCAAAACTTCTGAGGTTATCCACAAAGTGACATTACCCAGATAAGAAAACATTAGAAATAGATTTGTTTGGTTTATTTTGCTTAGTGGCATATCAAACTATGGGTTATTTTATGTTGAGATCTAAATATTTTGAACATAATTTAATGGCTTCAATTAAATATATTTTGAAAGAAATTGTATGCTTTCAACTACAGAAAATGTACTGTTGGTAATTTTTTTTATATAAAAATGTATTGCTGGTATTTTTACTATAAAAGTGTATTTTTATAATTTCATAGTGTTTTGTTTTTGTTGAGGTGGGGGGGATGTCGCTATTTGACGATAACTGTGAACGTAACAGATGCTAACAGGGTGAACCTGAGAACAACAGCAATTAAGAGGTGGTACCACGCTCCTCCAAACCTCCAATCTCCCAATCAGAGGCCTTGCTGCCGGATGTAGTTTATCATCATACCCAGGACTAGAACTAGCATAGTCAATGATGAATTCATAATGCACTGAAAGCAAGCAACTCCAATGATTATTCTAACTAGCAGAATTAAGATAGCAGACCACAAGTAGGCAAATTACAAGTCAGTTTTTTTAAGTATTTGATATTGTACCACCATGTTCACTAGTTCATCAAAGCTCTAAGGAGGAGGGTAGGCTGTTTAACAGTTTGGAACAGTTTACAGGCTCATCTGTGTGTGTGTGTGCTGACTCCTCTGATGATGTAGTAGACAGAAAACTTTGTTACTTTAGAACAGACATGGGCAACATTTTCAGAGCAGTGGGTCACATGAGATATGGCTCATTAAGGTGGATCACACTGCTAAAAAGATTGAAGGTAATGTTTTGTGACTCAGTCATTTTCATTAAAGATGAACGTATGTATGAGCATCTAACAGTGTGATTAGAACAACACTTTGTGTGATGAATTTTTAATTTATTCACTTGAAAATAGAAAAAAAACTTTTTAAATAAAATAAATATATTTTTTATTCAGATAAAAAACATTATTAACATTTCCTGTTTCTAAAGCAAAAAGATAATTACATGTCAGATTATCCTCAGTGAATATCATTTAAAATGATGAAAACTTACACACAATGAAAGCTTAGAAATTCAAGAAACATTACATTTATTCATTGTTTATGTATATGGTTATGTATGAGAGAGTGTGTGAGTGAACAAGTGAGAATGAAACAAAACAAATCTTAAGAAATGTTATTTTCTTCATGAAATTAGGTGAGCTATCCAGAAAGTCAAGCCGGCTGCATGTGGCCAATGGGCCACAGGTTACCTATGACATCTTTAGAACATAAGTAAACAATTTATTTGTCCTAAATTTAAATTCCAAGATTTGTTTTAGACTGTAGATAAATAGTAGTTTTGCAATTGCTTCATATTGTAAAATATTTTTAAAAAAATGGAAATCATCATCATCATTTTTGCCAGTAAAAGTACACTATAGTTATATAAGCAAAATTTAATCTGTACCTTAAATAAAGGGTTTATTTTGAAATTCCCTGACTGTTACTCAGATCAACAAGCACCTGATGAAGGCTGGAGAGTAAAACAGATGAAATGTTGTTGTTGTTGTAATATACCTACAGATGATAATGAGTATACCCCCATTCTTATAAATACAGTAGTGAATACTGTATGTTTTGGTCTGTTGTCTGCATTTGGAGATTCATTGTGGAATTCACTTGACTCACTTCTAACGGTTGACTGCTACTTCTATACACTGCCAGTGAATCTTATATGTGTTGTTCTTGTCCTAAGTATTCTTGTTCCTTACCAACCTTCGTTTGATTATTCTATTCATTAACCTTCCCTAGGTTACAACAGTTGTGTTGATAACAAAGATGATGACGGTCATCTGAATGCAAGTACAGTAAGTAATTAGAACTCTTGATCCTCAAAACACAAGAAGAAACTAGTCTTGAAAAGCAAAATGCAGTAATAATTATTTTAATTGTGACCTTATAATAATCAGGGATGATGGCAAAAAGTCTAATCATAATCACTTTGGCAATTAGGTTTGAGTGTCTTCCAGCAAAGACAAGCTTTTGAACTATAAGCTGTGAGTTCAATCTTTGTCCACAGTTATATGCTTTATTCTAAATCATGTTAATTTAATTTCATGGACAAAGAAAAGATTGGCTTAAAAAATGTGATGCAAATGTTGACAAGCCAGAAAATCAAGAGAACACGCTCTTTATTCAAGACTAAATATTGTAATTCCCTATATTTGTTTGTCAAAATCATAATGAAAGCATTAGTTTTCATCTGATTACTTAAGTGACAATGAACCTGATTAATACTTAGATGGGTAACCACTCAGAAAATATAAATGGCATGTGGCTTTGTCCTAGATTAAAAATTTAGTCAATTTTGAACATCTGCAATGAAACTATTTCATAACAAACACAAGTAAGTGTATTGCATTAAATAATTTCATTATATTGTTGGTAATATCCTTCTGCTTGAAACCTGTGTGAGCAATAGCCTACTTTTATGGTGTCTTATTTATTTTTATATGTAAAAAGAAAAACTAACATAACTGATAACCTGGAAATAGTGGGTTTTTTCAACAACAGAAAATTGTATAAACAAATATTTATTTTACTAGTAACATTTCAAATTCATTCTAATAGTGTGAGGAGTCAACAAAAGTCATTCGGGGAGTAGTTAAAAAAAAAAAAAAAATACCCAAAACAACATTCTTTCATTAGTACAAATATGTTTACTTGATAAGAAGAATTACATGTAAACTTATGTCTTACAATAACAACATTTCTTTTTCTTATTATCATTCTTCTCAATCTTATTACTATTATCATTCTTATTAATATCATTCTTCATCATTATTATTATTACTTGTATTGAGGAATCTGAGAACCAAGTTCAAATTCCAGTCAAATCCATTACATTCACTTATTACTATCATTCTTTATCATGATTCTTCTTCATATTATTACTATCGTTCTTTATCATTATCATGATTCTTCTTCTTATTATTATCATCATCATTCTTCTTATTGATGATGACAATGATGTAATCAGGAATCATCACAAGTTCTTGGCCTCCTCTCCTGTGAATTTTTCTGCATTCTTGAGAAAGTTAGTATAGTGGTTTCCCATTGGCTTCTCTCCAGAATTTAGAATTTTTCCAATCAAAGCTAGAGATCCCAGTCTTCTTGCTATAGAACCATATCTCTGTGGTATCAAATTTCTTCTTTATCTGCAAGAATTCATTGTCATAGTGGATAAATATGACAGCAGCTCAGTACTCTGGTCTTTGTTACTAACGAAAATTTCTCATTTCTTGATATTTTGCTTTGCTTCTGGAAGGCATCTTTTGCTATTTCAATGTACCTTTTGATTTTGGTGTTACATTTTATACTATGTCCCTTGCTACATGACCCAGATAGTTAAATTTCTGTATCGGCTAGATTCTAATGTCATCAATTCATAACTTAGACCTTGAACTGTCCCACTTGTTGATGATCATGCATTACTATGAAGGGAAGATTAGGGTTCATGCCTGACATTGTTTTATATTTACAAAACAGGTAATTCATCTCTGACAATGCTACAAATAAATAAAAACATTTTTAATAAGCGTCATCCAGAAAAGACATCTTGCTTTCCACCAGATATCACCTGTAGTTAAAACCCATAACATTTTATTTCTTTTTGCTCAGTAGGAATCAACGGGTGGAGGCTCCAATGCATGCTAAAGATAAGTAAGCAGCTGGTGGGCTTTTCCTCACTTGAAAAGACACATATTTATTTAAGAAAATGCATGGTGTGTTTGTGCATGCTGGACAAGGAACAATTGGATAAACAAGTCGATTAAAATTCACGAGTGACAACAGAAGCTAAAGGAATAAGTTATAGAAATTAACACAGATCTTTTTTATTTGCTCATGAAAATCCATCTACCACATTTTAAATACAGATTTGTGTGATCAGTACACAGGACAAAATAATAGAACACAAAACATTTTGACATTAAAAACTACTGGCTTTATTGTAAGAAAGATTGAATATTTAATTATCTTTCAGATGTATTAATTTTTCTGTTAGAAACAAAGAAAAAAAATGCTTAACTGCTATGCCATATCCATCCTCTTATATGGCAATGAACACTGGATAATTTCTTTATAGATGAAAAGACTCAAAGCAATGGGGATGTCATTCTATAGACAGGTGTTAAGAAAATCGTGGACTGAATATGTGAGCAACAAGATAGTTTTAATGAATCTAAAAGGACAATTATACTTAAAATCAGAAAGCAAGATGAGACCTCTGGGACACAATGAGGAAAGAAGGCATGGTGAATTTAACATTTACAGTTCATGTTGAAGACGAGGAACAAAAAGAAACATTGAGTCCCCTGCCTAATGAGTTTGTGCAGAGCAGAGATAAAGAGGGATGGTAAAAAGTCAAATTTTGTTTCGAGTTACAATGAATGGGAAGTTGTGGAGAGCTATGATTACCCACTTCCTGAAGAGGCACAGAATGTAAAAAAAATGCACTTTTTTAAAAAATTAGACTATTTTGCTGTTTTTATCAAAATATGGCATGATATGGTATGACCTTCGTCAGGTGTTTGTTGCATTTAGATAGATCTTGGGTTTCACTAGGAATTTATCTGCCTTCCTCAAGAGGGTCGAAGTAATATGTTTATAACAAAAAAGGATAGTAACAACTATTTGGTAAAACTTATGAACTGCCAGAGACAACAAATATTTGTGGAAAGCAACTTTTAAAAGCAATGTTCCTTGAAGACATAGGTGATCATGGCTCACAAGGACTTCCTATTCTTTGTAGCTCTTACTAATGTTTTTTACTATCTCTTCCTAGTTCTGCCATCCATTTAACACAATCTTGTTAGGAAGGTGATTTGCTATTTCTCTCTATTGTTCTTGCCTTCAATATATTGTGATAATGTGAGTGTATAACATGGATATAAAAAAAAGCACAAAAAAAGATGTAAGAATATGTGAAATAACAAAGATACTTCATTAAAAACTCTAGACCAGAGTTTCTCAACCTTTTTACCCTTGCGTAACACTTAAAATAAATTACATATCTCAAGGAACCATTGCGCAAAAACAAAATTACATACCATATCTTTCTCATTTTATTTTCATCGTAGTTCACATGGTAAATATCATAGTATATATTTTTAAATAACTGGTTTAAGGAAAAATTAATACGTCTTTTGTCAAATTTTTCGGTAATGCTAAATAAAATTCATATTGTTCGTTTATAATTATTCATCAGTGAGTTTTCATTCACACACAAAAAAATTCTAAACTCAAACGTAAAAAATAAATATAAGTAACCAATATCATAAACAGAACAAAAACAAATAATTTGTTGCATGTTTTTTATTTTTTTTTATCCTTTACTATAAATAGTACATTATTAATATTTTTTTTAATAACATAATAGGTTAGATAGGATGATATCTGTATTACAGTAACCAAGAATATAATGTGTGTGTTTAGTAATATTACATATATGAAATTAAATAAAAAAGTAAAAAGTGCATTAGCTTATCTCACCTGTTCTTGCAGAACCCTAGGGTTCTGGGTAACCCTGGTTGAGAAACACTAGACAATATAGTATCTTGAGTTTTATATTGAACCATTGTCAGTTATTAAGATCTGACAAGTATTTCTTTCATCGTAATTTTGTTGCTTTTTATTGGCCGTAGAGCTTCCCAAGGAGAAAAGGGTGATAAGTTTGATTCATTCCCCTGTGACCATTCTGATTTTGTGTTATTTCTTAACATCTAAAAATAATATTCAAGAAATTATGTCTACTGTTATTATTATTAGTGAATGTAATCAAACAATTATATATTAGCGCCAGAAAAACAAAGAAAATGGCTGGATTTGACTTGTAGGATTACAGCCATATCACATGGAAACACCATTTCTTGTACATTTACCAAAGTTAAGCAACATTGAGCCAGATCAGTACCTCATTGGGTGGCTTCTTGGTAATACCAGATTCTATAAGCTAGGATGAACAACTGGTGTAATGGACAACAGCTTGGAATTGTTAATCAAAGAACCGAGTTCCTATTCCTGTCAGGTTCATTATATTCAATTACGTGCAAATAACTTTGGGAAAAGTATAAATCTCCCCCTCCAACTATGGATCAATTAGTAGAACTTGTATCTGTACATCATCATTATCTAAAAGAAAAAGAAAAAACATTCTATCTAAAAATATTTTCTGGCTATAAATAACTCTGAAAAAGGTTGATAAGCTATATAAAAAAAAAAAAAAAAAAAAAAAAAAATCAATTAATCAGCCTTCTGCGGCCATTAATTCCTGTAGCTCAATCAGTGGAACAGCTGTCATGGTAAAATAGGCTTCCTGAATGAAAGTTCAAGATTATTTCTTTCCGATTCATACTCTTTAATAACTGCACAATGACAGTCTGAAGATGTGTGCAAAATAACCTAACACAAGGAACTGAATATACTAGTTTTTCACTGGAAACTTATGCACACTTAAATAGTAAAAAATGAATAATAATTCAAACAGTCAACATTTACTCTGAAGAAACCAAGTTTATTTTCGTCAACTGTGCACTAAGATATCAATATTAAATTTAAAAACGTGTCACTGCAGTTTACAGAGTTAAAATCCACCAATCAGATGACTGTTCTTGGTTATTACAGGCTTTTCAGTAACATTGTTTTATTGCAGATTCTGAATCTGGATCTGAATTGTAAATTTTCAAAATCCCTTTGAACATCAATAACCGGAAATCATTGATGCATTTACTTGCCAACTCACAGCTGAATGTAAACCCCATACTCAATAATAAAGCAATGTCAAGTCTAATAGCATTTTGATGGTATTGTGCTAACTAAAATCTTGCTATGATGCCCTATTTTTGCTGTTTTAACACAAGCATACAGAAATGAATACAATATTAAACAGAGAATTATGTTCAAGTGAATAAATAAGGGAAAGTACTCAATCATTTAGTGATTGGATCATTAGATTATCAGGGTAACCATAAATATGGACCCTATATTATTATAATAATTATTAAATTACAAACAGGACTGGAAATTGCTTTATTGTCTAAGTGAAATATCATTAAAATGCTCTAATTAAAGTTTAACTTTGATGTGTCATTTTTGTTGTATAATATACATACAAAAAAATGTGTACAGAGAATTATTTTCAAGCAAATAAGTATAATCAGTATTTAATATACGACCTGGAGTTATCACCATTCAAATATCAAATGATTAGATTATCAGGGTGAACATAAATGAGATTCCACACTAATTGTAAATTGAATTGGCAATTGCTTTATTTTAATATTAAGTTCAAGATTTTTAATAGCATTAAACTAACTAAAATCTTGCTACAATGTGCTGTTTTTGCTTAGTTATGCAAACACACCCAAATTGGATTATTATTATCATCATATAAATGTCAAAGAGGAAAGCTACTTAGAAAAATAACAAAAAACTTGTGGGTATTAATTAATATCACTCAGAATATAAAGATTAAACTATATGCATAAATTTATGCTGTAGTTATTAGTAAGTCAGAAAATGCAGCTTAGAAAAGGTTCATTGGGTAATGATTTAGTTCTGTCAAGGTTGACACTGAGTGTATTAGCACTGTTTAAATTGATAAATGCTTTAACTACTAAATAGGATACAATTAGAAATATATAAGTAGTTTCGAATGAGACAAACTTCTATCCCAGACATGGAGAGACTACATTTTCTGGACATCATTTATCAGATTAATTAGTGGATTCTCACCACTTTGGCCTTGTGCCACATAGTGTAAAAAATATTATGGGTTCCAACTGATAAAGTTCAATCGTAAGTATGTTTTACAGGCCAAATCACTAGTGTACTAATTTTGATCTTCACATGGTACACTTGTATTTTTAGCCTTGTACCAGAAAAAAAACAAAAAACTTAAAAACCAGAGTATAAGTAAAAACCAAAAACATCTAATGTGGTGGTTTTCTAAGAATAACTTAGATGTGAACAAGACCAAAAGTAAGGGTACTCAGTGAGGATCAATTTAATAGTAGGTATTTAACTGTTCTTATAGCACAGGGCTTTTTTATAGTTAAACTATACCTGGGTATATGTGGGAGGAGGGGGCAAAAATTGCTCAGCCTCCGTCAGAATTTCCTAGTTAATCTTTAAATTCTGACGGAGGCTGGGGATTATTTTTGACCCTACCCCTTGAGGTACATTGGGGAGGTTTTAGAAGGACAATTTACTAGTGTATTGAATTTTATCTTTATTAGGTGTCCTATGATAACTTTGTTTAAAACTGTTATACTTATTGCTATATTCACAATGTTTTGGTCGTTGTATGCTCTGGCCTTCTTCCAGTGATATACGTTGGAATTTCAAACCAAACTCTTTAGAAGAAAGCTGGAGCTTACAATGGCCAGAAACATTGTGAATATGGCAATAAAGATGAGGACAACAGTTCGAAAAATATAGATAATGTAAATATTAATAATCACTGTTTATTTATTTTGTACCAAAGGGGATATCTGTAATAAGGTTAAAAAGTAACAACTGCATAATGGGCAAAGGGTGGAAGAGAGAAAATACACATCATCTGGCTTCTTTTACTTGACTCCTGAATGATAACAAATACCAATGTAAAGAAAGTTCAAATCTAGCATTGGTGGCATAAAACTAATTCTATGTCTAGACCGCTCTTCTCACATTAGAAAAAGCAGGGGGAGGAAGAGAAACAGAATTTTCTTATTTCAAGTTTTTTTCTTGTTGTAGCTGTCAAAATAAGAAAAAAAAATTCAATTGATCAAATGTTTTTTTTTTGTTTATTTTTGTTTTTTTTTAACTAAAAGACCAAGGGTTTATTTCGAAACCTCATCAAATTTATCACTGAACCATTTGTTAATTTTTTTGCTGTATCATTTCATCTTTTTAAATTTTTTCTTTTTATCATAAAAAAAACGGAGTAAAGCAACCAAAAAACAAAATAATTTGCATGTAAGGTGTCAAAGGTCCCGTATAAAATTGCTTATCACTCACAAATGGCGATGCTTGTAGATTCTCAGCCTGATAGTTCCTAAAAATATGAGAAATAATTGATGCTGCTGTAGTTTCAGATGGGAACAGCATCAAAATCCAAGACACCATGAATACCATAGTACCTTTGAATAGATTTCATTATACTATTGACATCTGGAAATTTATTTTCATAGACCTGTAATAAAATATTCTGAGGTTATTTTAATGAAACACCAACTGTATTTTTAATTGGTTGTGTATTCTCATGTCCGATATACAAGTGTTATGGGGGATGAATTATACAGCTGATGTACTTGAAACAACCCTTTAAGCAAATAAGCTTGTACTTAGTGCATTATCGAGTAAGGTACTAGACCCATGGTTGGTGGGTGGTGTCAGTTTGCTTCTGAAATTTCACTAAGCACACAGATACTAAAAAAGTGGTACCAAATAGTGTTTCTAAGTATCCATGTGCCATTTTCCTGGTACCCACTTCAATTTTATTATTTTTTATCAAGTTCTTGGAACAGGATAGACCTCTGCAACTTTTATGAGTTTTTCAATTGTAACAATGAAAATAACAATCTAGGCTGTCTCATTTTGTTTCAAAATTACGGTTGGTAAAATGCCACTATTTTTTGGTTGTTCTCTACTAATGCACACAGATGTGCATATGGTTGTGGTCAGAAACAGATTAAAATATACAACTGCCCCCCCCCCCACTCCAGCATGGTGCTTGTTATGGTGTCACCTTTCCTTTCACGTAGTTTTACCTAAATTTGTCTTTTTGTCTTTGATTGTTTACATTGTCAATCAAAAGAAGGAAATAAATTCAAATAACAAAAAATAAAATCACAGAAAATTATAGTTATTTTAGGACATGTACCAAAACAATTTTAAAATTTTAATAAACACCATCATGGTATATTCAACTGATCAAATGTTTATAATGGTTTATTTTAGTAACCAACTGCACCTGCAAGTGGACTCAGTAGCTAGTTGAATTATTTTTTTTTTTTTTTTTACAGTTGGGTCATAAGCTACATACCCCAAAATGGCTACAGCTGTGCCCTATTTACTTACACCTGGTAGGGTTGAGAGAAAAATTGAATTCATGCCTTTCTTGAAAGGCATTGCCACAAAGTGAACACAATCTAGGCTGGATTTTGAATACAGTTCACCAATTCTATTCTTTGTACAATTAACAAGTAATTTAGATTACCAGGTAAATTAACCTTTTATGCATCTAATAATTATTGATGGATTGATTGAATCATTTTCTACAAGCCATCAACCACTTGCTGGTCATTTAAAGCCAGTAAATATTTTTAGATTGTAAGAATTTTTGTTTTTTTGGGTGGGGTGGGGGAGAGATAATAATGATTTAGTGATACAAGTCTTACTAATTAAACTCATAGCTTGTGATAGAAGAGGTGGATTCATACCTTTCCCAAGGGGATTTGCGCATAAATGATTATAATGAACCCAACCAGAAATTAAACTTGGCTCTCTGATTAACAATTCTGAGTCATTATCCATTACACCATCCACACATCCAAGCTTAATGCACCTGGTAATCCCAAGTGGTTACCCATCTAGGTACCGATCAGGCTCAAAGTTGCTTAACGTTGATCATGAGTGTTTCAATGTGATGTGGCCCTAAACTTAGAGATTACTGACAAAAATCGAAAGATGAATCTGCAATGTTATTGGTCATGACCTGGCATCTCAGTTTAGGTCACTTTCCCATCATCGTAACATAACTTCTCTGTGCCTTTTCAGGAAATATTTTTATTGTAATCATACTGAAGAGTTTTCCTCTTTGGTACCTCGACTTTATAAATTTCAGTGCAGTACTAAATTGGAAGCTAGGTCTTGTGTAACCATATGTTCTAGGTAATAGTTTCTTCTTATTTGTGGAACACTTTTCTTGCTTTTCAGTCAACTTTGATCTTCAAAAATTGAAATAAAATATTAATCATCATCTCATGTCTCTTTGTAGGTGTTTGTTTTTTTTTTTGTTTTTTTAAATTGTCCTCTTTCCTTAACAATGTTCTTTTTTTTTTTATCCTCAGATTTTTTCAATTTCAGTAACCTCTGGCATCTTAGTAGGTTTATCACCTTACTTGGGGGGGAAATGATTAAAAAAAAAAAAATTAACCTACGTGTAAAGAGATGTAGAGCAACCAGAAAATGGATGCCCATCCTTAAATTACATAAAGCCATCATCCTTTTCTCAATACTCATTTAAATAGGCTGCTTTCTGAAGTTCTAATATAAAATGTTGGTTCCAATCTAAGAGTGGAGATGACTGCAAAACACTTTCCCTTCCCCAATTTATAGGCAGAAGCACGCAAATGCATGCTGGAATTTCATCCTAGTCAATAAAACAGGTCAGTTCTTGGTTTTATATGACTCAGTCCCAGTCTTTCTTGAAGTCAGAATGCTACATTCACTTATCCAAATTTGCTCTTGTGTGTCAACCCCAATTCTTAATTTGTGAACTTTTTGCCATATTACTGTTGCTTTGCCTTATTACTGTTAATTTGCTTTGCATATATTATTTTGTTAATTTGCTTGCTTTATATTATTTTTTTTGCCCTGTTCTTTTTCATTACAAACTTTGTCAATTCTGTTTGTTCGGCAGTTCTGCCATTTATTTACATTTAACCATGGCCACTCACTCTACACCCGAAATGACATAAAGCCATTTTTTAAAGCATCATCCGCTGTTCAATACTCATCTGAATAGGCTATTTTTTTGAAGTTTTAACATAAAATCTTTGAATTCTTTTTTATGCTATAAATTATCATTATTATACACTGACTTACTCAGACTAATGTCCTATCTTGGTTGTTCTACTCATGACTGTTTTTTACTCATAACCACCAATGAAATACCTTTGTTTACCAAATGCTTTTACCCACATGCCATATGTACCCCATCATACACATTAAACATGTTCATTATTTCTTACATATATATCCCAATGTTTTACTCCCATTCTTAAGTGCTAGAAGTGTGACATTAGTAAAGTAAGGCAAAAACCTCAAATTTTAAATATAATTGGATAAATACAATCAAATTTAGTACTTCTAAAAACTACCAGGAAATACAAAATAATAGTTGATATAACTAAAAAGGAACATATCAAATATAAAATAATTAATGGGAAAAAAAAATGAATAATTTTAAAAATCAGATAAAACTTGCCAGAAAACATGATTGAAAGAATTATTGCTACCTATATATACCTTATATATATTCTCAAATCAACCTTGATAAACTTTGCTCTTGTATATAAAGCCATGCAACAAAATAAATTCTTACATTTGTCTAGATAAAGTCTCTGAGGACAAAACATATCAGCTAAGAATAGTTTTTCCTCATCATTTTATTCATGCACACACATTTTATATATATATATATATATATATATATATATATATATATATATATAGCTATCCACAGACAGTCTGTTTTGGCGTTTCACAGCTCAAGACATCTGATTGCCTCAAACCAGGATTGAAACCCAACTGATTTGGTATCAGTCGGAGACTCTACCCCTAAGCCACTAGCACATTGTGCAGGGATGAAGGTGAATTTAGACGTATTTACTTTTAGATAAAAATGACAGTGACTGTAGAACTTGATTTGTCTTAATGAAGAGTCTTGCATCAGGAAAAAATACTGGGACTGTTGCTATGGTAACAAAGCTAAAGTACGCAGAGTGAACATACTTGGCACAGATTGTCCTTGAACTCTTGCACATGCATACTAAGTTATAATGTTCTTGCTCACTTTCATTGTTTACAGCAGGGAAAGTGTGTAGAGTGTGGTTGTCTCACAGTACTACAGAATTTCCACCAGCAACCATGGTAGAGAAAATTGAGAAGAGAATCTGCATCAAATTTTGCCAAAATCTTGGTGATACCTGTGCGGAGATCTATTCAAAGTTGCAGAAAGTGTATAGAAAGGAGTACATGAGCTGAACACAAGTGTACAAGTGGTTCAAACATTTCGAAGATGACTAGCAAAATGTCAACAGTTTTAGAAGACCTGCAACCAGTACAAGTGATGAAAACATCACAGATATGTGTTCAGCTGTTTGGAACGACTGTGGAATCACAGAGTTCTCGGAGCATATGATATGTGTGTCTGCCAAGTTTGTGCTAAAATTACTTTCAGTTGACCAAAAAGAAAATCGGGTTTCAATTGTTCAGGATCTCCTTGGTTGTTTCAAGGAAGACAAAAACCTTTTGAAAACAGTCATAACAGGTGATGAATTGTGGGGCTATGGCTATGACTCTGAAACCAAAACTAAATCTTTCCAAACATGAGCATTGTTCATCATGAGTATGGTGTACTACTGTGAGGTGTTGTGGCATTTGCAGGATGATGTTCATTGGAAAAGGACAGCTTTGCATGTGTCCAGTGAGTGGTAACTCACCCATGACAACACACCTGCAACAGTTTTTAGCCAAGCACAACAGTCACCAGGTTTGACAAGCACCATATTCACTAAGATCCTGCTCCTTTGTGACATTTTCCTCTTTCCAAAAAATCAAATCCCACTTGAAAGGAACAAGATTTCAAGATGAAATCCAAGTGAATGCATCTTCTCACTATCCCAAAAAAAGAGTTCCAGGAATTCTTCCATCAATTGAAATGATGTTGAAAAAAAAAAAAAAAAAAAAAAAAAAGAGTAAGAGACTACTTCAAAGGAGATTAAATGCCAAATTGCTATGTGTTGTAGTTTTCTTTTTATAGAACCAGTCATGACAATGTTTGATCAGACCTTCAGAAATTGGAAAATTGAAATTTTGTGGGTTAGCTTATTCTTTCATACTTCAATGAAATGTTCAGACCAATACATAAACACACACTAAGTTTAATTCCTAACCGGGGCATACTAAAAGGTTAACAAGAATAACTAATAAAATAAATCAATAACAACAATAGTTCTAAAATTTATATGATGGAAGATTCATTCTTACTGTAGCAACTTCAGCATTTTTTTTCTTCCCTTATTAAAATGAGAATATCCATATCTCTGCTGCTTCGAGTCCTTTCTTCATCTCTAAGGAAATTGTCCAGTATTCCCCGACAGAAAGGGCAATATTAAATAACAGTACAGCATTCTTTTCTTTGCTTCTAACAATACTGAGAATACCATGGATGGAACATATAAACAATGCGGAAGTTTAAAGAAACAAATGTTGGCAAAAAGGATCTTTGGAGTTAGAGATAGTTGAAATTCCTGAAACATGTAATGAGTTTTTCTTTTGCGATTCAAAATTCATTAACAATTTTTTGAAGTTAATAATTTTTTTTGACACTCATAGAACATAATGAAAATAAGTAGAGCAGAGGTAATAACATAGTCAGGACATGAATTGGGGGGGATAGGAAAGAAACAAACATTGTTTAGAGCTACAAAGGATTGGAAGTTGTAGAGAGTCATAATCTCCAAAATTTTGAGGAGGTATGGCACATAAAAGAAATTAAGTATCTGTCTATATTTCTGAGATAAGGTATTATGTACACTATTTACATTATTTGAACTATCGTCCTCATCTTCGTTACCATATTTATCACAACATTTCGGCTATTGTATGCTCTGGCCTTCTTCAGGTGTTTGGAATGTCAAACTGAACCTTTTATTTCACTTGATGAGATAGACTGTTCTAGTTCCACATCCCATGTCTAATGGATGTCAGTTATCAGTTATCTCCTGTTAATTCACCTCTCCAAGTTCTCCACTGCCTTAACCAAGTATTGAACTCACAACTTTTTGGGTCTTGTCACTGGATCTAACCAATGCCTTTATCCACTGTGCCATGTGTCCTTAAGGAGCACCAGTACTCTGGTATTTTGGGATTATTATGAAGTAAAAGCTTCTTCAATTTTGGGGTTGAAAAAGAATAAACTGAAACAGTAGAAATCAAAACTGCAGATAAAGTTTGGGGGTATGGCCCACTGCACTTAGTTAAGGTATAGATAGATTCGCTTATTATCCAGTTCACACTCTTCTGAACATCTGCACCTGAACTCTGAAATTTTATTCACTAATTATTTATATTTTTTCTTCTCCTCCACCAACAAGAGTAAATAGGTTCACCTATCATCTGGTTCACACTCCTACCCAGTCTTTCAAATAGGAGTAGAGCTTTATCCCTCGTTTCCTGTTTAAGATAGGGTTTCAGTTCCTTCTAAAGTCTACTTCAACTCTACATTCCTAATGCTTGCTCTTAATCATGATGACTTAACACAGTAACTCTTTACCTTGAGTGGCTTTTGAGCCTTGCATTTGGTGAACATTAATTTAAAAAAAAAAAAAAAAAAAAAAAAGACAATCAGTAAAGACAGGTTTGACCTTGCCCATTCCCATATTATTATAAATAAATATTTTATAACAGTAAATTAAAAAAAAAAAAAAAAAAAAAAAAAAAGAAAGAGGTCATCTCAGTGAAAAATGGGAGTGAAAACCAGAAATTCACAGCTAAAAATTAATGAAATGTAAATCACCAGTCAGCTTGTGTGTTTTAGAGGCAAAGAGTCAAACAGGTCACCAGAAAAATAAATAAATAAATAAAACAATTGTGCCTCCACCAATTCATTATACCTGATTATTTATCACCATAAATGTTATTTCTACTTGGTATATATGTTTGAGTTATTATTATTATTATTATTTTATTTTTCTTAAACAGTGAAATAACTCACCTGGATTGAGAAGTATGACTAGAGAAAAATTGTGACTACCAACAGGAATTGAACCTGCATCCATTTTTCTACCAAAAATCTATTCCTATAGTATAGTTGAAGTATGCCACAGGAGACCATTTTGATAAAGAAAGATTCAAATTACCTGTAGAAGGAAAGCACATTTCTTGTTGGGATTTCATTTCCGTAAACAAAAGTAATTTTTTTTTTAAATGGATTCTTTCATCTGTCTATATCTCTGAGATGAAGTATTGTGATTACTTACATTATTTGGACTGTTATCCTCATATTCACAACGTTTTGGCTGTTGTATGCTCCAGCCTTCTTCAGTGGATGAAGATGTTGGTTAGATCTAGTGACTAGACCTAAAGAGTAGCGAGTTTAATAACAGGCCACAGCAGTGGTGAATTAAACTTGGAGTGTTGAGTTAAAGGGAAATAATAGCCATCTGGAAGAGGCATGGCACATGGAACTAGAACAATCTACCCTGGTTCAAAATTCCAATTGACTGAAGAAGGCCAGAACATACAACAGCTGAAACATTGTGAATATGGCAATGAAGATGTGGATAACAGCCCGAATAATGTAAGTAATGGATTCTTTTAATCTGACATTATTACTATAAATGATATTTTTAGGGGGTACATGTTTTTGTGTTGTTGTCTATGATTTTTTTTTCTTAAATAGTGAAATTAATTAGAACTAGTATAGATTGAGAAGTCTTTAAAAAAAAAAAAAAAAAAAAAAAAAAAAAAAAAAAACAGAAGTGTCTACCAACAGGAATAGAACCTGTATCTCCTTTTCCATCAGCTCACCTACTCCTATAGACTATAACTGCTCAGTAAGAAAATTTCTATAATTGTTTTTATAATCACTAGCAAGGTGATGTGACAATACTGGAATCAAAATTATTCCGGTGTTTACCTTTGAAGAAATTAACTTTCCTGCACATATACCTTAATTTTAAATGAAAAGGTATGAGGAAATTAAGTGTACAGTTAAGTTTCAGATAGAGGGGGTGATTGAAACAAAGGGAGTGGTTGGAATTTTTCTTATAATTTTAGGTAATAGAACACTTGTAGCCTAAATCAACAGGTGCGGGAATTTTTTTGAAAATTTAATAAGACAGGTGATTAGAATATAGATATTTTCTCTGCAAAAACAAATGGAGGTAGAATCACTAACTTGTGAAAGAGAAATCTTTCATGTAAATAAAAGAACAAGAATTTTTAATAAAATTTCAAAGCATGTCAACTTTTATTAGATGGATAAAAAAAACTAAAAAAAACTTTTCTCATTAACATTTTCCATGTTGCATTGTTGCCTGACTGCTGGCTTGTTTTGAAAAATAAAAATAAAAAAAATTGCAATTTTCTACAAATAAATGAGAGTAAAGTGGCTGCTTATGATTTCTTAGTCACCACCATTTTCATTTCATCTGCTCAGTGATGCTCTCAACACATGAGATAATAAAAATACATCACAAGATGGGGTCTGTTATGTGCTACTACAGATCTATGCTGGTTTGGAAATAGCACTAGTTTATAACACAAACACTAGGAACTAACATTTCATGGTGTCTTGAAAAAACACACATTATATATATATATATATATATATATATATATATATATATATATATATATAAAAGTACAGGTAATAGATCAGTTGGTATATAATATATAATCCAGGTGGATCCTAATATCATCAAATATTAAAACTGATCCATTTAAAAGAGAGCTCAATGTGCTTATTATAACAGAGCATATAAATTCTTTGTACAACCCCAACTTAGGGTCATAAACTTAGGGTCATAAGGTTAATATTCGGGTTGAATCGGTTGAACCTCTTCCCTTTTTAGACTGATACCTTTCGCCGCCCCCCCAAACACCGACTCAGGCATTTTGTCTGGCTGGGGCGTTGATTCAGGTACGTCTGGTATCAATTTCTTGCTGTCTAAGTCAAATTCTAAATCTCTGATTCTGATACAAATACAGTCCATTCACCAGGCTTGGATAAGACAAACATACTTTGTGTTGTCTGAAATAGATCTATACCCACATGAGGTAATTTTGGATTTTTTTGCTGTAATAATTTTTTATATATATATATATATATATATATATATATATATATATATATATATATATATATATATATATACACACACGATTGTGTACTTGGGTATAATCCCTCTTTTTTACAATTTTCATTGAAGACAACTGACAAGGTACTGTGATTTAGCTTTTTACTAAATTTTTCTTGCATTTATACAAGTGACTTCTCTTCTGTATATAGTACAAAACTGTTCAAAAATGGATCTGACCATTTGCAGATAATGTATTAGCCATTATCAAGGATGTTATTTTTGTTTTTTGATGTTGATTTTTTATAATATAGGAATAGGAAGGTTTTTAATTTACAAACATGATCAGAACACTATGGCTGTGTTCATAATTAATATTAGTGAAAGTTGGTGGCTTCTTTTTTATTATTGTAATACATATAATACGTATAAAATGTTGACAACAAGCAATGTTTCACAAAGACAAATACATCCAAAGCAACAGTATTATTAATTAAATATAAGGGATTATTTTTTTTTTCATTTTAAACACAGGAAAGCTATGAAGCATTTGTGTTCAGCCTTTTTAAGCACTCACAGTCAAAATTTCAATAATTTAAATAATGATTACTCTTATCAGATTATTTTACTAAAGTTAATGAGCTTTGTTCATATGTTGAGTGACTATAAGACCAAACAAGTATTGGGTAGTAATTTAAATCATCTCCAAATGTGAATAAGTGTTATATTGGCAGTTTATCTGGTAATACATGTACAACAACTGATAGCTTGGTATGTTTTTTAGTCTGGACAAAATTACAAAATAAATACATACTCAATTTTGTAAAATGTTTTTGTTTATAATCCAGAATTTTTAAAAAATCATCTCAAGCAAGATGATAATGTCACAAAGACACAAGGAACTACTGGGAGTGAAATGAGAAAACTTTAAAAGGAATTGGAAACCAAATTCTAAACAGGAAGCATTGGATAAACCTCTACTCCTGTTCAAAAGACCTGGGAGGAGTGTGAACCAGACAATAGGCAAACCTATCTACTCCTAGTGAAGAAAGAAAAAAAATTACAAATAAGTGGTAAATGAAATTTCAGCTGGAGATTTTAAAAGTATAGAGTTGAAGTAGATTTTAAATGAAAACGAAAACCCAATTCTAAACAAGAAACAAATGATAAAATAAATCGGGTGGAGTGTGAACCAGATGACAGGCAAACCTATCTACTCCTATTCAAGTAGTTTCAAAGTTAGACATAATTAACTTGCATCATATTTTATACAGAAATGCATTTTGCCTAGCACCTCTAGGCTTGGGTCATAGCCAGTTTAAGAGAAAGACTACTCTGAATTCAAAACCATTTAGGAGGCCATTTCAAAACATTATCTTTCCCCAATAAGTCACTGAAAAAAAAAAAAAAAAAAAAAAAAAAAAAAGAATTTTCCTTGGTAACCTGATGATTAAAGATATGGACAATGACTAATCTTGGTTAGAACATTTTACGATGCTTCTGGAAAGGCATAAAACTATATACCATTGATTTCTATACATAAATAACAGTGCAGTTGGGAGACCTTTAGCTTCGTGAAAGCAATCCATCTTGGATATTTGATAAATTAGATCATTCCTTGTTGTTGGTACCATGTAACCAAGTACAACCAGTTGCATGTTGCTTAGAGAGAAATTTGAAATTTACTCCTGTCTTGATAGTAAGGCTGATCAGCCCAAGGTCAAAATAGCAGCTGATGTCCAAAAGAAACTCAAGTCTGTTGTTAACTGGGGCAAAAGATGGCTTGTTAATTTTAACACCTCCAAAACTAAACTTTTCTCCATTAATCATCTGAGAGATCCTTCTCTACCTTCCATCAGCATGGCTGATGCTAACCTCCAGGAAAGTGACTCGTTGTGTCTTCTCAAGCTAAGGTTCTTAGCTGACATGAAGGGAAAAAGATTATATTGAATCCATTGTTAGGTTAGCTGCTAAGAAAGTTGCTTCACTGTGTCATGTGAGACTATTTTTCTCCCTAGAATCTATCATACGTAACTATAAGTCTATCATTCATCGATACTTAAAATATTGCTGCCATACATAGTCCAGTGCCTCTGTTATTTACCTTAAACTCCTTGATAAAATCCAAAGAATCAATAATATTATTGATCCTAATCAGGTGGACCAGCTTCAGCCACTTTCCCACCACCATAAGGTTGCTGTTCTGTGTATTTTCTATAAATACTTTCATGGTAATTGTTCAGATGAGCTCATCACCATGGTACCTAGACTTTTAGAATTTAAGCACAGTACTAGACTGGCATCAAGATCTCGTCAATTTACAGTTGAGCTGACTAGATGTAGCCATAAATTCTATGCTAACAGTTTCTTTTCTCACACTCCTTGCTTGTGGAACACCCTTCCAGCTCCATGCTCTACTCTAATACTTTAATCTCCAAAAATTTAAATGCAATGTCAATCTACTGTACTCCTAATTACTCTTTTCTTTTCATGCTCCTTAATAATTTTTCTATTTTCTAATTCTTCTTGTATCTTAATGGCTTTACTGCTTTGTTTGTGGTGAAACTGATTAAAAAAAATGTTACTCTAAAAGATGCCATGAAGGAGATATAATTGTCATAGCACCCTAATAATCTCATCAGAGTTCAAGGGAAACAACTACATATCTCCCTTTTGATGGCAGTAGTCCATGATCAAATTTAGGAGGAGAAAAAAAAAAAAAAAGAGGAAAGATGTTAAATGATTTTCAAGGAATTAAACTAAGCACTCTCCTCACAATTTTCATACCACATGCTATATATTTTCTTCTCTATAGCAGGTGTCGGTAACATTTTGCTATGTGCTGACTTAGGCTTTTAAAATCATGCCAACAGCATATGTATTTTTATACAAGTCAAGGTCAATATACCTGTTCTACAATATATTTTATATAGTAAGATATAGTATATATACTTTAGTATATATTAAAATTGAAACTGCTAAATATCTTTGCATTATAGTAGTTATTAGTTCGAACTTTGTGATATCATTTGCGGCTACGTGCCATTGGAAATTGCTTGGCAAGCTATGTGTGCCATAGGTTGCTGACCCCTGCTCTATACCATATTTCTTTACTCTATCTTTTTAAAAACATTGGGGCAATATGATAATTTAACCCTCCAACTATATGCAGAAATACTGCCCACATAATGGCCAGATATTAGCTAGATAAAGACACCATTGTCACTACCATTGTGTGGGAGCTATTTCTGCTGCACCATATACATATATATATATATATATATATATATATATATATAAAGAATATGAAGAAATATACTCTTAAGGTGTGCTATATTTATGGGATAAATTGCTCAATATCAGAGACAGAGCTTATGTAACTATAAAAGTGAACATTGAAGTCAACATTCAGAGGCGACAGGCTGTTTGAAAAAAAACCAATCGTCAGGCCAATCAAAATTGCCTCTAAGTGTTGACTTAAAATGTTCATAAATAAATAAATATATATATATATATATATATATATATATATATATATATATATATATATATATATATATTATTTCATTCTGATTGATTCATTCAGTCATTTTTCTACAGCTAATCAACCCTTTGCAGGTTATTTAAAGACAGAAAATATTTTAGGGTGTAAGATAATAATGGTCTAGCAATACAAGTCTTACTAATTAATCTATAGCTGGGGGGGGAGAGAGGTGGATTCCTACCTTTCCCAAGAGCATTAGTATGTAAGTGAATATAATGAACCCAATGGGAATTGGAACTCAGCTCTCTGATTAACAATTCCAAGCCATTATTCATTACACTACTCGCACATCCAAGCTTATAGCACCTGGTATTCCAAAACGGTTACCCATCTGGGTACTGACCAGGCTTGACATTGCTTAACTTTAGTGATTGAATGACAAAATTTACATTGTCTCAATACAACTATGCCTTAATAAATGACTAATTTTGGAATCTTCCACAATAAATTTGTCCAGGTTCATATCT
Organism: Acanthosepion pharaonis; assembly: GCA_903632075.3. Classification (NCBI taxonomy): domain Eukaryota; kingdom Metazoa; phylum Mollusca; class Cephalopoda; order Sepiida; family Sepiidae; genus Acanthosepion; species Acanthosepion pharaonis. The sequence goes on from CAHIKZ030002022.1 coordinate 310,551, forward strand.
CCTTTCTTGACAAATATATTTGTTAATACAATGTGGGATAATTAAAGAAACGATAGAGATAAAAATAAAAACAAAAGCAGCAAAAATATCAGTGAAGTCAACTACAGAAAAATTTTGTTAAAAAACAAAGAAAAAAGTACTGAACTGTTATGTAATATCAATCCTCCTCCATGACATTGAATACTGGGCAGTTTTTGTACAGATAAAAAAGAGAAATGTGGCTCTACAGATGGATACCGAAAATGCTATGGACTTAAGATGTGAGCAACAAAGTTTTAGAGAAAATGGAAACAAAAAGAATACTTACTCTTAACATAGGAAAAGAATTGAAATTTCTAGGGTAAATAATGAAGAAAAAGTGCTCGGAAAATTTGATACTCACAGGGCAAATTGAAGGTAAGAGGAAAATAACGTATAACCTACTTAGCGGGCTTGTGCAAATGGATGTATGAAAAGAGTTTAGGAGAAATAACCAGAAGACAAAATTTATTTAAAAGGACAGGAAATTGAAGAGCCATGATCTTTAATGTCCTGAAGGGACATGGCACATAGAAGGTAAGAAGATACACCAAAGGCCAAAAATGCTAAGCTTACCTGTATCTTCAGCATTTTCAATGTAAGATTGTAGTTGACTTTTGTTGTATTTCTCCCTACACCCAAATATAAGACTGACTCCATTGGTAATAAAAACGTTATTATTCTGAAGAAATTGCTTCTAGGGATGAAACGTCATGTAGGAATTTTTTATATTCTGTAATCATTAATCCGATATATACATTTGTATATAATGTCTTGTGTGTGTGTGTGTGTGTGTGTGTGCCCTATATCAAATGTTATTACGTAAGCCAATGTTTACACCAGCAAATGATGTTGGTAAAATTTTCAGGATATACAGAGCAACCTCAGTTCTTGAATATCTCACATGTCGAACAAATCAGTTTTCAAACAGAAAATTTGAGATGAAAATGCCACTGTTATTGAACAAAATTTAATTTCTTGAACAAAATTGCCGAACTGATTTAACCCAAACAGAATCATTTCTAAGTTGACCCCTGTGTTGTATATATTCGTCTGTTGTGTCATGCTTTTTTTTTAACCAATTTTATTGTACTGTGACTTTTTTCTTTACATTGATTCCTATTGGAAAAATAGTTTCGATTCATGAACATTTCAGGTTACAAACGGCCTTCAGGAATGAATTAAATTTGTGAACAGAGGTTCCACTGTACACATATTTTTGCAATTTCCTATACGGTGTTCATATAACTAAATAACTTTTTTCTCTTTTGAGGTGATGGATAAATTGTCGTCTAAGTTGTGCAAGAATGAAAATAACATTGACATCTCATTTTAACAGATATATTTACCTACTGACCCTATACTATGTAGTCAACAAAATAAAAAAAAAAACAAACACATGCATGAAATAAAAAAATATAAAATGGTGACAATTTACCCATCGAGTTTTTATAAGTTTCCTACACAAAAAATAGTGGGTTGCACTATACACAGGTAATTTTTTTTTTGGAAAAGGTTAAAAACATGCATTTTCAGTGACCAGTTGCATTATACACAGGTAAATTTAAAAAAATATATATAAATAAATAAAAATAACAGCTTTTAAATAAAATTTAAAAAATTCAGAGCTCATACACAAAGTTGGCTTATACGCAAGTATATACGGTATTTGAAATTAAAAATAAATACCAATCACGATATTATTATATTATTATGCTGAATAGTAAAATATGATATCACCAAATAAATCACTGTAAATATTTCTAACAAAAATTGATATAGTTTGAAATTCACATGGTTCATATAAGTATATCCTGAGAATTTTAACATCAGCTGATGAATAACAATTTTACCGTGAAAACACTGACTTGTATAAAACAATTCTGACAGTGATGTGTGCACATACTCAGGGACTAAAATGATGTTACTAAATGGTTTTTCATCTATTTTGACTAAGTGCTAATGTACCATTTTTCTAGTACTTAAATTGTACCATTTTAATCAATTTCTTGGATCAGTATAGGTCTCAAAAATTTCAATCTTAACAGAAACTAAAAACTAAAATGTCAATCTAGGTCATTTCACCATTACAGTGAGTTTACTATTTTCTAACTTATCTACTAATGCAAATACAGGTATGTATGTGGTCTAAAGAGTTCTTGAAACTCCTACAAATATATGACTGTGCCTCCCACTTGTTATGGTGTCGCCATTTCTGCCACCCAGTTTCACTTACACCCATGGCACCATGCTTATACCCCCCATTCATAAAATGATAAAAAAAAAAAAAAAAAAAATTTTATTTGTTTACACTGAATTTATTTCCTTTATTTTGATTGACAAACAGCAAAAATTAAAAACATGGATAATTGTAGTATTTTGGTACAAATGTACTGAAATACTTTCAAAATTTTTACTTGTTTTTTCATTCGTTTGTTTAATGGCATATCAACTCCTCATGGGTCATTTAATGCCAAAATTTAATTTTCTCAGGAGTTTCAAAATAAGAAAAATATATGTTATTCTGCTTTCACAATTGAATACATGGTAGATGATACTCAGCTTTTGGGCATATACATGTTTGTAGACAGGATTGTAGAGGCGGTGATGCATGTGTTTATGTCGTAATTTTGTTGAAGTTATATTTTGGAATACAGTTTGATTTTTTGAGGAGGGGGTCAGAGAATAATTTAAAGGGAAAAAAAGCGTGAAATTAATAAACAGAGTAGTCTTAATGGTCTCCTAGTCTTTTTGCTTGCTAATCATTAACTCACCTTAGCATATACACAATTATAGATATTTACTTAGCTTAGCTAAGGTGTCATAAGGTCAAATAATAATGAAAATATTTTATTATGCCAATCTTCCAAGGCAGAGGTAATACCAGATGTTATAAGCTTGAACATGCAGGTGGTGTAATGGATAAAAGCTTAGAATGTGAAATCAGACAGTAGAGTTCTAATTCCAGTCAGGTTCATTATATTCACTTATATGCAAATAACCTTGGTCAAGTCTAGACTTAACCATTATTTCCCCTCTCATCTATATAAACTACCCCTTAACGTAACCCTCTACCTCAAGCGACACCCAGGCCTTGTATAGGGCAAAACTTGCTGTAAAAAAAACAAAAAAAAACAACATATATATGATTATGGCAAATAAAATTTGATACTTAGCTGATCGATGTTATGTTCAGTATCCCAATTCTAGAGTTTCATAGATCATTTAAGAACCGATTCTACAAACTAGTGTAAATTTCATGAATTGAGTGAACCCTTAATTACTATGACTGTTCCCATTTATAAGTTAAATAGCAGGGCAGACTGATCTCTAGCCTTGATTAGCAACATGTTATGAAGAAGGAAAACAATTAAAAAGCAGGAATGGAATTCACTCCTACCAGTTATGGATAAAAAAAAAAAATCAAAGTGATGACATATAAGTACCAGAGTACAAACAGGGTCTCCAACAGAAGAAACCCCTTGGCAACCCAAATACCAATACCTGGGATTATGGTACTGCCCTCAAAAAAAAAAAAAAATCAGAATGTTGCCAGCATCACTGAGCTGCAAAGCAAAAGGAATTCCTTATTTAGGAGCGAGAAAAAGTTGCTAATTATACGTTTAATGTTGTGTAAATATATTATGCTTACAATGATATATCATTATATTACTTAAACGTTATTTTTAGTGGCTACCCATATTTGACTAATAATAGTGAAGTGATAAAATCTGTTAGATTAATAAATAAAAATCCATCAATATATCTGTATATTTTTATTTTACACACTTACAAATTGAGGTGCTGAAATACACTCAGGGTCCAATCAAGAAAGGTTTAAGAAAGAAGTAAAAATAAAAAAAATATTTGCTAACTTGGTCAGATTTTGAGAAGTGGGTCAAGCTGAAGACTTTTCAGCACACCTTGTATATATTAATTCTTTATTCAAGCAATCCATTCATAAAAAAAAAAAGAAAAAAAAGGTTAATTAAGCTAAAGTATCAAGGTATAATGTTCACCTGCGAACTAGAGCAAAAAATACCATTATTTGCTCTTAGTGGGTTAATAACAAGCTATCATAAATAAGCAAACCAGTTAGTTCTTCAAGTAAGCAGTAGTCTTACCTGGATTGTATTTTCATGAGTTTCTCTGATGTTAAACTAACTGACCATGAACAAAAATGATAACAAAACAAAAAGTTGCTATCCTTATAAAGTTTGTACACAAACTCCCACGTGACAAACGTGCTATCTTGTTCCTCCCCCATTCGATCAACAAAATGAACTGAGCAATTAACAGACAAGTATGGATTACTTCATAGCAGAAATCAGCAGAGTGGTACACTTGACAATCAAACACTTTTTATTTCTTTTTAACCTTAATAAAGCTGAATGGATAAAAATTTCTTATTAATTATCTTAACAAAAAATTGAAAACAAGAAAAAGGTTGCCAAGAAAATGTGTATAAAAAAGAGTGGGTTAAAAAATAAAAATATAAAAGAGAGTTGTTAATGTTATGTAATTGAATACCAAATACATGATTCATAAATAACATTTAAATTATTAATTATAATAATGCTGTTTCCAAATAAAATAGAAAAAAAAAATGTTTAAAAAGATATTTCATTTAATAAATTTCACTTAAAAACTGAGGATTTGTGAACATATCTAAAATAAAATAAAATGTAAAAAATTAAGTAAAAATGAGCAAAAATTAATAAAAAAAAATATACAAAACCACAGAAGAGGACTTAACTAATTTTGAAAAACTCAACTAAATTAATTAAAATACCCAATTAAACATAAATTTGAATACTTTTTCTTCATAATATTAATACAAAACCTGGTCATGATGAAAAAAATATTGTTAACCTTCTTTGCCATTACTCAAATCAAGAATTACAAAGCTTTTTTCTCAAAAGGGTAACTATAAGATGGTCGGCCCAGCTCGATCATGGGTCCGTCCCACGCTGGTCAGTAGTGCTGCCGGCCAACTGATGGTTATTTGCTGGTTGCTTCATTCCTTCATCTGTCTTACCCCATGTCGTGTTCTTTGATCACAGAGTAGTGAAGACCAAATTTTGCCTGTACTTGAGCGCTGAAACAAGTAGTGGTGGAATCATGCTCCATAGGACAAAGAATGCTTCCACTAGCAAAAACCCTTCCTGTTAAACTCTCTATTGTGACACTTTATCTCTTTCATCTAAAACATCACAAGGTAGTCAGTTGGGAACTGTTGGCAGCAGGTCACTTGGGGTTCAGCAGCTCCTTTATCTGCATTTCTTGGCTCCAACAAAGTGCACTATTTATATGTATTTTGCCAGCCTCCTACCATACCTCAGGACTTCTTCATATTAATTAATTACTTTCTCCAACCTTGGAGAAATGACACTGGCCCTTAAACAAAGTGGTCACTTATTCAAATTCTGACAACATTAATTTTTCCAATAACAAACATTTGTGTTTAAAAATTATTTCAACTTTTTCTGATATCAAAGAATTTTCACATTCCTCATGATATATTTTAGACTGTTTACATTCCAGCTTTAAGGATTCATAAAAATTTTATTTGACCATCAGTTTTTTTCGTTTTTTTTCCTTTGCTCCATACTTCAATTCATGTTTTCATCATCAACGATTTTAACCCTTCCAATTCTCCAATTCCCATGAACCCTTTTAATCCTAATTTTATACTACCAGTGTCACAATAGTATCACAAACCATCCAAAGAAATAACAACAGCTTAGTTGCATAAAACAAAAACAAAAAAAAAACAACAAAAAAATGGTTTAAAATTATTTAAATGAACTCAAAATTTCCAAAAATGGCTCCCAACTATTTTGATTTAATCTGAATTTTCTTAAATAAAATTATTCCTTCTACATTTTTCACATAAAACAAAGATTTTCATATTAAATTTAACAAATAAAATGTTAATTAATATTTAGAGATTTAATGTTTGTTGTATATTACCATCTCTTATGTTTTATCAAATTCATAAATTAGAACAGTCATATTTTTAAACAAGTTGGACCAAGTTTTTTGCAACTCAAATTTAAAAAAATAGAACAGAAATTTTTATAAGTAAATCAAATGTCAATCCACAAATAATGATTAATAATATCAAACCGTGGTGTTAACGTTTTCAATCTTATTTCTATTGCATTTTTCTAGGATCATGAGAAAAAAGAAAGAATAGATTTTTAAGAATGATTTATTTTTTGGAGTAGGGAGTATGTAAATGGAAAAGAACAAGCTTTTCATATATATATATATATATATATATATATATACACACACACACACACACACACAAGGTGTCCATAAAGTTCGTGTGCACGTTCAAACAATTTATAACTTTATTTGTATTTGCGATAGAAATAATTTGTATAAAGGATTAGAAAGAAGTAAATATATACTTTTTAAGGTTTTACTGAAATTTTATTTAGGTTTTGACACATCCTCCATCATAAGCAATAAAAAGGCTAATACGATTTTGCAGTTCATGGAAAACATTTGCCAACTGATTAACAGTAATGCCTGAAATCACAATAGTTATTTTAGCTATACTTAAAACTAGGTACATCAAACTTCATAACATGTTTTTATAGATTATTTCTATTGCAAATACAAATAAGGTTATAAATTTTTTAAAGTGCACATGAACTTTATGGACACCCTGTGTGTACATATATATATATATATATATTCCCTGAAAGATAACAGAACCTTGTACTCTTAAAGTTTAGCGTATACACATGGTTTTGTGAACAGGAGACTAGCCTGAAGGCAACATACCCAGAGAAATCAACTAGAATCAACCATGTTTACATCAATAAAACAGGTTAACTAAAAACATTTTCCTGATGTTTAGATTTTTAAATTCTTATTTAAATTTGCATAACTCGACATAAGTTTTATGGACTTTCATGTGATTCTTCTAGCTATCTTAAGTTCTAGTTATATCAAGAGGATGAATAAACCCCCCCCCAAAAGAAAACCCCAAATCAACACAGTTTAATCATTAAGAGTGAAAAAACTAACTTCTTCATTACTGTACAAGATACAGCGGCCTTTAAAAAAATAAAAAATAAAAAATAAAAAAAATCACCTAATGTGGTATCTGTGTTTAACAGGGACATCACTATTCACATTGTTCATACTATCATCCTCATCTTTTTTTTTGCCATATTTACCTCATTTCGGACGTTGTATGCTCCGGCCTTCTTCAGGTCGTTGGAATGTCAAACAACCCTTTATTTCGCTTGTTGTGGTAGACAAGACCCAAAGAGTGAGAGTTTAATACCGGGCTATGGCGGTGGAGAACTTGGAGAGGGGAATTAACAGGAGATTACTGACATCCATTAGACATGGCACGTGGGACTAGAACAGTCTAGCCCAGTGAGCGAAATAAAGCATTCAGTTCGACATTCCAACCACCTGAAGAAGACCAGAGCGCACAACAGCCGAAATGTTGTAATAAATATGGCAAAAAAAGATGAGGATGATAGTACAAACAATGTAAATAGTGTACATAATAACGCATCACAGAAATATAGACACATACTGTGACATCACCGTTAATAAGGTTCTTTTTTTTTTCTCTTATAGTTTATCTCGTTATATAATCTAAGTATTTTGTTGGTGTTCTTATTTTTCTGGGTCTGCTACGTTGGGCATCATCTATTGCTGTTGAATTAGTCCCATTTGTTGTTGATGTTAGATTGGTATCATTTGTATTTGTTGTCTCCAGTATTGGTGTTGGACCTATTTCATTATGGTTTGTTTCAATAACCATTGTTAAGCTTTTACTTATCTCTTTACCTGTGTATGTAATCCTCTTTTTAATTTAAGATTTTATTAGCAAGTTTAAATTGGCTAATGTCTCTGATTATCTCCCTTTCATCATTGATAATACTGGCTCATATCGATGATCATTTCTGCTATTGTAGAATGCTGGTTTGGATGGTGTTCTACATTTCGTCCCAGGTGTGAATTTTCTCCATTTTGTATTTTTCTTGCAGCTTAATGATTTGTTTTCTTATTCAAGGTTTTCAAAAATACATTTTCTAGTGTTCTCTTGTGTTATTATCTTTTCCTCGCAGTATAATATTATCTTTTTGATTCATTTTTAGAGGTTTGTCTCCAAATATATGAAACATTAGTCAAACAAGTCTTATGATGACTTTGCACCAAATATTAATCGTTTTGGTCTGGTGTACAAAATATGGCTAATTATTTTGTTTCTTTGTCAATCGTTGTTTGATGATATCCTGCTTTCATATCCATTTGATATTTTGATATCCATTTAAATGGTATGCGAAATCCTCGACTATGGTTGCTTGAATAGATCTATTTCTTTTGAAATACCTGTTCGGTACTCTCATATCAATGTCTGCTCACATCATAGGTGGTTTTAATCTGCTTTATTCTTTCATTGTGTATCTTAGTTTTACTTATATGACTAAGAGTGAGCACCAAATAATAACTTAATTCCTAGGTACTCTCTCAAATATACCTTCCATTTCTTGTTCTACCCATTGTTTAAGTGGGTTTCTCTAGGTAATACAGGGTTTCAGTGTTATTGGCTCTGCTTCTGTTTTGATTTTCTAGTACTAGACTGGCATCAAGATCTCAACAATTTACAGTTGAGCTAACTAGCTGTCACTGTAAATTCTGTGCTACTAATTTTTCTTCTTGCACTTCTCGCTTGTGGAAATCCCTTCTTGCTCCATGCTTTCCAGCCAACTTTAATCTGCAAAAATTTAAATGCAATGTCAGTTGCTATCTACAGTCCTCCTGATAAGTCTTTTCTCTTCCTGTTCATTATCAGTGTTTCTGTTCAGAATTCATCCACACCCTGTAACCTCTTGTGTCTTAGTGGCTTTACTGCCTTGCATGGGGTGATAACGATTAAAAAATAAAAAAAATAAAATAAAATAAAATAAAAAATAAATAAAATGAAAAAAATAAATAAATAAAATGAAAAAAAAAAAATAAATAAATAAATAAAATGAAAAAAATAATTTCAAGTTTTGCCCCTATACCTTTCCTGTCTTTGGTTCCATTATGGTACCTATTCCTTTGAATACTTATTTCTATAGTATTTCTAGAATATGTGATTCTCCCGATTCAGAGTTCATTTTTCTGAGATTTGCTGTCAGTTCTCGTATTTTCCTGTCCAGTCTTATCAGCATGTCTTTTCCTATCAGATGTAGATTATCTAGATTCTCTCCTTACTGATAAATTTTGTCTTTGTACCTCTAATCTTATTCCAGATTATCATCTCAAATTCCCCTTTTACAGATAGTTCTATTTGTATTGTTTTGACTGTCAATTTGGTCTTAGTTCTTCTGTATTTGCTAGCTGTCTTCGTAATGCCCCGAAATGATATTTGTTGATTATATCCACCAATGTGCTCCTATCCGGTTCTCAGTATGCATCTATATTCCTGAATTTTCTATTGTATTCTGGGGTCTTTGCATTGTACTCAAAATTTTACAGATTTTTAATTGATCCATCATTTTTCTAATGAATTTTTCATTAGAGATTGTGCTTGATCTTCGGTTCTTGAAAATCGACTCTTAGGTTATCTATAACAGGGGTTCTTTCGGGGGCAGGGGAATTAGAGCTACAGATTGGTAGACTCAAAATGTTGACTTTCAAGCTCTCCAAGGCAACACAACCTGTAATTTGCATCAGTCCGCATCACTGAGGGTTTTCTTTTTGCTAGCTCTTGTATTTTGCTACTCAAAAATAATCCATGTGAATGTTTATGTACTAATATGGAAAAGAATGAAGATTTTCAATAATATATGCACCTTTTGAGCTGGACAATCTTGGAAAGAGGGGAGTATTACATCCTGACTTATGGTGTAAAGGGGGCATTCGGCAAAATAAGTTGAGAATCACTTATCTATGAGGGGGGGTACTGTTCTTGTGCGATATATCTTCTTTGCAGTATTTACAGCAGTTAGCAAAGTGATTCCTTTTTGTATTATTTGTTGCAATCTATCCTGAATGTTGGACACATTATTTTTGTCCTGAATCTGTGTTTTTTCCACAATATGGACCAGTGTTTCTCAACCTTTTTAAGCAATGGAACACCTAGGGGAAAATGAAAATATCACAGCATACTTAACAAAATTTTTCAAGGGTATATGTTTAAGTGTTATAAAATAAAAACAAAGATTTAAAAAAATACATACACAATGATGAACTTACTTTATTTCAATGTTTCTATACAACTATTTGTGCAGCTTAGTGTGAAACCTGTACATGGTGTATATTTTTTCGCAATTTCTTTAATATTTGATCAAATGTGCAATAAGCAAACGCTTATTTCTTCTTGAGTGTAGTCTTTCTTGCTTCTTATTTTTGATGTTATTTATGTTTGAGAAGCCTAATTCACATAAACAGGAAGTAGAAAACTGCAATAAAACTGAAAGTTTTTTTAGCTAATGTGGGTGTTTATTCCTTTTGTATCGAGATCCAAAATGGTATCAATATTTCGTGGTAGACTAGTGTGCTGTGGCATGGTGACTGAAAATCACTTATATAGACATAACCATCATCTCTTAGGTTGTATCCAACCTTTTGATATTTTGTCTTTCTTTACAGTGTTGATTTTGTCTACTGCATTCACTGTCATGTGGCAATCTCTTAAGATATCTTTTAGTTTGTACTGGAGATCGTGTCTTTGACTCACTTCTTTTAAAATCCATTCTTTTTGTATCATTCTCTAGTGATTAATTCATCATCAATTGTTTGTACCATGTGTTCTAGTATTCTTTTGTTTGTGGAATCACCATAATCCCAGTATTCTGTCTTTTCTTTGAACCTTGCTGCATATTCTGGTAATTGTTTCATTTGATCTTTTATCTGTTCTCATTCTGCTAAATATATACCTGGCTTGTTTGTTTTTCTTCAGTATGAAGTGTCTGTTTAGTTTTCTCTTTACCTTATCACTTGGTTCTATGTTATGTTAGGTAAATGTAATCGTGTTTCTCTGCCAACATATCTTCTCAGTTATTTGTCAGCATCTTCCGTGACATTTTGTAACTGTATTTTCACTTTAAATTCCTGAAGCCAATTTCTCCAACAGTGTCCGATATCAAGTTTATCTGAGTGTTGAAGGGAGTAAGATGCAACATGATTCTTGAATGAGCCATAACCGTACCCTACCTTATTCCTATCTCTCTCCCCACTCCCCCAATGAGTGAAAAAAAAATTTTAAGTGGGCAAAAGAAAAATTTTTAGCTATGACACTGGCACTGATAAATCTAGCAATGAGCATGTAATACAAATTAAAATATCAGCATAATACCAACTTATCTTTCCTGGTTCTAAGTCTTCCTGCGATCAAATGTTTCTATAGTCCTCTTTTTTCTTTTTTTTTTTTGATATTTCAATTGACAATTTTATGAACTTTTGTTTTATGTGATGGTCATCTTATGGAGTTCTAGTTGTGTCAGGAGCATGAAAAAATAAAACAAGTCAACACGGTTCAATGGTTAAGAAGAAGAGTGCTAAACTAACTTTACTTCTCTGTAGTACAGTTCAAGATTTTATGAGGGGGGTGGTGTGGGGGAGGGTTAAGAAAAAAGAAAGCACCCAAAGTAGTGTCTGTTGTCTGTGTGTATAACTGTGATTGTGTGACGTCACTGTTACTAAGCGGAAATCAATCAGATATCTGTTTGGTTTTTCAGATCATAACAATAACGAGGGGGAAAAAAGTGTCAGGAAAAGAAGTTTCGACATTAAAGAGTAAAAAAAAAAAAAAAAAAAAAAAAAAAAAAAAAAAAGAGACCAAATCAGCACTGTCATGTTGTTTTGTTGGGGAGATATAAAGAAAGTTAAAATTTAACATACTTAAAATTTTATCGGCATTAAAAAAAAAAAAAATACAGAAACATCAGTTTTAATAAATAAATAAAATATATATCGATCTTCGCTGAGTGATGAACAATATTTAAATTTTAAACCTGTATTCACACGAAAGAGTTGGGAGAAAAAGAAACAGGGGAGGAAATTAAGTAAACAGAATAGCATTCATCTTCAAAGAAAGAAAATACAGTCGAAAAATGAAATTCAAAATGGAGAAGGAAAAAAGGAAAAACATTTATATCGATAGGTTAATAAGTAGCATTTTAAAATTAACTTTGATGAACGATGAAATACTTTTTCTTTTCCTATTTTATGTCCGCGCATTATCAGGTGGGGAGTGCGTAACTGGTGGCACCGCCATTTTTAGTAACAATTTTTTTATACAAAGTGCGTGCTTTTAAAAAAGAGATTTGGGTATTTTTACCTGGCCTCATCTTACTTTAAACTTCAGAATAATATTAAATAATCTTTCCGAAGCCGCGAAAATAATGAAATTTATTCGAAGTAAATAAATTAGCAAGCAAAAAAACTGAGCGGACGACGGATACCTTATTCCCGTTGCCTTCAGCGCAGATTATGGTCACGTGGTCACGAGACCAAACAATAACATTAACGTGTTTCCATGACCTTAAAAAGTGGGGGGGGGTTGTATTTATTATAAATAGTTAAGATCTGCATTGCGACTGGCAATGTATATATATTTTGATTTCCCTTATTACTAAAATTCAGCACTCCCCCGACCCCGTTAGTACCTTGCCGAACGTATGAAGCTGAACAGCAAACAGGTCATGTGATCAAACACTCTTCTGTTCCATCACCCACCCCAAGTTTTGTATATATACCCCACCCTTTTTTCTCTCAGAAAAAAAAAAAAAAAAAAAAAAATATTGGCGAGAAAACATTAGTGACTAGTCCTTAGTCAGCATATGCAACCCACGTCTTTCAAACGCCACCGAAATAAGACCTGTTTTTTATGTCAAGTGATTTTAAAAACTTGAGAATTCATAATTCACGTAATTAAATAAAAAAGCTGTTTATTACAAAGAAAATTATAAAAGATATAAAAAAAATATTGTCAGTTGGCGCCAAAGAAATAGTGCGAAAAAAGAAAGAAAAGAAAAAATAATAATTCGCCTAGCCCTAGCTAGAGAGTTGCAAAAATTACTCATTATTTCAATGTTGTACTAAAACTTAAAAGATTTTTATTGGACTGCATAAAAAAATGTAGAACCAGTTATCAAGTGAGACTCTATTTCTAGGAGTGTTGCAAGCTAGAAATTGAGAGACAGGTGAGGTGCTGGGGTCGATCGGATGTAACGGCATGGTTCATCGCTCGTGTGTACTTTAGAATTGCACAATTTTTGCACTTTTTATTATGGTCTCACTTAGCAAATAAACTTTTTAAAAGCACATTTTATACGTCTTTACTGGCAATACCAAAACTAAAAAGAATGAGTCTTGGCCGCGGGTGGATAGTAAAACTTTTTTTTCTAAAAACTAAAAAGCATTTAAGAACGACAATTTTTAAGCTCTGTCGTAACAGACAACCTAAAAGTGATAAAATGCGTTTTTGTAAAAGAATGGTAACGTAAAAAGTAAAACGAACTAATCTGAGAAAACACATTGCCAATGCCATGCTTCTTGAATATTGATGCACTTTTCTCTAAATTTAAATAAAAATCGTATTCTTCTTAAATTTTAGCAGACATGACCAAGATATTTTGTAATGACTATGACAAAAGTTGGGTCTTTACTCTTTTCTAAATTAAAAAGCCTATTCGCATTAAAATGCGAAAAAAATAAAATAAGCTGAGAAAATAGCATTTTAAAAACTAAAAAGTATGAGAAAAAAACCTATTATGTACTGAAAAGTTCTCGAGCAGATCAAGAATGAATTCCAAAACAAAATCTGATGTTTGGTCATTGTAGGAGAGTAGGTCGGGTCGATCACTTTTCAGCACCCCGATTCTTACACGAGAAAGAAGCGTCCTTTTCAAACTGTAGTTGGAAGGATAAAATTAAATGGATTTATGGTATTTGCAAGCGAGAAAGGAACATTTTTTTTTTTGCCTAAATTATATTTACATTTTTATGAGTGAAAGAATCTGGACCATCTTGACGAAGCATTTAAAAAGAACTTAAAACAGCTAGAACGCCAAAGTGCTGAAGTGAGACTTACTGTCACTTGATCTCCACTGTAAACCACCAGATTAAAAAAAAATCCGTTTAAAACTTATTGTAGTTTTTTCTTAGACGAAACATCAAACTCAAAAATTTACAAAAGTAAAACTTAACTTTTTTTTTAATTAAGAAATGAATGAAAGTGTCAATAAAAAGTAGAAGTATTTGGGCATTAGTGCAGGTGTACCTAACACTGTAGCATTGTTTGTTTTAAATTATTAATAATGGAAATTTATTACTAACTTTTGGCAATACAATTCAATCAATAGTCTTGCTGCCATATATGTTGGAGACAAAGTATTGTCTCCCAATTACAAATCAATTTGTACTCTAAGTCATCAAAGAGAGTATCATCACGCTCCAGCTACTACACGCATTTTTAGGCACTGCAAGAAGCCAAGGTAATTAGCAAACAAGAAAGCGTGACCGGATACCATGTGTTCAGCGACAGACTACTTCTAGCTTTGCTCAAAATAAGTAAGTGTCCACACCACAGAATTATTTAAAATTAAATAATGAAAACCTGTTGGTTACAATCTGTGACATATAGCACCAACCACCAACAAGTCGATCTTCAAATTTATACAAACAAGGAAACAACAGTTGCGTCAAAGAATGGAAAGAAGTAGCAGCACAACCACTCTAAAAGACAATCCTATTCACGACGAAGTCTACCATACCTCACCCCGAACATCGTAAATTTGGGAGGAACAGTAGAGAAATCCCAAACCGTACAGGTTTTTATGAAAGAAGAGAGCCAAACAAAATATGTCAAGAATTCTATATGTTCTAAGAACACACACTGAACGAAGTCATCAGACAATGAATGGACAAAAAACATTAGCTCGTAAGAAGATTTTAGAACAGAAGAAAAAATTAAGCTGAAAAATATGATGTAACAGAAAAAGCCCTATTTTCTTGTTATTCAAATACATATTAAACAGGGAGAGGGTCGTTAAAATACATAGCTACAAATGAATTGAAAACAGTAAACAGTTTTTAGCTTAGCTTTTAAAAGGCCACAAGTGTGGGACACTTAACGAGAATAGGATATGTGCCGTATTACATGTCTGAAGGATTGAGTAAAATAAATAAAAAAAAAAAAATATTATTTTTATATACAATCCTTCTATTAAAAAAAAACTTTTTATGAAACATAGATGGCAGAACAAGGACCGGGAAGGATAGTGACAGATTGCTTGTGAAGAGTCATGATTGTCCACATCCTGTGGGACCAAAGCACATAAGGTAGGATATTTAAATAACCTTACTCAGGATCGAACTCAGTACACAGACAGTAAGCAACTAAAAATCCTATGGTGAAGCATCCATAAAAGAGAGCACGTGAAAATTTTAAGTTGCATTATGTGAGTTTAGCTTTTTTTTTTTCAGTAAATAAATCGCTCGAGAACCCAAAAATAAAAATGTGTTTGATTTACTAAGAAAAACATCTTAGTTTGCACACAAGCTGCAAAATTATAGGTACCTAGTCAGGATAGAATTAAAAATGGCTTTCGAAACTGCTTTTTATAAAGACTTTTGAAATTATATTATATAATTAAAAAATAAATAACACACACACACAAAAAGGATATGCCAAAATGTGTTGTGGCACTAGTTGTGACAAAAAATACTTTCCACAATCTATGTTACAAATTTTAGCACCTTGAATTCAATTAATTCCTTTTTTCAAAATTAATAACCTTATTCTTCTAGAAATGACAACTTTTGTCATTAAAGTAAACGAAAGAATCTCTCAACCTACAAATTCTGTTTTTCTTTATTGACCACATAATTTGCCAGAATTTGTTACTTCATTATTTTAGACTTCATTGCAGTGGGGGAAAAAAAACGAAAGAAAGAAAAGTGTTTGGATTTTTTTTTTAGCATGTGACTCGTAAATTTCCATTTTCTTTTACGTTAGGACCTCAAGCTATATTTTTAGATATCATACTTTATTTTTAAATTTAAGAAAAAAAAAAAGCGCAATTATTTTTACCCAGAAACAAATGAAATTTTACTCGTAATTTATTAGTAAAGAAAAGATGCGTTAAAAAAAAAAAAAAAAGGTTTGCCTATAACCCTGAAATATAGTCAACATTTTTAATAAAATTCTAAAGCCAAAGAAGACTATTGTATTGAGTCATGTGACATTAAATGTGCAATTAAAGAAAAAAGGTGTGTATATATATATATATATATATATATATATATATATATTGCAAAGAAACGAATATATTTTCCTTATATAATTATTATAATTGTAAAGTATTTTTTCATCAATTCATTGTACGCCAATTATTAGAAACGTTCAGAAACCGTCTTTGACCAGTGCCAGAGTTTTTTGTAGACTTTACCAGTACACGGACTAAATAAAAACTAGTAGATGCCAATATATCACCAAGGTGAAATCATTAATTCATTTTATATTGATATAAAAAGTAAAAACTGGTTTGCAAATAAAGCTCATCTTTCTCTAATAACATTGACTCCAAATAAAAATGCAATTAGTTTCTTCCTTTATAAAGATTCCCATGAATGGAAACATGATTTAATTGAGATTTTTTTTTGTTTCGTCTTTAAAAAAATTTACGGTTACCAACAGTTTTCCTTTTCTAACTTTCTCATTATTCAAATAATTTGAACATAATTAGTAAATTAAAATTGATATGTTAATTTCAATATTTCATTTTTTTTTTTTTTTTAAGTACTTACATTTTTTTCAATTATTTTTTATGTATTTAAAAAAATTAAAAAATACCCTGTGTAATGATTAGCATTAAGAAATAAAAACATTCAAGGGAAATTGAAGAGACTGCTATACAAAATCTTTACATTGGAGGAGGAGGGTCATTTTTTTAATCAGCTGATTTCATAGTTCTATTTATCAAGTAAGTAATGGCTTTAGTAAAGATGTACACAGAGATATATATGATTTTAATCTATACCATTTAATTTTCCCTTGTTCACAAATCAAAACCTCTACGTACATGTATACAAGAAAATTAAACCTTTAGTCAAAAAATTAAACTGCTATATCGCGTATTGCTACTGCATCTAGGTCAATAAGTGCAAACAGACTTGATGAGAAAAACAAATTTAAAAATATAATTTAATTTTTTATAACATGACAACCGGGCTATTATTAAAAAATAAAATAAAACTGAGTAAATTGTCTTAAAATAAATAGAGGATATCTAAAGAAAAAATAACGGAATGCTATCATCAGTATCAGCTGATAACGACAAAAAAAAAAAAAAAATACGGAATAAATTATTACAAATTGTGAACACACGCACGGATCTCACATACAGTTTTCTTCTTCTTTCTCAATAAGATATCTATTTTGAACACATATTTATATAAGAATTAATGTATTCTGTATTCACTGACTACTATGATATCCAAGTTAGTAGTTTAAGTACAAAAATTCGGGCAATAAATCCTAAAAAATCCCTTCGAAATTCAAAGGTGGGTCTATCCAACCATGTGTCGTCGTCAGATTTTTCGAAGTGTTTGAATACCAATAGTAATTTTTGCTATTGTTTTAAATATGAAATTCAGATTTATCTTTTAGTTTTATCGAATGCTAATATAAAGGAATGAAACATACTCAACCTCAGAACACTGCAGGAATTCTATAGAAATAGGTCAAGCAAGAGAAAAAAAAAATACAACATTGAAATGAGTGTGGGTGTGGGGGACGACACGGACTAATGCGGAGTTGTGTTTTTGGTTTTTACCACACCCGAAGTTTTTTAAATTTCATTTCAATCAGAAAAATTCTTTTAAAATAAAAGTTTCAAAATTTTGATGTATTACTTTACGTTATTTCTACAAATAGAAAAAGTTAGCTGAAAATTAATTCTTGACCGCATTTATTCAGATAAAAAAAAAAAACTTTGGTGTTAATTAGCATAATTAAAAAAAAAGATAAATTAAGTTTAACTGACATTTAATATCAAAGGTATAATTATGATTTTTAGACAAAGTTAAGACAATAGAATTGAAAACGTGAAATCAAAAAAATAAAGCCACCAAATGGCATGGCGGTTCCCTTTTTTTCAAATTGTAAAAGATAAAGTGCGTCCCAAACTCGCTGACCAAAAAAGATTACCTCCAATGAAAATGTAAAATAATTTTGTGTCAAATAGTGCTAAAAAAAATAAATAAATAAAACCAGAGTGACTACAATTAAAATTCAAACTTTTTGTTTGTAAACGTTTTTAATTTTATTTCAAAGACATTACGACATTAAAAATTGCAACCTTCTAACTTTTATAAAGAAACTTTATCCAGTTGTGTGTGTGTATATATATATATATATATATATATATATATATATCTCCCCATTTATTTTTTTCACACGTGTATTGAGCACTTTTTTATACTACTGTTTCCTGGTCTGATTCAACTCTGACTACACACACACTCTATTAAAGACAGAGCTTTTTTTCATTGCAGAACACATTATAAATTTCTTTTTCAATGCTGAACAAAAATTGGAGGAGTTACCTAGCATTTTATTCATCTTTGTCTCAAGTTCTGTTCATTAGACGGTTAATTGCGAAATGTAAATGTTTATTTAAAAAAAAAAAAGAAAAAAGAACTATCGTTAATATTCCGGATTATTTTTTAGGCAAGTTCATCTTTTATTATCGATTTCATCAATATTCTGACGGATTACCTGCAGATGACAGAAACAATGTAAGTGCACATGTCCGTACGAATTCAACATTTCCATTTTCAATCTGTCAACAAAAGATTTTTTATCTCATCACTCTAAAAAGTATTTAAGTTTATCTTTCGAAAAGCCAGATGACATGGGCACATATTGTCAACTTTAGTGACTTTTTTAATTTATTTATTTAAGGGTTTTAAAAACTTTAGAAAATAAAAAGGTGATTTTTAGACAGTTTTAAGAAGACAATGGAATTAAAAACATGAAGTCAAAAAAAATAGTCACAAAATGGCATGACGGTTCCTTTAAAAAGATCATTTTAGAATGAAATATTCTCTA
Organism: Acanthosepion pharaonis; assembly: GCA_903632075.3. Classification (NCBI taxonomy): domain Eukaryota; kingdom Metazoa; phylum Mollusca; class Cephalopoda; order Sepiida; family Sepiidae; genus Acanthosepion; species Acanthosepion pharaonis. Next base: position 329,656 of record CAHIKZ030002022.1, read on the forward strand.
ACTGAAATATTTTAAATTTTCAAATATTTCATTTTCTTTAGAAGGAAGAAGACAACTTAATTTTGAATTCGATATAAAACGTTTGACATTGAGCAAATTTTCATACTGGCTAAAAAAAAAAAAAAAAAATTTTTAGAGACATCTCATAACTCCGAAGACGAAAAATAAAGTCTACAAGTATTTGCAAAAACATTCTTCTTGCTCGTGTACAAACAAGGTGATATCGGTATTTTTCAAAAAGTAAATTAAGTGTTTATTTCCCAAACAAGAACATCTATTACAGTATTACTTATTACAAAGTTTACAGAATAAAAAGATTGTTTCCAGAAAAGAAAAAAAAGGTCAACTGGTGTATTTCTGTTTTAAAGCAAGTTGCCTTTGTTAATTAATGGCAATGCTCATTTAAATGGCAACTAGTAAAAAATTATTAAATGCTCAATTCAAGGTATATGTCCTTATTTGCAATATTTATATTCAGACTCTTGTCCCCATCTTTGTTGTTGACACAACGTTTCGACCGTTGTACCCCACTCCCCGGGCTTCATCAGGTGTATATCGATCCAGAGATAACCTACAGGGAATTCCGAAAGCACAATGGCCGAAACATTGTGATAATAACTTTAGTGAGGACAATAGTCCGAATGTAAATAATGATAATTCCACATGCCAGAAATTCAGAGAGAAATTCTATGTCCATACGCTGAGTTTCGCGGATATGGTAGCCACAAAACTTTGAGTGGAGAAGATAAGTTGAACATTCAATTTTAATGGGGGAAGATAAATGAAATAGATGTATGGATAAATGGATAGATATAAGGATAGAGAGAAAGATAGATACATATAGTAATAGAGTAAAATCAATAAAGGATACAGAGAATGCTTACATGCCTTACCATAATGGTTAGCAAATTGGTCTTGCACAATTTCGGTAATTACTGAGTGCCCCATACATATGTTTATGTGCCAAAAAACTAAGGTCAACTGAGTAAGTAAATACTTCACAAATAAGACTTATATTATAAGTCAATTATTTTATAACCTACTACAACACACATAACTGTTCCAAAAGAAACACACACACAATGTTACATATACATTACGAATAGAAGCCAATACTTCATTCAGTATAGATTTTTACACAGGAAAACTTAAGAGCTTCGCACTTACTGTACACTTTCTGTGTCTGTGTGTTCGACTTGCAAGTTTTCTGAAGACACCTGCTGAATTTAGAGAACCGTTTTGCAATTTCGTGTGTGGAGGGGGGGGGGTAAATAAATTACTTTCGGAACTGGTCATTTACCCTTTTTGTACCCTCCACCTCTCAATAAAATTAAAGAAAATATCAACCTATTTTGTTTTCTTTCTAAATGAAAGCTTTTAATTAAATCTGAGATTTATATTATATATTTATCCAAGAAAAAGGAAGGAAAAATATGCTAAAATAGTCAAAATATTAATCAATTCAGTTATTTGTAAATAAAAATTATTCTTCAGAAATGTGTCTACATTGCAACTTGATTTTCACTACATTTACAAGAAAAAAAAGTGAAGGAAAATTCAGGAAGTTTGAATTTGACTCCACGTGTGTGTGTGTGTGTGTGTGTGTGTGGTAGAATTGCATAAAGACAACATTTACAAATGATGCAGTTTAAATCATTTTTTAAACAATCCACAAGTTAAGAACACATGCACACACACACTATGAAAAAAATACATGAATATGATCTGCACACAAGAATATTGTTTTCAAAGGTTAACCATTTATTGATAAATTGTTAACATATACAGAGAATTCTTCTCTTTTTAATCTAGTCTCATCTGCTGTGCCCACCTTTCGAAACTTCTTGAAACCATGAAGAAATAAAAATAAAATAAGGAACTATTTCAGAAAGTTGAACAAAAATATTAAGCTTATTTTAACATCAGAACTAATTTTGACAAGGTGACAGAAAACAGATTCCTTCAAATATGATTTCTACCAGTCAAAATTAATGATTACTCTTATTTCTTTTCCTTTCTCATTAATTTTTTTTTCACACAGAATCCGAAAATCATTAATAATTTAAATAAAAAATTTTGTTAAAAAAAAGGGGTGGGGGAGAAGAAAAACGGAAAAAAAGTAAATCCAATTTATGACGCAAGCAAAATGAAAGAAAAAGAAAAAGATCTTTATGTTAAGTATGTAGTTGTTTAGCAGAGGGGCGGAGAGAAGATGTCAGAGATCAAATTAAGGCGGGGGCGGGCCTAAGGAATTTTTATTACAAAGATGTTTTTGTTAACAAAATTTTGAAACATATGCTGTGTTTTTTTTGTTTTTTTTTTAAAAGTCATTTATCTTTTCGGGAATCAATTATTGCTTTCTATTTGATATATCTGATCTGTTTTAAATTTCATTCAGCTATGAAGTGAAAGAAAAAGAATTCCTTCGCAAGTCATCTGCAAAAAGTACTTGCTCTTACTGGGTGTTGATAAAATGTGATGTGTATGGAGTTTTTTTTTGTTTTTTTTTAAGAATATCATCCACATTTCAGCTCTATCAAGGTAATAAATAGAATTTTAGCAAAGAATCAGGCTTCTTGTGGAACTATTTATCCTTATACTATAAGTCTGATGTCTATCTTAATTTCAGAGACGAGGAACTTACTATTGCAATAAAATCTCGTTATTTCAAGGTAGGTAAAGTCGTTCTCTACAATGATGAAATCTAGACAATAGTGAACAGTCTCATTATATGTAACATTTTTTGCTATACACCAAAGCCCATCTGATGAATGTGGATAGAATTGCCTTATATATTTGACTTACAACAATTAGATATTTCAGTAGTCAATGAATAATGTTTTCTCACCTTTAATTGGAGCTTTTCCTTTCAGAATCTGAGAATTCATACTCTAGAGACACATTTAAACTGATCTTTTATTTTATCTCAAATTCTAAATGATATTATTTCTATTATTAAAGTCTTTGGAATGTATCTCACCAAGTAGTTTGAGTTTTGAAACAAGAATTTTACTTATTGGACAAACTGAATTATTAGGAAAACTGCAACAGGCAATCCTATGGATGGTGAACCCCTTTTCAGTTGAGGATTTCACAAATAGAGAATTCTTACTGAATATATTATTCCATTTAAACCGGTTCCCTTGCTTTCATTTTCTTTATCACCACATTTTGGCCATGGTATCACTAAGCTTTGTTTGTGAATTTCTAAGATAAGGAATTATATGAGTAATTTATTTAAACCAGTTTCTGAATCTCTCTCTCATATATATATATATATATATATATATATATATATATATATAGTGTATTTGGACAACAGTTCTTTTATATATGTTTAATGAAAGTTCCATGCTGATTACTGAAAATATTGAAAAAGCAAATGAATTCTCTTGGTTATTCAAGTAAAATATTGCTGCACAAGTTATTTTAAAATAAGTTCGGTTTAAGTTTGAGTAAAAACTACGTTCCAATGAGAAAGGAAACTATTTATCTTCAGGTCTACTAACGTGGAGCTTAACCTCCAGGAAGAAATATTTACACAAAGAGAAATATACAGAGTTGCAACTAATCCAGGTAAAACACAGGTGGCACATGTAACATGAAGAAATTCTCAGGTGACTCATCAGTAGTGAAAACAAAAAGCACGCAATTTATTCTTCAAAATTATTCAGGTCAAAGTCACTAGCTTTATTTAAACTAAATCTAAATACTAATCTAAATAGTAATTCTTTCTTTGATGCTTTTAATGACACCAATGATTGTTTACAGTGCTTACAGATGATTAAGTCAAAAGAAGGAAAAAAGACAATACTTTTAACTACAGAAACAGAAATTATTAGCAAAAAGTAAATTTTTAGAAGAGAGTCCTTAATTATAAAAGTTTAAACCACACTTGAACTTTAGATTTTATAATTCAAATTTACCTTTTATAAATTTTTTAAGGGACCAAGGCCCATACACATACATATATTACATACATGGCAATGCAGGGTGGGAATAAAGTCACTATACAGCTACTTAGAATAAAAAGCAAAGCACTGAAGCAGATGGCTTGCAGTTCAAACAGTATCAGTAATTAATTTACTATTGCTTACCATAGCATTTTATTATTAACCAGAAGCATTTTAATAATAAATTTCTGGACTGTTGATTAATTGCTTTGTCTTAATTGTTATTGTAAGTAACTGTATAGTGACTTTATTGCCACCCTGTCTGTGTGTGTGCGTATGAGAGAGAGAAAAAAAAATACAAAACTAGGTATTATTGTACTATTACACCATTTCATCCCCAACTATTATGCTCTTTAGGTAACGATAGAACCTATCATGCACATTAGGCCAATAAAGGAGACAGGTGTTATAGTAAAAACTTACTCAAATAACTTATCTGAAACCTTTGGGACTTTAAATATTTTTTATAAACAGTACAAATACAATTAATCTGATTGTTAGGGAACAGAACTGTCCTTGCAGTGAACCATATAAATATTCATACTGAGTGAAGCAAATTGAAGAATTGGGACAGATTTGGGAATGAAAGGAGATAATAATAATAATAAATCATCAAAAAAATTCTTCAGGAAATCTATTCTCCCCACCCACCTCAGGGAAAAAGTAATCACAATTTGTTTGAAATCTTGAGATTAAGTATTCTAATCGGTAAGGGTTATACCTAAATCATATTGAAACACTGGTTCTTGTCAGATCACCAAAGTTATTCAAGCCTGGTCAGTACTCAGATGAGTGACCACTTGCAAATACCAAGTGCTGTAAGCTTGGATGTGTGGGTGGTGTAATAGGTAATAGCTTGGAATGAGAAATTGGAGACTGAATTTCAAATCCCAGTCAGGTTCATTATGTTCACTTTCAAATAGTCTAGGCCAATGATAAAAAAAAACAAAACAAAAAAAAAAAAAAAAAAACATGACAGGTTACATCTGCTCCTACCAACACACATGGGTCAACACAGTAGGGTAATAGCACATTCCTCCCCAGGAATAGAATCTGGGGAAGGTCTATGCCAAACATAGGACATTCACAAGCTGAGAAGATTCTAATTAGTATTTTCATCTTTGTTGTTATGATCAAAACTTGTTTTTGTTTTTTTTTTTTTTAAAAAAAAAAACCAATAAACATGTTTATTTTTTTTGCTGTCTCCATTATTACTGAAGTATTTCTGTTGATATGGCCCTTTTTAGAGATACAATCTATAAAGAATATAAAGCCCCCCCCCTCTAGAAAATGGTAATGAACAGGAGAAAAAAATCCCCTTACCTTACAGGTTGTACACCTGAAGAATACTGTAGTAAGGATCAATTGAAACATCATGGGAACAAGAGAAAAGATATGCCACATATGCCAACACTCAAATCCATGTACACTTAAAGAACATAGCAAGTGAACTTTTACTATCTTCCCTTTATAATCTGGTTGAGAAAAGAAAAGAAAAAACACAAAAAAACGATGACATTTACCAAACTTAAATAGTCTGACACTGAGACTCAATGAACACAAGGTTTGCTTTAAGAAAAGAAATTTTAATTCCTGATAATGGTTGCTTCTGCTGCAACGTGGTTGAAACTTACAAAATAGGAAGATGCCAGTCTAAAAAATTGATGAATAATGAGCAGTGAACAAGTAGTTTTGATTGATTTTGCTAATAATTACAACATTCTATATATATATATATATTAATCATTTCATCCCAAGCAAGGCAATAAAGCCACTAAGACACTGGAGTTGCAAAGTGTGAAATAATATAAAGAAAAAGACAAACATCATTAAGTAGTGAGAGCAATAACAGAACTGGAATTAAGAAGATAGAAAATAACAGTAAACATGTTTATATTATTCCTATATGTAAATTTGATTCTTATTGGGAGCACCATTTCTGTAGCCTTGTTTATGACAAAGCTAAGTGATGCATTGCCATATTATTGAGTTAACCAGATCAGACAGTGCTGGGTGCTTGTAGTCCAGGAACAGCCGAGTAAAAGGCTACAAATAAAGATATACATTGTGAAATATGTGCACCCCATTTTATAACTAGGCTAGAACAAGTCAAATACAATGTAGAGAACAATCTCTTTTGTTCTTTGTACAGCTTGGAAGAAAGATTCCATATTTAAAAAATAAAAAAATATTATGGTAAACAGTAAGACGTCATATGGAATTGCAAGCCTCAGGTTGATGTAGCTCTGTCCCTCTCCCCAAATGAATTGGGTTCCCTCTTCTTTGTTCTGCTAAACTTAATTAAGTCTCCCACTTATTAGAGGCCTTGATAAGAAGACAGCCTTATTTTGGTAGAAGACATTCCCAAATTATCTTAAAGTATTAATAAAAAAAAAATTATATCAAGATGTATTTGATTATTCTGCATTTAAAACCAATTTTATGGCTCAGAAACATTAAAAACCAAATGTCAAACATTAACAACTTCAAATCTAACTCTAGATTCCTGCTGTACAGCAAATGGTAGAATATAAATTTGATTCTTACCAAGTGCCCCAATACTGAAGCCTGTATCAGACTAAGTTATGCTTGTGTCTATATTTCTGAGATTAGTTATTGTAACTGTTTACACTATTTACATTGTTTGGACTGTTGTCCTCATCTTTATTGTCAATTTTCATAATGGTTCAGCCATTGTATGATCTGGCCTTCTTCAGGATCTGTCTATATTTCTGTAACTATTAATACTCTTTACCTTGTTTGGACTGTTGTCCTCATCTTTATTGTCCCATTTACAATGTTTTGGCTGTTGTACGACAAAAAGGTGATATTTGTTTGAATTTCAAACCAAACATTTTATTTAGTCCACTGTAGATTCTTGATTCCATGTATCATGTCTTTGGATACCTCAGTTTTAGTTAACTCCCCTTGATAACTCTCCAAGTTTTTGTTCATTCTGCTGAGACCAGGGATTGAACTCACAACTCTTTGGATCAAGTCACTTTTTGGATCAATCAATCAACACTTTTATTCACTAGGGACACAAGTGAGTGAATTTTTGGGACTTATAAACCTAATAATGTCTTAGTAACCATTTTTTTAAAGAGCTCATATTACATCTTTTTCTAAAGTTAAGCTTTACTAAATTTTTTCAGCACCAAACATAGCACAATATTTAACACATTTGTTTTACAAATTTACTAGTATAGAGATCTTCTACTATGGCCTTGTACCAGTCTTTGTCAGTGTGTTAATACTCCCCCTCCCCAGCAAATAAATCATACGAAGTTTTATAAACTTAGGACTGAACGGAGTGGGGCGATGTACATCGGAGTAAAAATTGATTCTGACAGTCTTCTAAACTGGTTTACCAAGTAAGAGAACATTTGACAAGTTGCAATATTTCAACGTGTTTATTTGCACCCTCATTACACAAAATGTTAAACTCATTTCTTCAAAATTGAAGATTTTTCGATAATGTTTTTGTCAGTGTTAGATTTTTATTTGGTTAGCTGTAAAGACTCAAGGTCCCTTGTTAAAAAGATTATACCAGAAATAAATTTTCTGAGGACCCTAGTTTTAGGTGTAAGTTAAACAAGTTCAAGATTACCCCTAAAACTAGCAATTATATTCTCTTGAGGTTTGCGCTGTCCATGCTTTGTAAAGTCATTAGGTCATTTTGGAAAATTTTCTAGTCACTACTTTATTTTAATACTTCATTTATTTGTTTCAGCTGCTACACTCTCTGGCCTTCTTTGGTTGATTAAAATAAATAAAAATGAAGAAATTAGATAATCTAATACTCAATGATTATGATACTTTATAAAAAAAAAAAAAAAAAATAAAGCCCAAATTTTTCATGAGATACATAAGCACTTATATACAAGAAGCACACATATATAGGCATTTACATAAAAACATAAGTTGTCCTCCTGTGGAGTAACAAGTATTAGGGGGTTCAATCCTCAATGGTTATCCTTCACTAGTTTCTAATAGACTAATATGGGGTTAGTGAATTACTACATATATATTGATGTAAGTCTATATACTTGAGCAAGTGTATCACTTTTGGTGGTGAGGTTATCCTTTTGTGTATGCATCCCTACACATTCAAAATATATATTCTGGGTGAAGTAGAGAAATCACTATCAGCTTGATAACCAGTAGAAGAATTTATTCAGAATTTTAAATAACCCTGATTCCAAAGAGTACTTTTAGAATTAATATTTGCTTCAAGTCATAAAAAATACACATCTGCAGAAAGATATTCCCTTTTCCTCAAGTTGCCACCTGTTTTTGTGTAACTGATCAAAATTGTAACAATCTGTATATGATCTTAAGTAGGAGTAGAATTATATGTGCTCATACCTGTAAATCGACATGTCAGCTCATATATGTGTGTGTATGTGTGTGTGTGTGTGTGTGTCTTATGAGCATGTGGCGGAGTAATTATAATGTTAGTATTCCAACCATAAGACCATGGTCGGATTTGATAGGGATACCTTTACAGCATGCAGTACTATTTGGAAAGTACCTAAAATCCACATCAAAGGCTGATACAATCTTTGGTCAATGGAACTAGGCAGATGGAATTGTTTGTTGATTGTTGTGCCAGCATGCACAAGTCATAAGGGTTTGGGTGTATTGGACTTGTTAAAAAATGTTGCTTCTCTCCCCCACCCGCAAACTGTAACTAAGGTCAGCTCAGCATAAACCACAGTTTAGCTCTGTGGGTGTTGTACAGTTAGACAGACAAAATATGTCTGAGCAGGAGTATGCAACAGAGATTATCTAGCCACCCTAGCAGACAAGCATACTCGCAAACGAGCGACCAACCATACATACACCTGTCTTATCTGTGTCGGTATGCAGTTTGGGGAAATGTCGATAAACGAATTCTTGTGTGCGTGTATCTGTTAGCGCGAAGGAAAAAAAACTGTGCATCTGTTGGTTAACGTAAAAAGCACTGTGTGTATGTGTGTGTGTCTATCGACATAAAGAGCGTCCGTGCATCCGTCTGTCAGTGCACTGGTTCACGTATGTCTGTTCATTCATCAAAGTCCAAGTTAAGTGCATACATCATTTCTTTTACATAACAGACTGAACGTCCGCTATTTGTAAAAGTAAAGAACTTGGGGTGGGAATCTGCGTTACAATGTCCGTTACAAAGTCTGCGACATTAATGAGATATTTTCACATGTGTGTTTGTCTATCTGGCACGTAAAGTGGTTGCCAATACCTAAGTCTTCAGAAGAGTGTGCCTGCGTGCCACTGTGTATTTATTACAAGTACACACGTTTGATAATTATGTAATTAATGTTAATGTCGATACAAAAGGTTTAGTTGGTTTGGACTTTGGACTTATCAAATTGACGAATGAGAGAACTTTAAAAGATAAATAAAAAAAAAAAGAGTAAAAATATTAAAAAAAGTTACCTGCAAATAAATTAACTTAACAGAAAAAGTACAAAAGATTTTACGTGTATATAGAATAATGTCGGATCACAAAGAAAAAGAAGCGGGTACTTGTTTGATTATCTTTAACAATTATTGTCTGGTGATAGAAATAATGTAGGTAGGTGGCAATCTTTGCCACTTGCATAACCGCCAGTCAATACACAGACCGACAGGTGAAATAGTTAGGTCGAAAAATAGATAGTTAAGTAAAAAGTAGATAAGAACGCGAATCATTAGTGACTGACGTAGAAGTTGAAAGTTCAAGGTAGAAAGATACAAGAAGACAGAATGAGGAAGAGGCATTTGTCCACTTAACACGTGTCAAATGTCATTTCTTGAGTTATGTGTTTTTTTTTTTTTAATTATTTGAGTATTTAATGATTACTGTTGGGAATTTCTTTTAAATTAAAAGTTTTAATTAGCCAAATAATCACGCAAAAAAAAGTACAAAAATTACTGTTTAAATAATAAAGAAAGATTTTTCTGTATTAAAAATGTTAAAATAAATTGTGTGGGTGGAATGATATGATTAAACAAACTGAATCATTTGTTTACGAAAATAAAAAAAAATAAAATAAAATAAAAAACCTATGAAGATGTAATCGATGACTACACAAAAAGTGTGGGAGTGTTAGTCAGTCACTAGTAAAAATATAAAAAAAAAACTATTTGAAAGGTAACTCATAAGATTAACCAGTGAACTCAGAATTTATGTGTAACTTGCAAAGATTATTTTTTTTCAAAGTTATTTTCAAAAAGAAAATATGTAAAAAAAAACAAAAAAAATTAATTAAAAAAGTTTAACCAAAACAATTAAAAAATAAGATGAATATTTTTATAATTTTATTTATTTTACTGGAAAAAATTTTTTTTAAGTCAAATATTTATGGAAATAATTTATGAAATCGTATTTTTTTTTTGTTGTTGAATTATTTAAATAGAAAGATAAATATTACGATTTGAAAAAAATAATTAAAATTATTGTTTAATTAAGTTTCGAAATTTAAGAATTTATAGAAAAAACAAAACAAAACCTTTTCGGTGCGGCTGTGACAAGACATTCATTGGTCAACTCAAAAGTCCAAAAAAAAAAATTCACGCCCCCTCCCTCTACCTAAAAAAAATGCAGTTATGACTAACTCAACTTGAATTATTTATATAATACTTATAATTTTAGTAATACCAGATATTAAATTTTATAACCAATTAAAAATTAATTTACTTCCAATATTTTTTCTAAATTTCATCTAAAATTAAAAGAAAAAAAAAATGAGAGAGAGAGTGATCGATATTCTATTAAATTGTTCCTTGATTATTATCATCTTTTGCTTGCTGGTGATATATTTATCCACACGTCTACTGGTCCAGGCCAGGCCAGGTAGATAAGAGGCAGGTAGGTAAGTAAAGAAAGAGGAGACAAGGTACAAATTTAGATAGACATTCATGTGTCTGTGTGTGCGACCACGGCATGTGTACAGAACCAACTATAACAGCATTATAAGAGATGTTGAAACTATTTTAGTGTACATGTCATTATCTGTAGACATATGTACCTATGTATGGGTCTCTTAATGTATGTCTCTAATGACGGGGGTGGATACAGTGAAGTTTGAGACAGGTTACAATACAAGGGTTTCAGTTCATTTGATTGAAGTGAGGTCAATTCTTGACCCCACTACCACCAGCTTTATTTTAACAAGAGATATTGTCTCTAGCTCTCTCTACGCAAATAACTTTCTTAACATTGAAAGAAATATTTTGATAGTTAATAATTGTTATATTTTTTATAGTATGAGTCTTTTTCTTTTTCAAAATTGATGCTAAAAAAAAAAAAAATGAAAGTCGAATAAAAAATTCAGTGTAAGTTTGTCAGATCTAAAGTTCAAAGTTAAACTCTTCAAGAGGAAAAGAACACAAGTTATAAAAAAAAAGAAAATAAACGGTTTAAAACCCAAAATTATTATCGTAAAAATTAGAAATTGATTTATTTTTATCAGAAAATGAAATACAATGTATTTTTATTTTACTTTTGACGCCGTCTGTTAGCAACAGATTGACTATTCTCTAAAATAAATGAAATTTCTTCGTTTCTTGATAATTCTACACCAAAAAACGATTTTTAACTTACAAGACCAATTATTCCAAGAATGTTAGCACATAGATACATTAAACTTACATTTTAAGAAGAAAAAAAAGTAGTTACGCAAGACATCATTATACTACTTAGATACTAACACTACTAAAAGCAAAGCAGTTGTTGAGAGACTTAATTTTTGATACAGTGTACACACGCTTCTAACAGAAATGGACGATCAGAATTTTAAAACATAACTAGAAAATTAAGAATAAAAGACACAGAAGGTTTTGGGGTAGAATATCGGACATAGTTAGGTAACGAAGATTAGAATAAGGGTATTTAAAGGAATAAGTAAAAAGCGGGTCTCACACGAGGGGGTGATGTGCGCGCGAATACAGAAGAATGGCGCGCGTTTAAATTCCTTAACACACACGTCTTTTTGCTGGCGATTTTCAATGATTTACAAAACACTAGTCGAAATACAAAGGCATTCAAACATTATCAGATTCATCCACATACACTAGAGAATAACATTAATCGTAGTAACAATAGTGATAAACTATATCAATGCCGATTATTAACAAAAAAGAAAAAAAAGGACTTTGTTGAGCAGTGTAATTTGAGGTACTCGTTTTACTGCATGTGTGCTTGTAAAAGACACTTTCTTTCAGCAAACAAGAAAAAGGAAAATATCTTAAATTAGACGGATATGTAATTCTCAAAACTTGTTTTAGATTATTACTATTACTAAAGCAAGCAATATGTATTTATATAGATAGACTAAACATTTTTTTCATTTTTTCAACTGCCTTCTGTACACAATTTAAAAAACTGTCTTTTTAAAGATAATTCACATATTCTTTGTAAAATGTAAAGAATAGTTTTTTTTATAAATATAAAGGGGAAATCACAAAGTGTTCACATTGTTAAATATTTAAAAGTCTGGTTTAGGAAAAATTTTTATACGTCGTAATAACTGAACTTTTTTTTTTATTATAACAATGACCAACCAGTCTGAGAGACATTTAAATTCAGATTTTTTTTGTTCTTTCTTCCTATAATCAAACAAGAGGAAAATTAAAACGAAAATAAAGAAACAGTTATTTGAAATGTCGACACATCTTTTTATTATGAATTTTATATAAAACTCAAACAGGATTGTCTTCATTTTGATATGAACGGTTGAATTAAAATTAAGTCGTCTTTTTTTAATGGGATTTAAGAAGTAGAATTCTATTTTCAAATGAGAAAAAGATTTTTTTAATAGCACGAAATTTGAAAATGAGAATCATTTCTTCTCTATGATAAACTGTAGTGTAGACTTTTTTGTGCAGTTGCTTTAGAAGCAAGTGCGATTTTTATTCCAAATAAAAACACGAGTAGTTATGTAATTAATAATTACATACGAGACTAAGAATTCTATAGAAGTTATAATTAATATTTTAATTACCTTGTTGTATGTTATTTCTTGTTTGCTAATTACGATGGTTGTTATGTAAAAATATTAAAATTTTACGGAGTGAAAATATAAACAAACACAAACAAAAATAAAGTAATAATAAAAAAAAAAAAAAAAAAACTTTTTTCTTTATATATATATGTAATTTCCTTACCTTTCTTTCGATTTAATCCAAATTTTTAAAAGTTGTCCCTTTTTTCCGGGTTTGTTTTTACGGAGAAGAAGGAGGAAAGGTTTTGTTTTGTTCTGAGTTGACAAAAACTTTTCCTTCTTTTCTTTCTTCATAGAGATCCACTTTTCTTTGTAATTAATTTAAAAGTATAAAATCCAGAGTTGATGAAGGAAAACGAATTAAAAGAATCCACAAATTTGTCGGAAAGGGAAAAAAAAGAAACAAAATTAAATTTAAATTTTAAAAAAAAAGAAAAGAAAAAAAAGAGAGATCAAAATCTTTCTCTTTTTGTTTTGTATTTTTTGTTGTTGCTTTGTTGTTGTTTTCCCCCCCTTCTGTTTATATTCGAACACAACACAACTAAAGTGATGCTGACGAGATGTGAAGCTTATTTTTTAAAAATTAAAATTTCCAACCAGGATAAAAGAATAAATTAATCAAGAAATTTTTTTTTTATCCTGTAGTAAATAAATAAATAAAATAAATAATAATTTTTTAAAAATGTGTATGTAGTGCGACCATACACAGATATATGCCGATGTGTGATAGTAATATACGCAATTTTATATATATTTATATATATTATATGTATGTGTTTAAAAACTACTAATAATAAGGACTAAAGATCCACTTTGTATTTCCACGTTAAAAGCAAGTACTCGCCCCTCGCCATGTTGGTGATTATCAACTAATGGAGCTAGCACCTTTTTTCACCTTAATTTCTTCTTTCGAGAGGGCAAAAAACAGCAAAAAAACTCCTCTCCACGTCACCTTCCCTTCCGCAGACGTTAAGTGATGCAGTTGGGGCGGTTGTTATGGGCGATTTTGGTCGCTTATGGGTATTTTTTTCGAAGACACTAGTAAACAGAAATAAGTAAAACTAGTTTTGAAAGGTTTGTACGGTCGTCGATGTCAGCAATGACTGCGGCTGCTGCTGCTAAGATTGTTGTTTCTCTCCTCCCCTTCCCACCGTCCCCCACTCTCATCATTCTCATACCGTTTCCCTATCGTTTTCCCTCTGTATTTTCAACCGTGGTCTGTCTCTTCACACTCTTCCCCCTCTGTTTTCATTTCCTTTATCTCGATTCGTATCCCTCTGTCTCCTCTCTACTCCTAGCTCTTCCTCTTTACATCTTCTTTTTTTTCGCAACCACTCCCTATGTTAAGTTTAACCTTTCTACTTGCTCTCTCGTTTTTAAAGTCTTTCATTTTATGTCTCGTCTTCTCTTTTGATACCCTTTTTAACTTTTCTATCCTTTCCTTCAAACTTTGTATTTTTTAAAATAATAACTTACCCTCTCTAATATTGGCATTTACTACTCTATCGTTCTCGTCTACGTTTTATATTCTTTATTTTCCTATATCAACTTTTTTTCTTATACAGTCTATTATTTTGTTTTATTTTCGTCAACTCATTCTCTTCATTTTTCTTTTTATTCTATCCCTTCTTTTTCACCCTCTCCTGCTTTTATTGTACAAAAAAAAAAGCTTTCTCTTTGTAGTCTCTTTCACCCTCTCTGTTTGTCTGTATATCTTTCCTCTCTCTTTTCAGTGCGTCTTTGCTCTCCCCTCTAATACTTTATATAATCACTCACTGTCACTTATCTTTTCCCTCTCTAGAACTTTCTCATTATTTTTATTAGCGTCATCCTCTCTCTCTTTTTCTTTTCATTGCTGTATTTACACTTTTTCTTCTTTCACACTCTCCTATTTAAGTCTTTACTCTTTCTTTACCATTCTATTCCTGTTTCGCTTTCCCCACTCACTCGTATTACTTACATCTCTCTTTCCATAGCAACTACCACCACTTTCTCTATTAATGTCTCCACCTTATTAAGTCACCTTCTCTCGTCACTCGTTGGGCTTTCTCTCTTTTTCTCACTTCTTTATATAAATTTCTTATTTTATACTCGCTGCCACTTTTTTCTCTTTCTAAAACCTCATTCCATTTTCATCTCCATCACAACTCCCCGCTCTTTTATTTCTTGTTTTCCTCCTTCTCTTCCTTGTGTCCCTCTCTATTTATTTACACTCTCACGCTCTCTAACACTCTTTAACCATTTTTTTCTCTTTGCATGCTCTTGTTTCCCTGTCTCTCTTCATGCAGACAGACATCTCCCTTACTTTGCCTTTATTGTCTTCTCTTCTTCCTCACTATCACTTTCTCCTCTCTTTTATTTATTTATTTTTTTTTTTTTGACATCTTTCTTTTTCTTAATAACGGCTTTCTCTCTTTCTTTTTTTCCCACCTAATCCGTTATTTTTTTTTAACTTTTTATGTGCTCTATAATTATGTCTTCTTTTTTTCCTTATCGCACTCTCTTTCCCTCTGGGCTTTTTTTTTTTATCTTGTCTTCTCTTTCCCTACTCCCTCTCACTATTTATTTATTCCCTCCGCCACTTTCACATTCAGAGTTATCTCCCCTTACCCTTTGTTTTTGCTGAGTAATAGTAGTAGTAGTAATGTCATGAGTAGTCGTAATAATAGAAAAATAGAGATGGTGGCAGTAGCGCCTAGTGATACGCGGATTGTAAAAGCTTTGTTAATGTTTGTTTAATTGTTCTTTAAGTCGTTAAAATCCGTCCAAGTGTTCCTTATTTATGATTAAAATAAACATTGGCATTCTTGATTTATGGATTAAAAGTTTAATTTAGACTAAACATTTTTTTATTTGATTTCTCTGTCTTTTTCGATTATATCGGAATATTACGAAGACGTTTTATTACAACCTCCGCCGGAGTTTATTTTATTTGGGTCTCTCCGCTAAAGTTAAAAAAATAAAATAAAATTAAAAATCGGTCTCAATTCCAAGTGATAATTACCATATTAGATTATTAGTTTATTTTATTATACTTTATTAAAAGCAACGAGAAAGAAAAAAAAAAAAAAGAAGAATTTTTAATAAACAAGAACAAAATCTAACTTCGGCATTGTCCGGAAGTCGAAACAATGATGACTGTTCGAAAGGTATCGACATTCGGCAAAACTCGGCAAAGCAATAGTAACCGTCATATTTTTTGAGTTTCTTACTTTTTTCTTTTTTTTTGCTAATGTTTCTTTTCTTCTTTTTTTTTTCTTTTTTCAAATAAACACCTTTAATCGGAAGTTCTTTTGTATTTTTAGGTATTTCGAAGTAGTTTAATTTTAAAATAACGTTATATTAAAAAATGAACTTGTATATAGTTGCACTTGAGTTATATCTGAAGGAAGGTGGCGGTTCTAATGGAGTTGTGCCTGTTTTCAGACGAGGCAAATGTAACTCTTGTCTCTGAGTGAATCTTTTTAATATTCATAGTGTAGGTACTGCTCCTATCACAACGTTACTATGGGAATGGACATCGCTATCAGAATCAGTGTGTGTGTGCGAAAAGACAAAATTTATCATTTGTGCGTGAGTGTGTGTAGGTCATAATAATGCGTATCTATGTTTCAGACTTAATGTGTGTGTGTGTGTGTGAATAATACTAGGTTATAAAATAGTACACATGCTTATTGCAATTAATGCACAAAATATGTAACATTTTATGCACATTTCTGTGTGTATTTTGATTTCCATGAAATTATGTTGTATTTAATTAAAATTAATAAATCCCATTGTAATGTACACATCTGTTAAGAAGCTTATCAATTTATTCAAGTCGTATATGCATGTGCTTGAATGAAAAATTAATAAATTCGTTGTATAGATAGAGGAATAGTTTTAAGGTCAATCTGCTTCAATATAATAGTCTTTATTCCTTAGAAAAAAAAAACTCTACAAAAATGACATACATGCTGTCAAACATTCGATTAATGTGGGTTTGTCGAGGTGGAGTAATGGTTAACGAGCTATTCTGAGAAGTGAGTTCGATCCTCCCTGAGTGTCCCATATTTGTAACAGCATTTAAAAAATTAATAACTGTCTGCAGTGCGTACAGTTGAATACGTGTAAAATACATCAGCTCGGTTTTTATAGACATGTGAATGAAAATATGCATGCAAAAAATTGGAAAGCATTTTTTTTATGGCCGGAAAAAATGCATATTGCCAAAAATGCGTATCTTATTGTTTGTTTGTTTGTGTGTCTGTGTGTGTGTGATATATATATATATATAAATATGAGAGAGAGAGAGAGAGAGAGAGACGATGAATTGCAAACAGTTGATTAACTAATGAAGAACAAAGCTAATATTCTAAGAGATTGAATATAATTCCGAAATGTTAATAATATTTAAGATCGATTTAATTAATTTATGGCACGGTTCTTCTTTTCTCCACCACCCAATTCTTTCTCGTACGTATGTACAGGCCCTTGGGAAGATTGACCATATATATGTAGTAGTGATTATTTTATTGACTGGGCGGTAATTAACTCATCAACTCCATTATCCGTCAATCATTATGACTTGCGAGACAAGACATTTTTTGAAGATATCTAACGGGAGGACAGGGCAACAATAAATAAATAAAATAAAAAAGAAGCAATGTCACTTCCCGCATCGCACGACACATAAGACAATCGCTTAAAAAAAAAAAAAAAAAATTTCTGGAACTATCCATGGTAACCGAATCACTTTTTGTAACAACTGTGATTTTATTTTTTTTTATTTTTTATTTTTATTTTTTATTTTTGTACGGGACGAAAGTGCTAAATTGATGTTAAAAATTAACTGTTCTACAGAGCGAAAAGTTACCACCCTGCTTAAAATATATGAATAGCTAAAGGAAATAGTGGATTCATGCCTATTCGCAGGATTGATTCATTTGTTTTCTACGGCTTATCAAACCTTTGCAGGTTATTTAAATCCAGAAAATTTTATCTTTAGATTGTAAGAATTTTCTTTTGCGATAACAATGGTTTAGGGTATTTTTCAGCGCGCCCACGTCGGTCCTGAATGTGACAGAAAGTCAAGGGTTAAAAGTGAGTTTCAAAGCAAAATCGTACAAAAAATTGCCCAAGCCCCCGCTCGGCAATTCCCCTTTTGGGGACGCCTCAGATGCCGGCCAATAAACTCAGCCCCCTCCCGAAGGATAATAATGGTGGATTCATGCCTTTCCTAAGGGTATCTGCGCGTAAGTGAATATAACGGGAATTGGAAATCGACTCTCCGGTTAACAATTCCGCGCTATTATCCATTACACCACCCGCACATCCAAGCTTACAGCATTTGGTATTCCCAAGAGGTCATTTCCCAGGTGTACTGTTACGAAGTTTGAACTCGCTTCAGCTACTTCAATATTCATAATGTTAACCGTTTGATCACACGCATCTTCTACGGAACAGAGTTCAGGGAGAGATCGATTTATGCCTTTCCGTAAGACATTAGTGCTAAGTTGTCATAAACAACCTCAGCTTGCTAATAGAGAAAGTGTGTGTTTCCTACCAGCATCATTAGTCAGCTTTTAGCCGAGTTGGAACACTATGATTTCGCATATTAATTTTTTCTATAGACACAGGGAACTATATTGTTAAGAATTCAAGCATTAGTAATGTGATGTTCCAGAATCATTTTATAGGCATCTCCTATGTAGACCACATCACAAATGTTGCAGTGCGAGATATCATCAGATATGAAATAGGCCAATTGGAAAACCACATAATCACAGCCAAGAAGAGAAAGTTGAAATGGAATAGACATATCATAAGAGCCAACAATCTATTATAACGTTATCCTATAACGTTAAGTAAAATAAGAGGCTGACAGATGTAAAAAAAAGGGCTGAGTGGACTTGATGACCTTTTACAGAGACTCAGACATTGGGATGGAACTGAGACATATGAAGGGAGATAATCAGGTGTCCAACAGAGTAGTAACCCTACAGCCCTACCTGATCATAAGACTGATGAGGGTATAGGCAGGTCATCTTCATTTAGACGTTTGTCACAGTATAATATTGTATCACCAATTTCCCCATACTTGGATCAAGATAAGATCGTTGTTCGTTCCAGTCGAGATTGCTAAATTTCCACCTTTCCCAAATTTATAGACGAATCCTAGAGATGCTGGGATAGCCAAATAAAAAGGAACAATTCTTTGTCTTACTCATACGTTTTGTTCATTCTGGTCTTGAAACCAGAAATCTAAAACCACTTGAGCGTAACCAAATTTGCGTATGTGTACTGTTTTTTTTATTGTCTGATAATTGCTTTCCTTTGCCCTGCATTACCTTGCATTGTCTTGTATTTTTTTATCATGCCACCTCAAGTAAGGCAATAAAGCTACCAAGACGCAAAGGGTTACTGTGAAAGAATATGAGAAAAAGAAGAACATTATTAAGGAGAGAGAACAATAAAAGAGGAATTAAAAAATAAAAGATAACGATTGACATTGCATTTAAATTTTTGAAGATCAAGGTTAACTGGAAAGCAAGAGGCCAGAAGAGAGTTCCACAAGCCAGAAATGCGAGACAAGAAACTGTTAGCATAGAACTTACGGTTATATCTAGCTATTTCAGCTGTCAAATGATGAGACTTAACTGAGAATCTGGTGCCGCGCTTATATTCATAAAATCGAGGTAACAAAGAGGAAAGACCATCAGAAAAATTACCATGAAAATATTCATAGAAATGGCAGAGGGAAGCTACCTTGCGGTGATGGGAAAGTGACTGAAGCCGATATGCCAGATCAGGACCAATAACATTGCAGATTTTTCTTTGGATTTAATAGACAGTTATGTGCCATGCGTGATTCACGCTTAGGTGATCATGTATCTTTCGATACATGACTGATGAGGCAGATTTTTTCCCGCAGTAGGTTGCCATTACTTTCTGCGATAGACCAGTTTCCATCCAAGACTATAGAACCCGGTATGCCCTGCTATTTACCCATAGCTGGGGAGGGGAGAAGAAGATGATTGATACCTTTCCCAAGAAAGTGAATGCAATGGATTCGACTGGAATTCGAACTTGGCTCTACCGATTCCTCAGTCTTTAAATACATGGCAGAAGTATCAGACCAGATGTAACAGCAATATTCAATGCATGAAGAAATGATAAACTTTATCTATCTATCTATCTATCTATCTATCTATCTCTCTCTCTCTCTCTCTATATATATATATATATATATATATATATATATATATATAGATTCTGGCTAGAAAAATTGTCTATCACGACACTGTGAACCAACTTGCCTAGGAACAGACAAAGCAACTGATTCAATATAATCTTTACACTTTATGTCAGCTGAAAACGTATTATTTTCTCTTGTTTTTAATATTATTGTTGCTAATAAGAATTTTGTCAATTCCACTTAAAAATTCCCGCATATTCAACAATTGGTGAATTATAAAGAGAAAGGCATCTTCTAATTGCAGGGTGAAATTTGCGAACAATTAATACTTGATATCAATCACACATTAAAGTTCGAATAACTATTGCTGATACAAGAGTTTCTTCTCGCAAATCCTTCATCAGATCATATCCTTTGGTTTGACAAGGTTTGCAGGTTACAACTCATTAACATCAATCCAGTTCATTCGTGTTACCACCAGACTATGGTTCTGTCTGAGAATGCCACTTTCCTGTAAATCCAACTTCCATTGGAACTTGACGCCTAATGTATTTCCTATCTACTAATGTCATACTAAGTACAGTAATATTTTGAAATGATTTTATATGACATTTGTTGATTTTCGTTCAATGCATATCATTTCTATCAACCAATATCACATGCCAACTAAAAAAAAAAAAAAAAAAACATTGGCTAAGCAGACAAATGACAAAATATTCAGCAGTTCCGAGAAATAGTAATGACATAAAATATTATTAAAAGCAAAATAATCCCTGAAAATTAATATAATGTTCATTATCTATCTATCTATCTATCTATCTATCTATCTATCTATCTGTCGAAATATCTATGTCTGTTCCTATCAATCTATCTGGTTAGCTAATTGTAAATACTATCTAAATATCTATCTAGTTAATAGATGAAGAATATTTTAAAATACTTTCGCAGATTCATCGTTCGTCAGGGTCAGTTAAATCAATTACACTTAAAATTTTTATTGCTGACAGTATAGAAAACTCACAGCTTTGTCTTCTGTGACTTTAATGCTAACCGCGACACATGGCTTAAACATTCTAAATGTACTGCCGTTGCTGGGATTTAGACATTAAACTTTTCCGTTGCCAAATCCCTAAGTCAAATCGTGGAATTCCCTACTCGTTTCTCTATCAAAACCGAGCAACATGCTTCTCTATTTGATTTATTTCTTACCTCCTCTCCTCGCTTTTGCCGTGCTTCGCAACACTCGCGTCTTGGTAATTCTGACCACTCTGTGGTAGCTATTGATACTTCGTTACAGTCCTCTATTAAATAGGAAGCCCTAGCCCCAAGACCTGTTTCCGTTATCAGTATGCTGATTGGAATTTTCTCCGTGACGCCCCTTGGACTAACATCTTGAAATTCTCAGTTGAAAATGGCACCACTGTGATTTCATCTTGGGTTAAAGCAGGCATGGTCGCTTTCATCTCTTCTCGGAAATAACAGTTGAAACCTCAACCCTCTCTATGGTTCTCACCAGAATGTCCGGCAGTCATAGCACACAGGAACCACTATTTTCGACTATACCAGCATGACAGCTCTCGTCAAAACAGGCACCTATTCGTTGCTGTCCGCAATAAATGTAAACGAATCCACGAAGGAGCGAAGTCCCTGTTTGTCATGTAATGTGACGCTCAGTGTTAACTGTTAAATCAGACGTATAATAAATTTGATGAAAGACGCGATGTCTTTGTGTTTCTTCTTCTTCTATTTTTTAATTTTTTTTGGTTTACTATCTATCTGAATTGAATCGTGTTTCGTCTAAGAAAGGAAAGGAATTTGGCGTCGCTTGACAACAAACAGAATGACCTAAGAAATAGCAGGAAAGGAATTTGGAACCACTTGGCAACAAATAGAATGACCTCCCAAGAAAGTGAGTCAGAATCGATCAACTACGCTCACGTGACATACATCACCAAGTGGGATTTTGGTATTGTAAATTTAGTTTCCCAGTGACCTCCTATGACAATAGTTCGCGAGAAAAATAGACTCTCATCATGTGATCGTAACGGATGAGGAATACAGCTACAAGCCTATTACATTACTGTGTAGGGAATAAGGAAATTTCATCCCGGAGATCTATTTGACTATTTAATGAGCAAAAGATAAAGGAATATTGTATCCAAATAGATACAAAGAAAATATCTTACTTTCATCCAAGAAACCCAGGGGAAACGGAACGCACACACATTAATCCCGAATTCTATATTTCACACTGTGGAAGAAAAAACCACCAAATTTTGTGAATATTCTACAGCAACTTTGTCATTAAAACATTCAATCTCCCAATTCATGAAATACAAACGTTTGTATCAGTTAAGTGTTTGTTTTTTTGTTTTTTATTAGTTGTACGTCTGTCACTCCATTAATATATTACCCTCCCGAGAAGAAGGAGAGCGATAAAGGAAAAATAGTTAGCTAACAGAGTACAATAACGTAAGTCGAAAGCACATGAAATAATCATCTTGGGACTCAAGAGACAATTCCATTGCAATTGGGAGGTTAAATCCGAATATACATACCAAGGCCATGCATATGTATTCTAGAATGTTTTCAGAAAAGAGGATGAAAGCCTGGTACAGAGAATCCATTGGTAGCAATAGAAGAATTTAAATTAGTTTCCAAGTGCTTAGACATCCGGATACCGTTTTAAAAGTAAAGATTCAGCATTAGAGAAATTAGAATGAATACCATGAATATTGGAGAAAGAAATGCTGAGGTGATTTTTGTTTAATAGTTTACACGCATGTCTTTTCATTGTATTTTTCATAGGAAGATTTGTTTTAAGAAGAAAAAGGACAACATAATTGTCACTATATTCTATGGTAATACTGCACGCTCCAAAAGTTTGTATCCGTTATCAATAACACGTTTCAAAAAACATATTTCGATTCGCATTGTATTTTTCATCTCGGATGCTAGCTGAATTTTACTAAAAAAAAAAAAATAATTTCCAAGTACTTGCGTATTTAAGAAAGACCTTATACAGCTTGTAAACCGACGGGCAAACTTACGTCGAGTTTTCAAGTGAAAAGGAAGCTTATTTTGAGAGGTGGAGCCAGTCGAAAAATATCGAAGATAACCATGATAGACTAAGGCAACTGATTGTAATGTAACAGTTTAAAGAATGTGTTCCCGAAAATATAAAAAATATACCCTGAAGAAAGAAAAGTAGATACTAGACAAGAAAAGGTCACTCTTGCTGACGAATATGCGTTAACGCATAAATGAAATACATCAAAATATAGCGATCCCTTCGGACCTAGTAGTAGTCCTGGTGCAAGATCTGGAGCTAGTTTGGGTCCGAGTTTTCAGTCGGACCAATCATGCGTTCCTAATCAGCCATTTACCGCGTTTTAAGAGCGTTTTCTGGACAGTACTCTGTCCCACCCAGTTCCACAAATCTAATTAAAAATCCATTCTTGGTTAGGCCAAGAAGCGATTTCAGCACCGACACGTATGCATCGACTCCGAAACAATGATCCCAGTGATAACTGATGATGATCTTCTGTTGGAACCATAACTGCTTTTTTTTCCATATATATGAAACCACACACACACACACACACACACACACACATATATATATAACAGTGAACATTGGAGTTAACATTCAGAGGCGACAGGCTGTTTCATGCTAGACGCAATCGGCCAGGCTGCAGTATTTTTTTTTCTCAACTATTTATATATATATATATATATTATATATACATATATTTTCAACGGATATTTCTGGGTAATCCATTCTATTTGTTTATTTATTTTGGCTTTTTTATTTATTTGGGTTAATTTTATTTTATTTATTTTTTTATTTTCATTTTTATTTTATATATTTATTCTTCTCGGTTTTCGATGTTTTATTAACGTAGTAAAAATGGTGGGGGGACTTGTTTAGGTCGCTTATTTAATAGTTTGTTTTGGTCTGGAAGATAAAGCGATTTATTCGTCTAATCTTTGGGTTGATTGCCATAGTCTATACTGCTATTGCTGCGGGGGGACAGTTTTTAATTTGTTTATTATTTTATCTATTTATTTGGATTGATTATTTTTACTTGTTTTTACTTATTTATGTTTATTAGTTCTAACGGTTATTTTAGCGGGGGCGATTTTGTTAACTTATTTCTTTGGATTATTTTTTAGCTATTTTTTCTTATTTATTTGATTATTTGTTTTATTTTGTATATTTTTATTTACTCTATTCAGTTTTCGATTTTTTTTATCGTTATATAGCAGTTATAGCTTTTTTCTCGTCCAATTTTTGTATTGATTGTTGAAGTCTATTCTAACGTTTATTGGTTTGTTAATTTTTTTATTGTTTACTTTATTTATTTGTGGTGATTATTTTTACTTGTTTTTTTACTTGTGTTTTATATTATTTTGTTTATTTTTATTTATTCTTTTCAATTTTTGATTTTTATTGTGATTTTCGTTTTGTGAAGCCAAGCCATGATAATAAATAATACAGGTAATAAATCTGTTGTTATATAATCCAAGTGGATGGTAACAATGTCAAATATTAAAACTTGCTCAACTACGCCTTCGTTCAATGTATTTATTAAAACAAGCATATAAATTAATTTTATCAAAATATCTGTTAATATATAAACCTCACCCTTTAATGCTAATACCATCAACCATTAAAAAATAAAAAAAAAACTCAGGCATTTCGTATCAGCTGAAACATGAAATGGATAAATTCTGTTTTAAATTTTAACTGCTGTCAAAAATAAATTTTAAATGCGACTATCGTTAGTGATATTGTGTCAGCGGATTTAAATAATAACAAATATCCCCTACATTATTGGAACTTGGTGTTCATATATATATATATATATATATATATATATATATATATATATATATAAATATATATATGTTAAAATATTGTTTAGGACAAAAAAAAACCTGTCAATTTAGTGTTTAAACGCTTTGGAAAAGTCAATCCTTCAAAATGTTTTTAAAAAAAATTTTGAAAGGCACAGAAAATATATCTATATTATATATATATATATAACTGAAGAAAATTATTGTAAATAACAATTTTCATTCTTCGCATAACATTCAATATTTAAATAAATATCAAATGAATAAGACTGGTCTGGAATGGGACAATCAGATAATTCAATAAAATAACTATGAAATGTTCATACGGAATCTTTCAGGAATCGATATTTCTTCTCTGAATTATATCATACAGCGCTTTTTAAACTACTATAGTTGACTCTGTAGTTTGTAAAAATAAAACACAAATATGTTTCCGTTAATATATTTTAAAATTAAATATAAATATTTGTAGACTAATGTCCTCGAATACGTACCATTTGTATAAATATATATATATATATATATATATATATATATATATATATATAAACATGAAATATGTGTGTGTGTGTGTGTGTGTGTGATAATCCTTTGCGGGTTCTTTCTCTCTCGTTGTTCAGTCTGAGCGAATTCTTTTCAAATCTTTAAAAGAAAAACAGACCATATCACTACTACCAAATCCTTTTATTTATAGAAAATTTTTTAACAAAAAAACCCAGGTGTGCGTGGTCAGGCCTTCGTGCAAAACATGAATCCGAAAAACTATAAATGTCAAATACATGTTAAGTTAAAAATTTTATATCGTTGAATTTCAAATAAAGACCCAATAAACAGCTATTTGGACTTTTGAGAATTCTGGAAGCGTTTCTAATCGCTTTACTTGTACCATGGTTTTGACATGGCTAAATGGAATTTTTTATCTTTTAGAAAATAATCAATTTGACTTATTTAATCATAATTTGCTTAACGGAAATGATCTGGAAAGAACAAGAAGTTAAAAAATTTTAAAACCAGAATTTTAAATGACGGTGTTTAGTATAATATCATTGTGGTTATCCTGCTTATATATGGAATTTGCATTATGATATTTTAACTCGGGGACATTAAAAATGGTGAATTTTTTTTTGATCGTAGGTAAAAAAGTATTGACCTTGCACTAAATTTATTTTTTTCTATAAATTACATAAATATCGCCAAAAATGAATTCCCATTTATTTATATAAATTGTTTATAACAAATTTCTAAACAATCGGATAAAACAAAGAACAAAAATAAATCTTGAATTGAAATTGAAAGAATCTAAAAAAATTTAGTAATGGACATTTTTGGATCTCTTATATAAAAGGTCCGAACTTGTTTATTTTTGAAAGAAATCAATATTATAAAAAGAAAAACGTTAAGAAATGTTAGAAAGAAAGTTGACCGTTCTTAATGTGAGAACTTAGTAAATAAAATGCACAACGTAAACATAAAATTTGAATCCGACATAAAACCTTTGAATATTTGTTCTAAAAATTAAAATTGTTTAAAATTATACGAAAAGTTTTTGTCTGATGGTATACATTCTTTTTTGGCAACCAGTCACAAAAGTTATTGAATTTTACTATATTCACTTTTTCTTTTCGTTTCACTTTTCTGAAAATTTATACAAATTGGGTAATTAAATGAAAAACATAGCCTTTTATTCTGTTAGGAATAAAATTTCATGTCAGAAAAATATTTGTTAGAATTAATAAAAATGATTTTGACCAAATAAAATTTGCAAAAATTGAGTAATTGGTAATTAATATCCCCTGATATAATTCCGGGAATCGTAGAATCCAGAAAAAATCACCGCTTGAATTTTAATTTTCAAGCTGTCTAGTGAACAAATAAAAAAAAGACTAAATTTTTTAACGTAGTAAGTAATCCAGTTGCAAAGCAACAAAAAGAAATATCGATGAATAAATAAAGTTGAGAAACAATCAGTATATTTTTTAAAAAAACTTTTGTTTTTTGTTTTATTATATAATGAATTTAATTTAATAATACAAAATAAGTCAATAATTTGTTTAGGCAAAATGATTTACATTCAAAAGATTTTAATAATGAAAATAAAAGGTTTTTTTTTAATGAAAAATAAAAAATGATTATGAATAAAAATGAGTGCAAAAAAAAAGAAAAAAAAAATGGCCAATTTTTCTTTGTTTATAAAACTTTAAATATTTTCTATTATCAAGAACGATTGCGTTATTTTCGATACAAATGAAACGTTTTAAAAATATTTTCAAAATCAGTATTAAAGATTTAAAAGAATGAACATCAAGTTTTTTATTAAAAAAGTTTGAAAATTTGATTTTTTAAAACAAAAGGGATACAAAATTATAATGATTGGCTTTAAAACAGAATTTAATTAAAGGGCAAAAGAAAAAATAGTATTATAATAATGTTGAAAAAGAATGTTTGGAAATTTTTTTATTTATTAATATTTTTAAAAAACTTTAATATTTCCCGGGTAAAAAAAGAAGAATCTTTATAAATCAAAATATATTTCAATATAAAATTAATAATAAATTTACTATTTATTGTTTTGTTTTTTGTTTAAAAATTTTTATTAAAATTTTTCTGAGACCGTAGAAAAAATAAATAGAGGAAAATAAATAATATTTTATAAACAAATGAAAAAATTTCTATAATAGAAAAAAAAATAAAAAAGTTATATTCTGAAAATTTTGTTTATTATTCAATGTTGTGAAATTTTATTTTACAAAAGAATGAAAAAAATGAAAAATTTTTTTAAAATATTTTTATTTAAAATATGTCCAGATTTTAAGCAAAAAAAGTGAATTGAAAATTTTCTATCAATTTTATTTCTGTACCCAAAAAACCCATTTTTTATAGAAATATAAAAAACAGATGAAACTAGTGAATTTTCATGATAAAATAATAAGTTATAAATTATATAAAAAAAATATTTTATGGGACTGAATGTCAAAATTTTTTTCCCATTAAAGTTATTAAAATTACAAAATAAAAATTTTGAAAAGTGAAAAAATTTTGAAAAATAAAAAAAATTCTTTATCTTTGAATTGATGAAAATTGTAAGATGGAAGATTTATATCCTATAAATTTATGAATATTAAAATGAAATAAAAATGAAAATTCTTCAATTTAAAATATTTAAAAAAAAATTATAAAATTTATCGATATGTCTTTGTTTTTAAATGAATGTAAAAAAAATATTTCAATATTTATGCAAAAATAGAAAATTTGATATTTAATTTTTTTATTGATTTGCAAAAAATAGAACAATATAGGTTTATTTAAAAATTTTTTATAAATTTTAAAAATATTTACATTATATTTAAAAAAGCTGAAAAATATATAAATTTGTTTAATTAAATTAGCCGTTTAAATTTTTAAATAAAATAATTTTTATAAAAAAAATTGATAAAAAAATTTATATAAAAAATTTTATTGATTAAAAAATCATAAATGGAATGCCTTTGCAAATTTAAAAATAAATAAATAAAAAATTATATTTTTAGGAAAAAAAAAAAAAATGGTACCAATCATTAAAAAAGTAAATAAAGAAATAAAATTAGGGAAAGAAAAAAAAATTTTTAAAGCAATTTGACAATTTAAAATATATGAAGTGAAAAAAAGAAATAAAAAAGAAAATCTTTACAGAAGAAACCAAAACTGAAATTCACAAAGAAAAACAATGATTTGTTGAAGATTCTTTAAAAAAATTGAAAAAAAAATTTGATAGGATTTAAAAAAAAAAAAAATTTTATATAACAAAAATTGAAAAATTAGAAAAAGAATCACTTTTAATTATTATTTAAAAATATGAAATAAAACAAACATTATTAAATAAATTATAAAAAAACGTAGAAATATATATATATATGTAAATATAAAGAAAGAAATATGACAAGGATAGATAAACAAATACTTTTCAGTGAAAAATCCATTTAAAATATTTATGTATAAATTTAAGTGAAATATAATTTAGGAAATCTATATTTACAAAAAATGTATGAAAAGAATTTTTTAAAAAATAAAAATTTTTTAAAAGGGAAATAAATTTAAGTTTTTAGAAAAATAAGAATAAATAATAAATAGGAAATGTTTTATTGAAACAAATTAGTTTTGGAAATTTGAAATTTGTTCCATTTTAAAATTTTCAAAGAAAAAAAATGTAATGAAAGAGCATATTTTGAGAAGAAAGACAACTTTTTTAAAAATTTAAAAATGACAAATCCAATTTTTTTTTTTTCAAAAATTATATTTTTTATAATATATATTTTTATGCATTAAATATTATATATAATTAAATGTGGCAATGACAAAGACTTTTTTGGATTCACCAAATTTTTAATCCAAATTTTATGAAATTGAAAAAAATTTTTTTAAAGATCCTTTTCATAAAAAAAATAATAATAAAATTTAATTTTTTTTTGAAAATATTTTAAAAATTAAAAAAAAATTCAGAAAATTTTTTCAATTTTTATGATTTTAAATATACAAAAAATGAAAAAAATTTCCATTTTGGTAATCCAACTGAAAAATTTCATTTTATTATTTGCCTTACAATTTTATTTAAATAATATTTATTATAAGGGACTGAAATAAAAACAATTTTATTTTTAAATTATTAATTTAAATCTTTAAAAGAAATTTTAATTGCTATTATATGACAATTATGAAAAATTTTTTTTGGGGAATATTTAAAAAAAAATATATGAAAAAAATTTAAGGAAAAATAAATATTTGGTTTTATTTTTATTAATTTAAAAAATTAAACAAAATATTAAATTAAATATCTAAAGACAAAAGATTTACTTAGATAAAAAAAAAAATCGAAAAATGATTATTCAAAATATTTTGATATTTTATTTAACAATAAAATATATTATAAACCTCGGATTGAATATATATAAATAAAAAAATAATTTAAAATAAATAAAAATTCTGAAAAAATTTAAAAATAAATTATTATTATAAAACATTCAAAATAATTCTTTAGTTTGATTTTAATTGTAAATAATTCCTTTAAACAGAAAAAATTGTGATAAGTTTTAATTTTATTCTTGCAAATTTTTTATTTTAAACAATTAAAATCAACATAAAGATATATTGACTATAAATTAGAATTAAAATATTAAATGAAATGTGAACTTATTGGTCTTCCAAATCATAGACAATTGAACGAATGTGATGAAATCGATAGACTAAGATTGATTTTGTTTTTAAAAAAAAAACTGAAAAATCTTAAATAAAAGTCCTCTTTTTCTAAGGTGATTATAAACATTTAAAAAAATAAATAACAAAATGAATTGATTTTTTTAAAAATGAAGGAAATTTTTTAATTTAAAATTTTTATAAACCAAGTTTATTATCAAAAATCTTAAGTTCCAAAAAAATAAATGAAAAGAATAAACCTCCTTTGTTCAACCAGTTTCGAATTCTCTAAAAATAAAAAATTTAAAGA
Organism: Acanthosepion pharaonis; assembly: GCA_903632075.3. Classification (NCBI taxonomy): domain Eukaryota; kingdom Metazoa; phylum Mollusca; class Cephalopoda; order Sepiida; family Sepiidae; genus Acanthosepion; species Acanthosepion pharaonis. Next base: position 360,106 of record CAHIKZ030002022.1, read on the forward strand.
AAGTGCATTAAATTTAAAGGACATGGAAAAAACATTTCAAGAAAAGCAAAATTCCTCAATTATGGAAACAATTTTTGATTTTTCCAAAAATTTTGACTTTAATCTTTTAGTTAAAAAAAACCCAGTAATTGGAATTGAAATTTTATTTAGACTCTTAACAAAATTGGTGGAGATGGGATACCAGCCATTGTCTTGAAGAAATCAATGCCTGAAAATTTAGCCCTTTTAAAACTATATAATTACTATCAAGGAATTTTGTTTTTTTTAACTGCTGGAAGTCCTCATCCATTGTTCCTCTGTTTTTCAAAGAACTGGTAAGTCCTCAAACAAACAATAAATCCCTGTCCTATTAGTCTCCTACTGGTTCTCAATTCAAAAAAAATTTTGGTTTTAATCAATGCCGAAGTGGTTAATGTTTTTACATCCCATGATCTGCTCTCAGACAAGCAATATATATTTTCCAATTACCATTTGATCTACAGCTGATGTGCTTACGGCCATCACTGAAATTGTCTACCAAGCTCTTCAAAATAACGGGGAAGCTCGTGCCGTGGCCCTAGACATCTCCAAAAGCGTTTGATAGGGTTTGGCATGCCGGCCTTCTTCGCAAGATCCAGGGTTAAAATTACGGGTCGATTGTTTGACCTAATACAATCATTCCTGTCAAACCGTGAATTGAAGGTCGTTCTCAACGGATTCTCCTCCAGTTCCTATCCCACGAACGCAGGTGTTCCTCAAGGCTCCATCCTAGGCCCCACTCTATTCCTTATTTTCATAATAAATGACCTTCCTGACGCCATAGATTCCCATAATTGGCATCTACGCGGATGACACTACAATTTACTCCTGCCTCAAAAACAAATCTAGTGTCGGTGACAAAACTAACCTGGCCGTGCGTCTTGAAAAGGACCTCCAATCGGTTGTGAACTGGGGGCAGGAATTGGCTGGTCGACTTTAATGCCTCAAAAACAAAACTGCTTTCTATTAATCACCACGGAGATCCTTCCCTACCCCCCATTAGAATGTCTGACGCTCAACTTCTTGAGAGCAACTCTCTGCGGCTGCTCGGTCTCACGTTGACTGCTGACCTGAGATGGAACAAATACATTGAGTCAATTGCTTTCGTCCACCGCAAGGAAAGTTGGCTCTCTGTGCCGCGCCAGGAAATTTTTCTCCCCGGAATCGATCCTTCAAATATACAAATCAACCATTCGCCCTTGCATGGAGTATTGCTGCCATATATGGTCTGGGGCCCTTCTGTTTGCCTCGGGGTTCTTGATAAGATCCAGAGACGGATATGCAATATAATTGGCCCTGATCTGGCATCTCGTCTACAGTCACTCTCTCACAGACGCGCCGTCGCCTCTCTCTGTGTTTTTTTTTACAAATACTTTCATGGTAATTGCTCCGATGAGCTGCTTTCACTGGTTCCCAGACTCCATGAATTCAAGCGCCCTACGAGGCTGGCATCCCGCTCTCACCCTTTCACTGTAGAAACTTTTAAATGTAGCCGTCTCTTCTACTCCAATAGCTTCATGTCTCGCACCTCTCGCCTGTGGAACTCCCTTCCCAATTCCTGTTTCCCTGAGAGCTATAATCTCCAACTATTCAAATGTAATGTCAATCGACATTTCCAATTGCCTTGATCTATCCACTATCTTTCTCCTCATCCTTTCTTCTATCACTCCTATCTGCTCTTGCTCCAAATCTTCTGTAACCCCCTGCATCCTAGTGGCTTCACGCCTTGCTTTGGGGTGAAAAAAAAAAAAAAAAAAAAAAAAATATATATATAAATTCAAATAATCATTTATATTGAATTTAAATTCTTTTTCCATTGAAAATATAAATTGAAATATTTATTACAAATAAATAAATATCGTTCACAAATATCTGCACAAATTCAAATATAAATACATTTTTGACATCTAACCAAATATGGGAATCAAAATTTGAAAATTATTTACATTAAATATGAATTTAATAAAAATCGGATAATTATTAAATTTTATATTTACCAAATTTTTTTATTTAATGAATGATTCGAATAAAAAAAAAAGTTCATCATCCATTACATTAAATAATGTACAATTTAGTTAAAATTAACATAAAACATATAATATTTAAAGGCAAAAATGAAAAAATTTATGTACTTTATTAAATAAAGTTTTGTTTATTTGGTAAAAGAAAAAAAAAAAAATAAAATGGAATTATTTGAAAACATTTTATTTGATGTAATCAATTTTTTTTAAAAAATAAAATACAAATATAATAAAAATTAAAATTATTATTATATTTCAAAAAAAATAATTCAAAAATTTAAAAAATCAATAATTTTATGAATTACCAACATTATTCAATTTTTTGTAATGAAATCGGAAATTTTTTAATCTTTAACAGAATGAATAATAAATATTTCCTAAAATGAAAAATTAAATCAAAAAAATAATTTTTAAAATATTCTTCAAAATAAAAAATTTTATTTGTAACCAAATATATAAAATACTAAAAGAGAAAAGTTTAATCAAAAAAATAAATCAATTTGTAAATGAATGACTAAGGAAAAAATGATCACAGATTTATTTAAAAATTTAACAAATTGACAAATTAAAATTTTTCAAAAGGAGGATGAAAAAATGAAGTAAAAAAAAAATTTTCTAATTTTAAAAAATTTAAAAATAAGTAATATAGATAAATTTTATATTCAATGATTTTAAAAATTTATGTTGTATTGAAAAAACTCGAATTAATTAATATTTAAAATAAGTATAAACCAATACTCCAAATGCAATCATCAAAAATTTTATAACATGTCTAAAAATGAGTTTTTTAATCATGAAATTTATTTCTTCTTTTTTTTCAAAAATAAAAAATGTTCTTTTTGATTATATAAAAATCTAAATCCTAAATTTAAGTCATTTTTAATTACAATCAAACTTTTAAGTGTATTTGAATTACAAACAAGTATATCTTTTGTGATTTTTAATGATAGGGTTCATAGAAAATATAGACATCATTTTTTTAAAAATGTTTTTTTGATTATCTTTTAAAAAAAGTTGATACGAGTTTTTTTTTTTGGTGATTGTAATCATTGAATTGAAATTTATCATTATCTTCAATGAAAAAAGTTCATAATAAAAATTTTAATTGTAAGAGGCAAAGTCTTTTCAAGAAGATTGAAAAAAGAAACATTTTTAAGTTATTTATTTTTTTTTATCAAATGGTTTTAATTTAGGTGATTGATGAATAATTTTTATACAAATTATCCTAATTTTAAAGATTATAAAATAAATTTGATGAATTATATAAAATAAAGTATATTTTTTCAGGATAAAATTGAATTTCAAATTATTTCATCCCGTTTTTATAAAATTTGTTTTATATGCATTCAGTCCCATTGTTTTTGTTAAAAATTTGTCAATTTTTTTTTGTTAATTTTAATTTTTTTCAATATGAAATCTTTTGTTAACTTTTTGCATTTTTTTCTTAATAAACGTAAAAACATTCATTTTTATTATTAATTTTGGAATTTAATTTAAAAAATAATAAGAATTAAATGATCCATGTTTAAACAAATATAACTTCCAGAAATTCTATTATTAACTTTGTTGTTTACAACATAAGAAAATCTACATATAAAAAATTTTTTAAAAAATACAAGAAATAACATATATATATATATTGCAATAATATAATAATATAATTAACAGTGATATATAAAAATTAAATTTTTTGTATTTAATTTTTGAATATTTAACGTCCATAAATTTTTAGATATATTTGTAAAATTTCTAATTAGCAGACAAAAGTTTTAATTTTAAATATACATTTATAAATTTATAAAAAGGAATTAAAAACATGCGAATTATACAGATGACAAAATGAATTTATATTATTTTATTTATAAAAAAATATAAATACATATATCCTTTTATAAAATTTTCTTTAAAACAAATAAGAATACGCTTGATTTTATGAAATAAATTAGCCAAATTAATTTTTTTATTATATATGAAAAGAAAATCACTTTAATTCAAATTAAATAAAAATATACATTTCGGAGACGTTGATCGGTTAAAATTTTTTGAAAAAATTAATTATTATATATATATATATATATATATAAAATTTATATATTGTATTTGTTTAATTTTTTTTTCTAAATCATTTTTTTGGATTTCTTTAAAAAATTAAATAATTTTTTTTAAAAAAAATTGTAATTTTTTCTTTTTAATATATATTTACTAATATATATAATCATTGAAACCAAATACATTTTATTTTATATTTCAATTTTAAAATTTTCAGGAAATAATTTGAAATTAAAAATTTTTTTAAAAAAAAAATTTTTAATTCTACTTTTAACCAACTTTTAATTCTTTGCATAAAATTAAATAAATATGAAAATTTATTGAAATTTTATAATATTTAAATTTATTTTTCATTATATATTATCATCATGATTCATAATTGTTTTCAATATGAAAGTAATTTGTTGTTTTTTATAAAAATTTTTTTTCTTTATAATTAAATAATTTAAAAATTTTTAAAATTTATAACAAATTTAGAGACCTTCAAAAAAATTAAATATTTAAATTAAATTTCGAATAAAAAAAAAAATTCTTTTTTGCTTAAACATTTTATTTTTTTTTTGACAATGAACAAAAAAAAAAAATTTTTTTAAAAATTAAGAATTGGTAATACTTTTATTTTTAAATAATATTTTTTATTTAATATATATTCATATTTATTTCCATATCAATTTGAATTATATTTATTAATAAATAAATTTAATATTGTATAACAATAAAAAATAAGAATGTTTTTGATGTATAAAAAATTTTTTAAATAAACTGGGGAATTAAATTTCCTGAAAAAATGGTTCTTTTTTTATTCCAAATTTTTTTATTTTTTCTGAAATATATATTTTTTTCAAAATCTCCAAAAAAAAAACTTTCATCACAAAATGAAATTGAATTGGGTTAAAATTTACATTAAAAAAAACAAATAAATTTAAAAAATTTACTGTCTTACATATCTTCCAATGCATATATATTTAAAGAATATAAAAGAAAATTTTTAAATTTTTAAAATTTGGATTAAAAAATCCTGATTAAAAAATTTATAAATTCAAAATTTTTCATCATTTTAAAATCTTGCAATAAATAATAAATATCCTTTTCAGTTTTATCAAAATCAAAAAAAATTCTTTAAAATCATTTAAAATTTTATTTTCTTTATTTACTATGATGATAATTTAATTAAAAAAGACATTAAAAAATGTTAGCAAAAAAAATTTATGTAATTCAAATATTTTTTTTTATATGGAAAATATCTAATCAACAACCTTGTACAAAACAATAAAATATTTCCATTTTTTTATTCAATAAAATAGAATTCCCTTCATTTGTTTATTAAAAAAAATAAAAGCTTAGTTGATTCAGTTTCTTTTATTTTCAATTACAAATTTGATTTTTACTATATTTCTTTCGTTGAATCATGAATTTTAAAATATTAACTTCCAATACGATTAATCAAATATATTTGTATCCTGTTCTTATTTTTTTACCATTTTTCTCACTAAAATAAATTCGAAAAAAATCAAAATTTGATTTAACGGAAGTAATATATTTGCATCCTCCTTGGTAAAATTTTCTGCAATTTTCGTCGAGTCATTTCAGATCCATTTACTTTGTCTTTTTTTTACACCCAATTATTTTGGAATGTAAGTTTTTATTACGCAGACCTTGCTGAAAGTTTCCTAATGATTTCTGGGCTATGGTCATTTCTTTGTGGGTTTTACACAAAAAAAAGTTAAATTTTTTTCTTTTATTTTTATTCAAAAATAATTGCAATTTGAAATGTTCCTAAGAAAAAAATTATATAATATAAAGTTTCCTACCTCTGTCTTAAATTTTTTTTTTGTGGAGGTTTTTTTTTATTTTGGTTTGAAACTGGTTTAATTATTCTTTCAAATGATAAAATATTATGAAACGATGTAATAAAGCCAATTAATTCAAATAACATTGAAAAAAAAGAATAAATTTTAGCAATTCAACTCAATATCATTCTAAAATGTATTAATATTATTATTATTAAATAAACAATTTTCAATTTATCCAAAACATTCAACCAGATAATAGGCAAACCTTTTTTTCTTTCAGTTTTTAATCTTAACAATTTTCAAATATTGTTAAAAATTGCTGTCATTAAAATTTATACCCAGTACTAAAATAAGAATTAGACCAGATATTTATAGATATTTAATAGTAATGGAATCTAAATAACAAAAACCTCCAGAGATTAAAAAAGGGTCATGCTAGAAATAAATTTAGGTTACCCAGATTTATAAACACAGGATGAAAGCTGATGAATTCATTCATACATTATGAAAAATTTGTCTGAATGTATTTATCAATAAAAAGAAAAATTTTCAAATATCATTTTTCATTTTTGCAATGAAAAACTTTAAAATATAATTTGATAAAATATTAATTGAATATCATAAAAATTTTAATAAAAGGTTTTTGTGCAAAAAAAAAAAGTTATCAAAATTAGTAAACATTATACATGATGTAAGTAACTTTCTATTATGAGGACATTAAGTGAATTTAAATTTTCTAACAACCAAAATTTAAGATGTAATCAAAAAATTCTCATATTTATTAACTAAAGACATTTTAAAACTAAATATTCACTAAATACAAAGTTGAAGAGCCACTCAATATTTTTTTATGGAATGATGTTGTTGTATGAACAGGTAAGAGCAGATTATGAGGATATATAAGATAGATAACAGCTGAAGCCTAGAAGGTTAAGATTGTAATGATCCTCTTGAAATTGTTCTAAAGTATCCATTCTCAAGAAGCTGTTCAAGTGGAACTTCCTTCTTGCCAATGGAATACAAAAAGACAATGAAGATGGCTACATACATGATATTATGTCCTAACAGTAAATTTTTGAACTTTGGAACTAAAAATATAGCCTGTCTGAACATTTATATATATAAGTTTTTTTATAATTAATTCACCCAAAGCAAATTGATAAAGTCACTAAGACAGAAGGAGTTGCTATGAAAGAAAAATAAGATTTTAGAATCAACTAAAAAACCCTTCCTAAACTGGAACAAGGGGAAAAACATCCACTCCTTTCAAAAAGACTGGATATTATAAAAATCAGACTATAGGAAATTTGTCATAGAAATAGGTTCAGAAGAAAGGAAAACTTGAAATTTGAGATCTGCAGTGAACTTGAGTCCCAATAGATGTTCAAGGCAAGGAACTTCATGGAGAGTATATAAACAGGAAAAATTCAATTTACTTGTTGATGATAGAACATTAATAGTTTGGTTTTGGAGGTATTGAATGATAGAAGCCAGTTTTTCACATTGCACTGTTATAGCAAGATCAGAGATCAGATGCCAGGCTGATCATCTAGATTTCTGGATTTAGAAAAGCAGGACTGAGGAAAATAATATTGAGGACACCTGCATTGATGTCATAGGCTTCAGAAAAATACCTATTAAAGATAACCTTCATTTATCTAATAGGAATGACTTAATAATTAAAAAAGGTCCATACTTTTGCCAAGATAGAGAGTGTAAGCAACTCTTTACTAAACCTTGTCAAAGGACTTTGAGATATCTAAGGTAATGATTTTCTCATGATGAATTTATGAGTGCTTCATTGATTGCGTATTAATGATGTCAATGGTGAACAGAGTGATTTTTTTTAGTTTTGTTGCAGTTGTTTCATGTTAAGGTGACCAACAACCTTCTTGTTCTGTTTTAATAACCTGATGACACTAAGGAAGCTGAGACAGAGATGAGTGTTCATGCAATCCTAAAACAAATACAGCCAACACCTTCTATAGATTTGGGAAAATTTCTTCAGACAGTGGTTAAACAATTTTGCTAATATTAGAGATAATTCTGGATATAAGGTTGTAACATATATATATATATATATATAAGAATGATTTTCTAAAAAAGATTTTTGAACTGGAGTCTGTAGAGTGAATTTTAGATTTAGTCTAGAAATTATTCCAAGTTGAGATAAAGAAATCAAAAGTTTGTTCTTCATACCTATAAGGAGTGAGCAGGTAGGGATGGTCATATTGTATAAAGTGTAGACTTTAAAAAAAAAGTTTTCCTTGCAATCTATTAGCTTTATCTGACAAGGATGAAGTAATTTCAAAAAATTTATAAAAAACTAATGGTTTGCCTCTATTAAGAAAAACTGTTTGTGGTTTTAAAACTATTAACAAAAGAACTTGTACAGTCATCAGAATCAAGCAGATGCAGAAATTTAACCATCTAGGTAGTGATATAACAGACAATGAAAATGTAACACAGAAATCTAATAGCACACTGCCTTCCAGAGAAACTAAAAATATTAAGAGATCATGAAATTTTGTTAGAAACAAAGAAAAAGAGTTTTGAATTGCTATATGTCTATGCTCCTAATGGTAATAAATGTTAGAAAAAAATTCCCTCATGGATCAAAAGAAGAATTGAAGGGACAAAGGGTTTTGAGAATACAAAGTTTAAGGAAATTTTAAAATGAAAAGAACATTTATAAATGGTGTTCAAAAAAAGTCACCTAGTTAATCTCAGTTTATTTCATCCTTTTCTTCAGAACTTAGATTAACACAGGAAAATTAACCATGGAAAATTCACAACTGAATAAAAACCCAAATCATGGGATTTTAAGGTCACCATGTTCTCTTAATCTAATGCCTCCCAATTATTTTAGGGGAATACTTTTTGCAGTGTGTACACATCAATAAACCAGACAATTTAATAACTCAAGGATAACATCTGTGTAAAACATTTGAGTTCGAACGACCAGATTTATTGAGTACAGTTATGGAAAATACTATTGAAAGAGTGTATCTGTGTGAAGTTGAAAATGGAAGATATTTATGTTGTATAAATTTTCATAATTAAATGGTAATATATTCCAAGTGTTTAAATTTTCATTCTGTATAAAACTAAAAAATAAAAAAAAAAATGTTGACATCACTAGATTTTTAAATTCTTAGGTATTGACAATGGAACACCTTGTACATCAGAAAAATACAATTGAAATTTCTGGGATATATGAGGAAGAAAGAGGGCTTGGAGAACTTGCTTACAGGACATAGTGGAAAAAACACGGTACAAGAGAAACAGCAGTTTTAACAAGTTTGTGTAAATAGATGGAAAAGTTGGATTTGGGATGAATGTTAAAAAAAAATGTTGCATAGAGCTACAAAAAAAAGAACGCTATAAGGAATCATTATCATCAACATCCAGAAGGGGCACAGCAGAAAAAAAAACAAAAACATTTTTAGACTAGTTAAATTCTTAACTGAACATAAGAATTTTGCATCAATCTATTTGAGTTCAGGCATTAATTTACATCATATCGCACCTTAAAAATAAGATGTAAAAAATGGTCATTTAATGTTACTATAGGGTTATCCTTAAAATAATGCAGTTTGTTTAGTGGGAATCAAGTTTGAAAGTATCTCCGCTTGAAAACCCCTTCATTCTCTTCTTCTATGTTGAGGAAGCCACATGTGCAACCATTTTGATCTTCATATGGCATAAATGAATGACTTTCACCTGGAGGACATTTCATTTCTGAATCTCTTTTTTTAATCATCTAAAGTTCACAGAAAGTAGCTCATTTGTAAAGGATTCCTGCAATAAAAAATTGAGATTATTGATTATTTATATAAATATAGATTTGAAAAAAGTTTTTTTCATCTATCACCTGGTATAAAAATAATGAAATATGCAAAAAGAACCATAATTTCTTTTTTCCAACAATGATGTATAAATATTAAATGCTCAAGTTCCTAGGATGAAACTATTTCAAAAAAATTAAAAAAAAAAAAAGTTAGATTTTTTAAAAATACTAAAATATATGCACAAAGTATTGTTGAAAGTTCTTGGTTTGATCAAATAAATAAGTATTCTGATGTTTGGTCACTTGAAATACCATTTTGAAAGTGGAAAAAGAGAACTTTCAGCACCCAACAAAAAAATTGAATAATATATTTTATGAATAAAATTCATGAATAAATAAAAAGTAGATATTTAATATTAACTTATTTATTTCAATAAGACTTAAATGGGTGCTGAAAAATTCTAAGCCTGACAATAATAATAAAAAAATAAAAAATTTTTGATGTTTGGTCATTTTGGGACTATGTCCTGTTAAGAACTTTTTATTTATTTTTTATTGTCTTGTCCTTGAGAGGTCAAAATCTCAGAATCTCAATAGGTTTTTGGTGGATGTTTGTAACACTTCGGATCCTTTGGTTACAGCGCCAACGGTGACGTCGCTCCTCCTGGTCGCTCCTCCTGGTTCCAAGCGTGCCGCTCCAACCCCCTTGGTCAGATGATCACCAGCCTCGCCTTTTCCCAACTCGCTTCCAATACCTGGTCACTAAAGCAACTATACCGATCTCGGTCTGTCTACCCACGCTGTGTTTAGATCTTAGACAGACGGGACCAGCAGGGATTGGGGCCGATACAAGTTGAGTCCGACGGGGTGGCAAAACACAAATAAAATAAAAACTCTCACGAGAAAAAAAATTGCTGATGAAAAAAAAGGGTAACAACCTTTTTATATCTTAATGTCCGTTACATAAAAACAAAATTGTTCTCATTTCCCGACCCGCTCTGTGGACTATGGCACCAAGCTTCTATCACACAACCTAAAAATTTGAATGCCTACTTTTAGAATTGTATGTATGTCGGGTGTGGTTCAGTTCGACACTGGGGCTAATTTCTATCGATCATTCGCAGTTGATTCTTCTCTTCGACTTGAGTTGTATTTCTTCTTCTTCGTCTGCTTGGGTTGGACGTTTTCCTGTTTCAACTTCTTAGGCTGGAACTTTTCTTGTTTCGCCTGAGGTGGTCTCTTCTTGGTGTCCGAGCTGAACTTTAACTTTTCTTGTTTCAACTTCTTCTCTTCTTCGGCTTAGGCAATCTTCTTCTTCATCTCTGGGCTGAAGTTCTTCTTGTCTGAGGGTTGTTTTTCTCTGCCGTCTTTAACTTCTCATCGACTTTTCGTCTGCATCTCCAATTCTTCTCAGGCTTTCAGGCAATCTTCTTCTTTCTTCTACTTGGGCTGGAAGTTCTTCTGTCTTCGACTTGGGCTGGAAGGATTTCTTGTCTGAGGATTCTTCTTGCCCGCAAAGGGGCGAGTGAATCGGGCCTGATGCCCGCGTTCAGGCTCTATCCCTGCCCGCGGTCCAGCTCAACTCCAACTCCAACTCCAACTGATTTCTGTCGACTGGGGTCCTGCTTTTATTGACGCCGCAACAAACTGGGGTGGGTCTGTCGGCGTCAGGGTTTTCTCGATAATTCAAAACTCGCATTAATTCTGTCTTCCCATTATCGCTATTGTTTTCACCCCTACTTCCTCACAGTGCCTTTGGTGGGGAGGCGCATATCCATCTCTCTCGGTCTCTCGTATGTCAGGTGACCGCTTTCGACTACCAATGGTTCCTGATCGGCATTTCTTTCTCTTCTTTTCCGCAGATCACGTGACCGTTTTCGACCAATTGTTATTGATTGGGCATTTCTTTCCCTTTTTTCCGTATCCAATGACCGTTTCGACCAATTGAGATTGTGGGCATCCTTTCTCCTTTGTTTGCGGGGAAGTTACATCGTTCTTGTTTAAAAAAAACAAAATCTAATTTTGCCCTTTTTTGCACGTACGAAAAATGACAATCTTGGCTTTTTCTCACCTGGACTTTGTCAAAACAGCCCGCCGCTAATTAGTCTTGACTTCAGGAAAGGATCTTTTCCGCCTTCTTGGCGCCCTCTGTGAGCCAAAAACAATTGTTTTTCTTTTTTACCTCTTTTTCAGACCTGATAGTCAAAAATCTTAATTATCTACATTGAAAATGTCTCCACTTTATTATCGTGGGTGTCCAATTCTTAACAGGTCAGGAATCTGTATATAGTTCCACCGGTCACTCCCCTCAACCCAAAAGACACTTTTTTCTCTGATTAAAAAAATTTCGTTTCATTGTTCTAAAAAATTTCCCTTTCTCCAAATTGATAATGAGTCTTTCCATGCAAAAAGTAGGCTAGGTGCTTTGACCGACACATTTTACATCAATCGCCAATTTTGATATCATGTCTTTTTTCCCTTTCTTTCTTCTAAATTATTTTTAATTCTATTCTTCCCAATTTCTATTTAAAAAATTCGGTCAACCGCTGGCCTAAGATATCTTTCTGACACCTTTTTTGTTAATGACCGCTTTTTTTTTTCATCATCTTTCTCTTTTTTTTTTCTTTTTCCTTTTTTCTTTTTTTCTTTCCTTCTTTTCCTTTAGGATCGTCTAAGTACAATCTTAGTGAATTATTTTCAACTCAATTATTTTCCGTTTTAAAAAAAAAATCAACAACCTGTTTAATAAACCGAATAAAAAAAATTAAATCATATTTCTATGAATATTTCTAATAATGCAAGGTGCCACAGAGTCCATAAGGCTTCACAGAAGAAAATTATGAATTATAAAAAAAGCCTTTATTAATTTATTTTCATGATACATGGCATATTTATAAGGAAATTCACAAGTTAAAGAGAAAACTTATGTATATTCAGAATATACTTTCTTTGGTTTTGATATTATAAATTCTGCATTTTATATTTGAAATTGAAGTATACTAAATAAAATTCTAATTTAAAAAGGAAATTAATTTGGGATTTTTTAAAGCCTAATAAATGAAACATAATAATTTTTAAAATTGAAAATAAATATTTTTCCCTAATTGAAAACAATTTTTAAAAAAGGCATAATTATAAATATCAAAAGAAAAACTCAAAACAATACAAAACCATAGAAAAATTAAGAACAAATCAAAAATTAAAATTTAACAATATTTATTTTACATCAATTTTACCAACAAGGGTTCTTGCAACATTTATTAGATCAAAAAAAAATTAGAATTTTAGAAGAATCAATAAAAGATGAACCAGTATTAAAAAAAAATGAAAGAATTTCACTTGACAATTTTAAAAATGTGACAAATTTCAATATTTATCTTCTCCATTTTTTCTCCAATAAATTTTTTACATAACGAGTGTTAATGAAACTTTTCTACATTTATATATATTTATATATTATTAAATATATTTTTGAACATTTAAAATTTTAAATTCGGAAAATTTGTCTCTTTATTTTATTTTTTGTTTATCATGTTAATTGAATAAATAAAATTCAATAAATTTTAAGATTTGAAATACTTTTAATATTAACAGTCAATTGAACATGTTTTACAACTGAAAAAAAACAATATATTTTAGGCTAAATACATTTTAATATAAATTTTATGAATATATATTATAATTTTATGATAATATTTTAAAAAATTTAAAAAAATTTGAAAAAATGCAATTTTCCAATCTTAAAAAAACTATTTTTTATTTAAAAAACACAATATTCAAACAAAATAAAATTGAAATAAATAAAATTTTGAAATTTTTTACGAAAATTCAATAATTCAATTAGAAACAAAAAACACGATTTTTTTTTATTTTGAGAAAAGCTTTAAATTTTATTTTTAATAAAAAAACTTTTAAAAAATTTTAAAATGTGAATTTAGTCAATTCCTGTTGTATTTAAAAATCTTTATAAAGGATGTTTTATTTTTTGTCTCGAAATTTTTTCAAAATTCATATTAAATTTTACTTTTAAAAAAAATTTTTTTTTCAGTTTTAGATTTTAAAATCTAATTCAAATTTGAAAATTATTTTTCATCGTCCATAAAATAAAAGAAAGTTTGTATAAATATTATTGAAAATTTTTTTAAACAATTTTTTCATTTTATATTTTTATATACATAATCATCAGTTTTTTGTATTTAAAAGTTTCAAATTTTTTTATTCTCAAATTATTTTCTTTATTCAGCAATGTCCAAAATAAAATTTTTAAAACAATGTTTTAACATGTACGAAGAAAACGAAATTTTTATTATTTTTGTTTTCTTTTTATTTGCATATCATTAAAAATAAGTTTCATTATTGAGCTTTAAATTATTTTATTTTTTTTTAATTTTTGTTATCAATTTTCATAATAAATATTTTATATTTTCTTTTTTTTTTTGCAAAACAATCCTGAAATATAGAATAAAACTTCATTTATTAGTAGTAATTGAATTTTTAAAAACAAAATATTTTTAAAAAAATCACAGAAAAATATGAATTGTTACCGAATTTCAAAAAAAAACATTTCCAGAAAAATTTTTTAAAATTTGAAAAAAAATTTTTTGTAAAAGGAAAAAATGAAAAAATAAAATGCTGAATTTTAGAAGATTTGTTCATTTTAAAATTTTAAATTTAATATTTAAAATGTGAAGGTTGGTAAAATTTATTTTTAAATTTTGAAGAATTTTTCTTGAATGTCATAATGCAAACTTCAACATTCGAACTATTTTTTTGTTTAAAGACAGAAAGATTTTCTGACTCTGAAAAAAGAAAATAATTTAAAAATCTCATTTTATTTAGATGCACACCTTTTTTACATTTTTCAAAAATAGATTTAAATTGTATATTATTATATATATTTTTCAATGAGATAAAATTATATATAGACTTGTAGCGGTGGAGCCAGATAAAAATTTTTATATGAAAAAAGTTCCCATTCATTCATTAGTAAGAAAAACTATTTAAAATCATATAATACAAAACAAGATGTATTTATTAGAAAAACAATTCTTCTAAATATAAATACATGTCATTTTATACAAATATACAGATAAATGTTTTATAAATAAAATAAATATATGCATATTATAAGTGTAAATAATTCAATGCAGAATTCTAAAAATTGCTTTTATTCATATGTAAATAAATATATATATATTAAAAACAAAAAGATCCTGATGGAGAATATTTCTTGAATTTTAGGAAAAATTTATTGAAAATTTGAGGAATTTCCAAAAAAACCTTCCTGACAACTCAGAAGTTATCCCAAAAATTATGTTTATTTTGAATAAGATTTATTTTATTGAAAATAAAGATAGATTTAATTTAAAAATCTCATTTAAAATAAATTTTTTTTTTTTAATATTTTTAAATTTTCAATATGGGATTTACAACATATTTCTACCATTGATCAATGTTTGATTTTATTTAAATGAAAAAATTTTTTGGACATTTACACAAAATCATTATCTTATCAATTTTTTTTTGCACCAGAATCAGTTTTAACATGAAATGTATTGATACTATTTAATCAAAATATTCCGTTATTAAACATTGCCGACGTGTTTAAAATTATTTTCATTTTTACCAGCTATTCAAATAAATCATGTTAGTTAAACACAAAGATATCTGAAGTTGACTAATTTTTTAAAAATGTAATATTTATCTACATTCTTTAAACAATATTTTTTCAAATCAATTTGTTTCTCATCAAAAAAAGTTTTCACGACGGGATGTGTACTTTACTTTTTCACGTGGTTTTAAAAATGGTTAAATAAAATTAACACATATACAGCCCATAAAGTATATCAGATATCAGAATGCAAGTATACATAACAGTTTAATGACTTGACATATTTATTTTTCACATTTTGACTAAAAAAATTTCATTGTTTATAAAAAATTTAAAAGTTTTAAGTTTTAAACAGAGGAAAAAGAAAAAATAGTTTTGAACAAAAAATTTTGAAAAATCGCAGAAGGAAATTCCATTTTTAATTCAATAAAACTTTTTTTTAATTAAAAATTTTTTAAATGCATAGATGTTTTTTTATAAATTGATGAAAAAAATTGACAAAAATGAATTATTTGTTTATGAAAAAAAATTAAAAATTTTTGAAAATTATGTCTTATAAAAATTCACTAGAAAAATTTGAAAAATTAAAATAAAAAAAAAAAAAAATAAATGTTTTATTGGAGAAATAAAAATTTTAAAAATATTTTTTTAATTAAAAAATAATATTTAAAAAAAAAATTTTTTTTTAAAAAATAAAATATAAAAAAATAAAAATAAACAAAAAAATTTTTTGAAATAAATATATATAATATATTAAAAATATTTCAATTTTTGATTTTTATACAAAACATTCCAAATATATATATGTTTTTAAAAGTTATATATAACAAAACATTTGTATAAAATATTAAAATTTAATTTCAACTGGTTTTCAATAGTTATCCAAAAAAATTTAAAACCAAACAAATTGATTATTTATGATTTTTTTATTTATGAAATTTGCAAGCAAAAATAGGATAAAAAATATTTTATGTACTTTTTTTTAACTTATCATAATTTTTCAGGGCTTTTCGTTAAATTTTTCATATATTTTGAAATTTTAAATTCATTTTTTTCGTTTTTTAAATCAACATGGATTAATTTAAAAAAGAGAAATTAAGAATGCAATTTTTATTTTTCAAATAGATTATATATATTATATATATTTTCATTATATTTGGTAAAATTTTAATAGAATTTATAAATTAAAAGCTTTTTATAATTTTTTTCAGAGTTTAAACAATTTTGTGAAATCTTTGAATTTAAAACCAAATATTTCAAAAAAAATCAAGATGATTCCAACTAAAATTTTGGTAACGCAAAATGAATATAATTATATAATATTTATATATAGGATTATAAGAAATTGAATATAAATAACTTTTTCGAAAAAATGTAGAATCATTGCTTTATTCATAAGAATTGGGAACTGTTTCCAAATAAAAAAATTTTTCAATTGAAGTTCAGACAATGATATCAAATTTTTTCTTATGTATTATAGGGGCATATTCCTTACTTATATTTAATCTTCAATTATAAGAAAAATATTTGAATTACCATGATCATCAAATCAATTTGAAAATGAAAATTCTGGGATATGTAAATCAGATTAATTCTGACAATTGAAAAAACTGTTGAAAACAAGGATTTTTATTTAAGTATTTATGAAATAATATAAATATATATAAATATATAATATATTTGTTATAATTTTGTTCAATGTTTTTAAAATTTTAACAGAAAATTTATGTATATATGATAAATTCAAAATACATTTTTTGTAAAATTTAAATTTCATTATTGAACATGTTTGTTAATATCTATATATATTTATCAATTATATAAATATATATATGAATTAAACATATAATATAAAAATATTAATTATACTATAAAGAAAAAAATGGATAAAAAAAAATTGAAAAGAAAAATAGCCATTGTTTTGAAAAATTTATTTACTACCGAAGAAAAAAAAAATATTGAATTATCTTTTGACTTTCTTCTTAAGAAAATAAAGTTAATTTGAAAAATAAAAAAAATATAAATTATATATTCGAAAATAAAGTTCAATGTGAATTAAGATTTGAAAAAAACTAAAAAGAGGAAAAAGAGAAAATTAAATTTTTATGGACAAAGATGAAGAGAGAATCTTTTTTTTCCTTTTTTAATCAATTTTTTAGAAATATATTAAGAATATATATATATAATTTTATACTTATAGACATATCAAATATAACCCATTTTGGAATATGAACTTTAAATTTAAAATTTCCCCTCTTATTTTTACATAATGAAATGAATTTCAAACATATTTGTTTTATTTTAAATAAAGGTTATATTATATTAATATTTTAAAATATAAAAATTGGATGAACAAATCATACCAGTTGACCTTTAATCCAATTTTGATTATTTTTTTATTTAATAAATAAAATTGTCATATTTAAAATTTTCATTAGAATTTTTTTTTCAATTTAAGTGTTTTAAAAAAAATCCCTTTGAATATTTATAAATAAATTAAATAGGATCATTATACTTTGGCTAAGTTCTTTTTTCTAAATTTATAATTTAAAAAAAGCTTTATCTATTTATTTGAGTTTTCCATACTATATATTTATAGTTTTTTTTTTTAAATTATTTATATTAAACATTTATATATTTATATCTAAATATATATATTTATAATAAGTTTTTTACTAAAAAAATTTTTCAAATTTATGACAAGACTAATAAATGGACATTTTCAATATTTTAAATAGAAATTTTAAAATTCAATGTGCAAAGTTAAGGATTTAAGGAGTTTTGGAAAAAACAAATAATACCATATCAATAGAAATCACTAACTTATATTTAAATAGAATAAAATATTTTACTAAATAGTTTAAACCAACAAATAGAAAGAAAAAATTTAAAAAAACAAACTGAAGAAATTTAATGCAAAAAAAAAACAGTTGAAAATGATCAGTTTTAAAAAAATGATACTTTTGAAAAGGTTTTTTCATTTTTATTCAATTTAAAAAGTTTGACATAAAAAGATTGGAAATAGAAAATATATGAGATTAAATAAAAATAAATATACTTTTAAAGTCATTTAAAGAGAAGAGGAAATGTAAAGAAAGAAAACACAAATGATGATATAGAAGAATGAAAATTCGATTAAGTTCCACTAATATAGGAAAAATAAAAAACACTAATTCAAAATTATCTTTTGGATAAAAATATAAATATATATATATTAAATTTGAAGAAAGACACATTTTTTTGTAAAACACCTAAACCTACCATTTTACACATATATATAAATCGTCTTATTATATTTCATATCATTAAAATATAATAATCAATAAGAGTTTTTAAAAAGAAACATTTTGAATTTTTCAAGAAAACCAAGATTTTCAAATAGTTATTTTTAATTTTTTTAAGAAACAAAAAAAAGAAAGACTTAGAAAAAAAAAAACAAATTTCAAAAATTTAATGTTTAAATAAATATTGGATTTTAGTTTTCAAGATTGGGATATATAATTTATTGGATTGAGTTCTTGATTCAGCTTAAATAGAATTTTTTTTTAATTTTGTTGAGGGGTTAATTTTAATTTTGTTTTTTTTAAGACAAATAAAGAAATAAAGATTTTTTTAAAATTGTTTTTATGTTCAATATTAAACTAACATATTTAAAAAAAGTCATCACATTTAAAAAATAAAACGAAACTTGTTGAAATTATATTTTTTTAAAATTTGAATAAATTTAATGTATTTAAATTTTTTTTTTTTTTTTGAAAAAATTTTATGGATTTTAAAAAATTTCCTTTATTTTTTTTCTTTATTTCCAAAAATAATAATTTTTTTTTTTTTTTTTATCAGCAAAATGAAAAAAAGACAAAAAAATCATAAATAAAAATTTTGATTATGTTTAAATAATATTTTGAATTGGTAATTTGAAAATTGATTTACAATTTTTTTGAAACTTTTTTATTTTTTTAAAAAAATTTTAATTTATTAAATCAAAAATAAAAAGTTTTCTGAAATTTATTTTGTAACTATAACATATAACCTTTTTTAAAATAAAAAAAACTTATATACAAATTATTGATATTTTGATATATTTAATAAATAAGGGAACAGTTTAATACATTATGAATTTTATTAAAATATGTTTAAAATTTATCAAATATATTTGAAATAATTAAAATTAGTTTGTTCTCCACATTTTTTTTTCAATATTTTTGATTTTTTTATTTTTAATGTTTTAGACTATTTATCCTTATAATTTTAAGAATACATTTTGAAAAAAAAAAAAAAAAAAATCAAATTTATTTTTAAATATATTCTGCATATATCCATATTTATATTAGAATAAATTTATCTCAAGAAAATTTGCAAAATGAATTACAAAAGATTAACAGTAGAATAAACTTTTCTTTTTTCTGCTTTATTTAAAAATGATCCCCATCTTTTTCAATCTTTGGATATAAAATCATCATGTCTAAGAAAAAATAATTTTTATTTAAATATTTTTATTAGAATCCAAAAATTTCAAAAATTTTAATTAATCAATTTTAAGTGGTTTTAAATATAACAAATAATTGATTTCAGACAAGCAATATGGTTTATATTGTATAAACAGCTGATGTGCTTAATTGGAATATTTGAAAATTATATCTAACAAGGAAAAAAAAATAAAAATTTGAGGAGTTAATTATTTAAAGACATCTCCAAAGCGTTTGATATAAGACTCATGCCGGCCTTCTTCGTAAATCTAAGGGTTATGGTAATTACAGGTCGATTGTTTGATCTAATACAATCATTCCTGTCAAACCGTGAATTGAAGGTCGTTAATCAAACGGATTCGAAAAAAGTTCCTATCAAAAAACGAACGCAGGTGTTTCCCAAGGCTCCATCCTTGGCCCCATTCTATTTTTTTATTTTCATCAATGACCTTCCTGACGCCATAGATTCCCAAGTTGGCATCTACGCGGACGACACTACAATTTACTCCTGCCAAAAAAACAAATCTAGTGTCGGTGACAAAACTAACCTGGCCGTGCGTCTTGAAATGGACCTCCAATCGGTTGTTAATTGGGGCAAGAATTGGCTGGTCAACTTTAACGCCTCAAAAACTAAACTTCTCTCTATTAATCACCATAGAGATCCTTCCCCCCCCCCCATTAGAATGTCTGATAGTCAACTTCCTGAGAGCAACTCCCTGCGTCTGCTCGGTCTCACGTTGACTGCTGACCTGAGATGGAACAAATACATTGAGTCAATTGCTTCTTCCACCGCGAGGAAAGTTGGCTCTCTGTGCCGCGCCAGGAAATTTTTTCTCCCGGAATCGATACTTCAAATATACAAATCAACCATTCGCCCTTGCATGGAGTATTGCTGCCATATATGGTCTGGGGCACCTTATGTTTACCTCGGAGTTCTTGACAAGATCCAGAGACGGATATGTAATATAATTGGCCCTGATCTGGCGTCTCGTCTACAGTCACTCTCTCACAGACGCGCTGTCGCCTCTCTGTCTGTCTTTTTCTACAAATACTTTTATGGTAATTGCTCCGATGAGCTGCTTTCACTGGTTCCCAGACTCCATGAATTCAAGCGCCCTACGAGGCTGGCATCCCGCTCCCACCCTTACACTGTAGAAACTTTTAAATGTAGCCGTCTCTTCTACTCCAATAGCTTCATACCTCGCACCTCTCGCCTGTGGAACACCCTTCCCAATTACTGTTTCCCTGAGAGCTATAATCTCCAACTATTCAAATGTAATGTCAATCGACATCTCCAGTTACCTTGATCTATCCACTATCCCTCTCCTCATCCTTTCTTCTATCACTCCTATCTGCTCTTGCTCCAAATCTTCTGCAACCCCCTGCATCCTAGTGGCTTCACGTATGAGATGGTTCCTTAGCGTAAAAAAATTTTTAATAAAATCAATAATCGATAAAGCCGATTAAAATCAATAAATTCAGGTTTTTTCCTCCGATTTCGTTCAAATTCGGTATGTAGGTTACTCATGATTTGACAAGCTCAACGACACCTCTTTTTTTTTCTACGCCAATGCATTTAGCAAATTGAAAAAAACCAAAATCGATTTCAATTCAATTTTTAAATAAAAAAACTCCCCTCAGTTTTCAAAATATAATATAATTATCAATTTTCCAACAATAAGTTTGTTGTCATTTAATTTATTTTTAATTGAGTCCACCCATAGGAGAAAAATTCATAAACAGCGAAAAAATGGCGATTTTTACTGGTTTTAAATTGTTTTTTTTTTGATCTATCAACTAATTTTCATCAAACTTAACAATTGCTTTATAAATATATATCTTTTACATCAGATGGTTTAACACTGACAAATTGAATTATAAACTCCAAAATAATTGAGGTCTGAATTGGGTCTTAATGTTATGAAAAATCATATCCAAAAGAACCTTTATTCAGTAACTGAAATAATTAATTAAAAAATTTAAAATAATTGAAGATAATAGATTCTGTTACAATCTAAACATTATGAAATTTTTTAATCTTTACTTAATTGAAATTTAAATTAATCGACCATTTAAATATCTTGTTAGCACATATATATATATTTATATATATATATATATATTATATATATATAATAATATAAGAAATAATGTTTATTTAAAATGAAAATATTAAAATTTCCTAGTGACCATTTGAAGAAGTTAAGGAGTTGTAAGCTGGAATATGCAGGCGGTGTAATGGATAATGACTCAGAATTGGAAATCTGAGAGCCGAGTTCTAGTTCACTCGGTTTGGTTATATTCACTTACGCGCAAATTCCCTTGGGAAAGGTATGAATCGACCCCTTCTTCCCCCACCAACTATGGAATAATTAGTAGGTATTTTATCAGTAATTTATTATTATCTCCCAAAAAATTATTACAATCTAAATATATTGTCTGGCTTTAAATAACCTGCCAAATATTGATAAGCCGTAAAAACAAATGTCAGACAAATTAAAACACGACCAAACAATTAGAAACATATTCAGCGAGAACCCACTTCACGCTAGGCGTCAGCACCCCAATTTGCACACGCTCTTAACATCATCTAGTTTACATGATTCAACACGTCACCAAGGGAAAATCCCCTGCAATAAACCCAGAAGCTAAGTCTGTAGGCATATTATTACTGATAGCAATTTCAC
Source organism: Acanthosepion pharaonis (assembly GCA_903632075.3). Classification (NCBI taxonomy): domain Eukaryota; kingdom Metazoa; phylum Mollusca; class Cephalopoda; order Sepiida; family Sepiidae; genus Acanthosepion; species Acanthosepion pharaonis. The sequence continues at coordinate 382,541 of CAHIKZ030002022.1, forward strand.
ACGCCCCCTGGCACTCACGTAGTATTCAAACCAACGGCTTTGAATTGTGACAGTTCAAATCTTATATATTTGCTTTTCTGCCACAAATGCAAAAAAAAACAACCAAAAAAAAAAAAAGACATTATATTGGAGAAACTAAAATGGAATTCCTTCTTCGGTTCATTAACCATAAAAAAATACATCAAGGACCAAAACAACAATTTTTCCTCTTGCTGCACACTTCAACCAACCATTTCATAGCGTCGATGACTTCAGATATGCATGCTTTTAGCGGCAACATTCAACAGCCGAGAAGAAAGACAAAAAATCGGAGTTGAAATTTTTTTTAAAATTAAAAAACACATTTATGGATTAAACTATGATTTAAACCCAACTCCCTGTTTGGAAATGAAAATTCATAGTAGAGTTTTTCCACTAAAGAGGAGGGAGTGAATACTAAGAAATAAAATAAAATATTTACTAGTGAAAATATTCAGAAATGGTGATTTTCTAGAGTAAATAGGACACCTCCGGTAACACAAATAAATTAGGAGAGACGCCTTAAATAAAGAACTCAAAGCGAGTAAACTCCAAGCCAGGTTCGCGACCCTACAATGTAAACAAGACCTCTGTATTCGGGCAGAGGGCGACAAGACATATGTTTTCGGGCAGAGTGTGACTCAATGGAGGCTCTGCTTTCGGATAGAGAGTCGACTGAGAAAACAGACCAGTATTGTACCAGAGCACGCTTAACCATAAATTGTAACCCATAAGTAATTAAATGGAAACTGTCATGTTATTCAAATTTTTTAAACTTAAAATCTAGTCCGCAATGGTGCGACCGCTAAATACAAGTCAGTATTAATTTTCTGTTATTTTTTCGCTATTCAATAACAACGACCTGTGTCTGAAAATACAGCAGATGACAAGCCCTCCATTAAAAATAATTTAGACAAAAATGGGCTCCGTCTTTGGATAGAGATTCGCCATAAAAGAAAAAAAGAAGAACTAAAATTACCTGAGCCTGCTTTGCAAATTCTTTTATTTGACCTGTTCCTGTTTTTAAATTTCGAAAGATTTTTCACAATAAACTTGAATTAAACGGCAAGAGTCCGCAAAAACAAAAGAGGTAAATACCATTATTATTTCGGAGTTAGTCCCAGGCTCGCGATAAGACAATTTCTCTGAGGGTCAGACGAAAAATATATGAATATAATATATATATATATATATATATATATATATCCCATCATTTCATTTTATCATAAAAACATTTAAAATTCACAATCCATGCACGAAGCGCATAGAAAAACACATTGAAATGTGGCTAGAAACAATGAAAAGAGCACTAAACTGGTTCTACACAAGGATACTGAGGATACCATGTATCGAACATATGAGCCACAACAAAATTTTAGAGAAAGTGGAAACAAAAATGAAACTTATATTTAACATCAGGAAGAGACAGTTGACGTTTCTGGGGGACATAATGAAGAAGGAGGGCTTGGAAAGTCTGATACTCACGGGGCAAATAGAGTGTAAGGGAAACAGAGAAAAGCATCGCATCACACACTTAAAGAGCTGGATTAAACGGATAGCAGAACAGGGTTTAGGAGAAATAACAGACAAAAGTTATTAAGTGATACAAAGGACAGGAAGATGTGGAGAGCCACGATCGCTTACGTACTGAAGGAACACGGCACATAAAGAAGTTATCTTTCATAAATTGAAATCACATGTGAGATTATATCAATATGTAAGCTTCCAACAACTACTTTAATTTTGAGAATTGTTATATACAATCAACGACGAAACTATTCGTAGACCCATCAATTTTGAATATTTTTATCCATTTCTCAGAATCTAATGCCTGTTATGATGCCAGGTATTTTTATATGTTATTAAGCACAAAAAAATTGAGTTTTATATTCCTTTTTTTTTTCATGCTATCGTCTACCTTCATAAGAGCCAAGTCATCTTGAAAATGGAAAATGGAGTACTGTTGCCAAATTTGAGCAGGAGCTGCCCAGACTTCACTTTCCAGTCTCACAGTCAAAAAAGCATCTCCGAGCCCTTGTCAGAGAAAAATTATTTCCTCCCCACCCCAGGAGAAGCTTCTCTTTCACAGGCGGGATGTTTTAAATCTCTCACTGTTCTCTCTTGCTTACTACCATGAAAAGTGCTCCTCGGACAAACTGCATTTCTTGGTTCCACCATGCCTGGCCTTCACGGATAATAATGCCATAAATCTTAAATTGTAGAAAACCACCCACATTCCCGTTTGCCATTGGTGAAAAGTTCCACTCAAATAGTTTTTTTACCTACGAACCAATGACCTACTGAACAGACTCCCAAAGAGGATGTTTCATGGATCACTAAATTTTAACCTGTTCAAGTCTACAGTCAACCATTAAATTTCCCCCTATATATATAAACTTATATCCTAAACTTAACACTTTAACATGAGTGGCCCCTAGACCTTGTATAGGGTGAACCTTACTGTAAAAAACAATAAATAAATGGATAATATATTGATATTATAATTTTTGTGTCGATTTGGTGGAATGAGATCTTGGTAGGTGTAGATACATGCAGAATTGTGAGGCCTTAATGACAAGAAACAGAATTTGAAAAGGAAAAATTCTTTTTAAGAGCTAAAACTAGATAAAAATCCTAATTTTCAAGGTTATTAAAAAGATTAGTAAGGAAGGGGAGAGTGTATACATTTGATATTGTTACATATATTTACCGAAATATAAGGGTCGATTCCTTTGTGCCGAAACCCAGTTTTTATATTTTTAATTCCTGCATCATCATTAGTTTTACGTTAGGTATGTACAGTCAACGATAAAATTATTCGTACACACATCAATTTTGAATATTTTTATCCATTTCTCAAAATCTAATGCCTGTTATGATGCCAGGTTTTTTATAGGATAATAAGCACAAAAAAGGAATATAAAACTTAATCTTAAGATCAGTAGGTTAAATACAACAAATTTGACAGGTGATTTATGCAAAATTAAAACGAGCAACAATGTGACATGGTTTGTGAAGCAGGGGTTCGTTTTGGTCGGTTTCCATACAAACCCATTTCTATTTAAACAACGTTGTATTTTGCGTGTATTTACGCTGATAGCAAACTTTTGGTGATGTCTTTTAAAACAACTTTTGGGTTTTTATATTAAAGAGAAATGGATAAAAATATTCAAAAATTGATGGGTGTACGAATAATTTTGTCGTTGTCTGTATGTGTTTGGCACAAGTTAAATCTTTCTAAACAAATTATATTTTGTATTTACGTATCTTTCCTGATTATCTTGTGTCTCTTTCATAAGAGAGTTGTGGGTCTTACATCGAGCTTGAATGTTCAGTACGAAGAATTGTTTAGTTCATAACTCTTTCTTGGATATTTACTTAAGTTTCAGCAATAATAAGACCAAAAGTATGGGTCCCTTGGTGTGGATCGTGCTGACTTAGTAAGTCTTTTCGATCAACTTGCTTATCATTGTTCTTTCTTTTTTCTTTTTTTTTTTAAGCATTCAACCCCAAGCAAGTTGGGAAGCCACTAGCACGCTAACGGTTTCACAGTTGGAGCGAGAACAAATAGGAGTGATAGAGGAAAGGATGAAGAGACGGTTAGGGGATAGATCAGGGCATCTGGAGACGTCGACTGACGCTACATTTGAATAGTTCGAGATTATAGTTATCAGGAAAACAAGAAATGGGGAGGGAGTTCCACAGGCGAGAAGTGCGAGACATGAAGCTATTAGAGTAGAAGAGACGGCTACATTTAACAGTTTCGACAGTGAAAGGGTGAGAGCGAGATGCCAGACTAGCTGAGCGCTTAAAATTCATGAAGTCTGGGAACCAGCGAAAGAAGCTCATTGGAGCAGTTACCGTGAAAGTATTTTACAAAAAGACAGAGGGAGGCAACGGCACGTCTGTGAGAGAGCGACTGCAGACGAGGTGCCAGATCAGGGCCAATTGCATTGCATTTCCGTCTCTGGATTTTGTCAAGGACCTTGAGACAATTAGGAGGAGCTCCAGACCAAATATGGCAGCAATACTCCATGCAAGGGCGAATGGTTGATCTGTAGATTTTTGGATCGACTCCGGCGATAAAAATTTCCTGGCGCGGCATAAGGAGCCAACTTTCCTAGCGGTGGACGAAGCTATTGACTCAACGTATTCGTTCCATCTCAGATCAGCGGACAATGTGAGACCGATGTGAGAACAATCGCAAAGAGGTGATCTCGTGGAGTTGAGCGTCAGACATTCTAATGGGAGACAGGGATGGTTCTCTCTGGTGAGTAATAGAGAGCAAATGAAATATTTACAAAACTTAACTTGGTTTAGTTAGACACATATCTCCAAAAGCAGAGATCCCATTGAGATGTGATACTATGTTTGGGACACCCACATATAATAGTAAGGTGAAACATTTTATTTCGATCTAAACTGTTTCGGGTTTTACAGTCAACGTATAAAGTCTTTCTATTCTTGTTTTCTCAGCAACATCTCCTCGACCGGAAGAGAACAAACGAATAAATAAATAAATGAGTCTTTTTTATGTCAAGCTACAGCAAATGGAACCTTGATAATTTTCTATTGCTGTTGTATATTAATAACCACAGTTGGGGTTCAAATTTTTTGAACTGCGGAAAACAAACTTTCTCTCATTCGTTCTTTATAATCCCCGATTTTATATCTTCAGCAACGTTCTTGATGTTGAACTGGGCAGAGAATTGATAGGTGGAACTTTCGAAATGAAGAGCTGATCTGACAAAAACATTAAAAAATTTTTTTTTTTTTTTTTAAATTTTATGTCGTGTCTAAAGAAATCAACACTGATACACAAATGAGTGTGTCATGTACTGGGAAAACTCTGGGGTTTCTTCACATCTTTACCGGTTTTTTTAAAAGGAAAGTGTTTTATATTTACTTGTCCAGTTGTTATGGTTTTAAAGATTAAAATACCTAAATGTATTATTAGAAACAGGTTTCGAGTTCACATATCTTGCAGTGCTATTTATTTTCATTTTTCGTTTCCTTGTTAACTCAATAGGAATTTTTATGTTTTTTTGTTGTACGGTTCGCGAACGAAAATGGAAACACAACATGGGATCGTCATTGACCAGTCGGGGGAAAAATGGATAAGGGCTTATTAATGGCCTGCAAGACAGCTTGCTAATCAATATTTATTCGTCTCCTCATGAGGACAAGTACAAAATAATATATGGTAATTAAAAAAAAATCCTTGAGTTGATTTTTTTTTTTTATGTTGTGTGGGAAACAGTCATCACTGATACGCAAATTAGTGCGTCACGTGCCGAACACTTTGGTGGAGTGGGGGTGGTGGCAAACTCTTGAAAATAATTGGTGCATTTTCTTTATTATCATAGTTCGAGCAGCGGCAGAAACATGGCGGTGTCGAAAGCAGCTCGTTTCTTCTATTTGTTTTGTCTCTTGGAGGTGGTTTATCCGCAATAAGATCAGATTCTGCCTTTTATTAACTTTGAGGACAATGCCGTGAGTAAACACACCACCAGGCATTGGATCCAGAAGATCAGACGAGGATATGTCCCCATTTTGATGAACCCCTCTTGTCTATTTTAGGTCCCACAAGTATAAATATATCCAAGGCCCTGAATGCGACTTGGCTGGGAGACAATGTGCCATCCACCTTACTTCCAGGACTTCCAACAGATTACCACCTCTTCCATTCCCTGAACAACCATCTACAAAGGGATTTCCTTTCGACAGGAACAAAGTTTTTTTGTATCCAAGTCACCTGATTTTTATTGCCTATTGGCATTGAATCTTTGGAGGCACGTTACTTGTTTACTTATTTTGATTGCCGATGTGAATTATTTTGATACATCAAATTTTTCTGTATATTTTTTATTTTTAATAGATCAGAAAAATTTTGTAAGGCCTTTTTTTTGTTTTCTTTTCTAATTTAATATTAATATGTTAATTTTCCTTATAAGGAAGCATTCGGCATTCAATAACCGAGACAGTGCTGAAATGTATAAAATCTTTCTCTTTAAAAATATTTTCAGGAAAATAGTTTTCTGAAGTCAAATAACTGTATTGAAATTTATTTCCACTATTTAAATGAAATTTCCTTTCATTTTTAGTTTTTGTTTGAATTAGTGTGGAATGTTAACATTTTGTTTATGTCATTATTTTCTCTACGAGTTACAACTGCTATTCATTTTAGTTTTTGTTATTGTTGAAAATCCTCAAATGGTGTGGTTTCTTTTATTTGGTACATTTCTTTTGATTCTGTAATGCCAATTCACATGGTTTGATGAAGAGTACTATTTGCTATTGTAGGTAAAATTAGAATTGTGATAAATTTGGTCTTCCGAAATTCAGTTCTTCCATGAGATACTCGTAAAAACGGACACTCAAGTCTATCAAGAAATTATTCATATCCTTGCACAATTAGTGATTAAAAAAATATTTATTTAAAAATAAATAATTTTATTTATTTTGGTGTTCCCAATAAGCTGGGAGATATAATTTTTTCGGATGCCAAAATTAAATGACATGAAGCCCCAAATAATGGCTTAAATTGTTTGATACAATGCTGGATTATTCTTTTACCTTTTATTCTAAATGTTTTTTGTAGAACTGCTAAACATAATTATCTCAAATTAAAATATGTTTTCAAATACGTGATGCACTCTGCAAATAAATAGAACAATTTTAGCAATATAAAATCGATAGATAGATAGTAGTTCAATCCTCACTAAAAGGCAATAATGAACTTTCAGCTGTGTGCAACATTTAATAATTTAGGTTTAGTTATATATATATATATATATAAAGAATAATACTCTTTGATGTGGTGTAATAATTAACAAGCTTATAGATAGATAGTGATAGTGAGTTCAATCCTCACTAAATAGGCTCAATAGCTTTAGATAGTAAAAATTCATTTTAGATTAATTTCAGCTCTCATGCAAAGAATGTGCACTTTGGGTGGAGTAATGGTTAACAAGCTTGTCATGCTAGACCAATGACGATTGAAAGGTAATTCTTTAGACTTCCTTTAAATCTTGTGGATATTTAGGTAGATAGATGCTCCGTTGCAACTAAAACTGATTAAGGGAATAGAGAGATAGATATATATTGATATAGATAGATGGTCGAGTCGCGATATTGTTAATGATTATACAACCTTGAAATTATGGCCCTAAGGTCTTTGTGAGTTTTTCAATTTACAAATGACGTCAGACTTAACCTAAGAAATATGAATTCAACATTAAATCATAAACTCATTAAGTTAAAAGAATAAGTGAAAGTCTAGTGTCATCTGAATCAATAGGAATAATTTGGAACTCTTTTAATACATATGTGTTAGACACCCACATTAATAAGGCCTTTTATACTGCATTTCAAATAAGTTGGCCTTCTGTTAAATATCTTTAAATATATATACTGTCATATAAAAATATTTTGTTTTCTCTGCTAAATATGATTATCTCAAATTAAAATTTGTTTTTGAAATACCCGATGCCCTCTGTAAATAAATAGAACACTTTTAACAATATACTGTACCTAAGGATAGCGAATTCATTTTTATAAGTCTCAAAATACGATGTTTCCCTTTTAACCCCATCCGAGACAAGTTATTTCAAAGTTGTGAAAGGCAAGTGAGGTAATTTTTTAACCATCAAATTAAAAATGTCATGTAGCTTGAAAAGAGTAAAGTTTAAATTATTTGTTTCCTTTTTAGGATTTTTTTTTTTCTTTTTAAACTTTTATTTAAATGTTCGTTGTGTCCATGTGTGACGGTTACACACCTGGCCCAGGGTCGAATCCTTTGGTTACGGCGCCAACTGTGACGTCGCTCCTCCTGGTCGCTCCTCCTGGTTCCAAGCGTGCCGCTCCAACCCCTTGGTCAGATGATCACCAGCCTCGCCTTTCCCAACTCGCTTCCAATACCTGGTTACTAAAGCAACTGTACTGATCTCCGGTCTGTCTACCCACGCTGTGTTTAGATCTTAGACAGACGGGACCAGCAGGGATTGGGGCCGATACAAGTTGAGTCCGACGGGGTGGCAAAACACAAATAAAAAAAAAAAAAAACTCACGAGACAAAAAAATTACTGATAAAAAGGGTAACAACCTTTTATATCTTAATGTCCGTTACATAAAAAAAAAATTGTTCTCAATTCCCGACCCGCTCTGTGGACTATGGCACCAAGCTTCTATCACACAACCTAAAAATTTCGAATTGCCTACTCTTTAGAATTATGTATGTCGGAGTGTGGTTTGGTTCGACACTGGGGCTAATTTCTATCGATCATTCGCAGTTGATTCTTCTCTTCGACTTGAGTTGTATTTTTCTTTTTCTTCGTCGACTTAGGCTGGAAGTTCTCTTGTCTTCAACTTGGGCTGGAAACTTTCTTCGTTTCATTCTTGCCGCAACTTTGTCGTCTGGCCGCAACTCTTTCTTCTTCTTCGACTCTGTCGTCCGAGGTGAATCTTCTTCTCTTCTGCCTTGGGGGGAACTTCTCTTGTCTTCGACTTGGGCTGGAAGGATTTCTTGTCTGAGGATTCTTTTGCCCGCAAAGGGGCGAGTGAATCGGGCCGCATGCCCGCGTTCAGGGCTCTTTCCCTGCCCGCGGTCCAGCTGCAACTCCAACTCAACTGATTTCTGTCGACTGGGGTCCTGCTTTTATTGACGCCGCAACAAACTGGGGTGGGTCTGTCGGCGTCAGGGTTTTCTCGATAATTCCAAAAGTCGCATTATTTTTGATTTCCCATTATCGCTATTGTTTTCACCCCTACTTCCTCACAGTGCCTTTGTGGGGAGGCGCATATCCATCTCTCTTAGTCTCTCGTATGTCAGGTGACCGTTTTTCGACCAATGGTTCCTGATCGGGCATTTCTTTCTCTTCTTTTCCGCAGATCACGTGACCGTTTCCGACCAATTGTTATTGATCGAGCATCCTTTCAGATCCTCGACCAATTGGGCGTGGTTACATCGTTCTTGTTTTTAAAAAAAAACAAAATCCAATTTTGCCTTTTTCTGCACGTACGAAAAATGACAATCTTGGCTTTTCTCACCTGGGCTCTGTCAAACAGCCCGCCGCTAATTAGATGTGACTTCAGGAAAAGAATATTGGCGCTATCTGTGAACTGAGACAATCGTCCCTTTTCACCTCCTTTGTTTTTGTCAGACCTGACAGTCAGAAAATCTTAATTATCTACATTGAAAATGTTCCCACTTTATTATCGTAGGTTTCCAATTCTTAACAGGTCAGGATCTGTATATAGTTCCACCGGTCACCCCCTCAACCCAAAAGACACTTTTTTCTCTGATTAAAATTTCGTTTCTATTGTTCTAAAAAAAATTTCCCTTTACTCCAAATTGATAATGAGTCTTTCTACGCAAAAGTAGGTCAGATGTTTTGACCGATATCTGGTTTTCATCAAGCGGCCCGTTTTGATATCATGTCTTTTTCCCTTTCTTTCTTCTTATTATTTCTAATTCTATTCTTCCAATTGTCTTTAAAAAATTCGGCCAACACGCAGGCCAAGATATCTTTCTGACTCGTGTTTTTGTTAATGACCGGGTTTTGCATCATTCTCTTTTTTTCTCTTTTTTTGCTTTTTTTTTTTTCTTTTTTCCTTCTTCTTCCCTTAGGATCGTCTAAGTACAATCTTAGTGAATTATTTTCAACTCAATTATTTTCCGTTTTAAAAAAAATCAACAACCTGTTTAGTAAACCGAGTAAGAAAAAATTAAATCATATTTCTATGAATATTTCTAATAACGCAAGGTGCCACATCTGAAATTAGTGACGCCATCAAACGTGAAAGTTTGAAAAGTAGTTAAACCAAATGATTCAATGCAATAGCTTCATATATAATAGAAAGAAAGGAACACTTCGACGTGGTGTAATGGTTAACAAGCTTGATTTAAAAAAAAAAACAACGAACTAAGAGTAAATGTACTTTGAGATATTTGTGTACTCAAGCCATAAAGTACCTCTCTTGGAAGACTAAAGTAAAAATTATGCTGACGTCGGCAATTATGAAGCAAAATAAGTATTTACTATATTCACAATAACCTTTAGAATAACAAAGCATTTTTTCAAGACAGTCTATTTTTAGTAACATAGCGTTTCAAATCAATACCTCAAACACAAAAGGAGCAGTATCATTTGAAAGTTGTGTGCAAGCAAAAAACAGAAAAAATAAAAAACAAACAAACAAAAAAAAACAACACTTTCCAGCCTATGATAGAATTAAAGGAATACTTTTTCTAACACAATTTAATATATACAGGAAGGAGAAGAATGAAAAAGAAGAGTACAAGGAGAATACGTTTAGAAACTGCATTTAACAGAAACATTTTTCTAAAATATTTCTGGGCTTAACTGAACATCCGCTTACAGATATAATCCTTTAACAACCATCAGTAATATATTAATGACATCAAATGAACCAGAGACGACTGATTTTGGCAATATTACACGATAAGGAACACAATTATAATTTCTTCCTTTGGTTTTTCTATTTCTTCATCTTTGCCTTTAAGAGTTTGCCTTTTTTCTTTCTTTATTTTTCTTTCTCTCTCTCTCTCTTTCTTTCTTTCTTTTTATCTTTAATTATTTGTCCATCATTTTGTTTTTTTCTACCTTCCTTTCTTTCTTTATATGATCTTTTGTTTCTTCATTTCTGCGTGTAACAATTTCTTTCTTTCCTTCTTTCTTTCTTTCTTTCTTTGACGTTCTATTTCTACATTTCTGCGTTTTACAATTTCTTTGTTTCTTTGACCTTCTTTTTTTCATTTCTGCATCTAACAATTTCTTTCTTTCTTTCCTTCTTTCCTTCTTTCCTTCTTTCTTTCTTTCTTTGACCTTCTATTTTTTCATTTCTGCAATTAACAATTTCTTTCTTTCTTTCACCTTCTATTTCTTCATTTCTGCGTCTAAGAAATTCTTCTTTCTTTCTTTCTTTTAGGCAAGACATTTTGACTATGTAACATTGTCATTAAGGTGAGTCGTTATTTTTAGGAGAAATAACATTCTCTCTCGAGCACTGAATAAACCCATTTATTATTAAATAAATGACTTTGAAAAAGTAGATACATTTATGTAGACAAATCTTTCACCCACCCTGATGATGACTTCAGAAAATCGAAGGCCTGGACCATATCACCCGTGCTTTGCTTCCGAAATGATCTCTGGACAATAGCTGACGAAATTTCTGCCTTGCCTGAAAGGGATTATTCGTAACTTGGAAAACTTTGTGACGATCATTAACATTGATCGACACAAAGTGCTTGCCGTCTCTAATAGTACACACACACACACATATATGTATACATCCCCCTCCCACTCTCTCTCCACACAAACACATATATGTATGTGTGTATGTGTATACACCTCCACCTCTCTACACACACACACCTATGCATACCCCTTCCCCTCTCTACACCCACACACAAACATATATATATATATATATTTCTTATTACTCAAAATGTTATTTTGTGCACGTGTTTCAATCACCAAAACTGTTTTTTTTTATATTTTCTTAATGAAATTAATTTCATTGTTTCAGAAAAAAGTCAGTTTTCAGCTCAAACACATGTACCCAAGATTTTGACTTGAATAAAGCCAACGTATTGACGTTTGTTGAAATAGTCTATACTCATGAGGTAATTTTGGATTTCCCTGTTATGTAATTTATATGCTCTGCTATAATAAATACATTGGACTCTTTTTGTAGATCAGTTTAATATTTGATATTATTAGGATCCACTTGGATTATATACCCACGGATTACATCTATCTATCTATCTATCTATCTATATAATTGTGTATTTGAGCATGAATCCCTCTTTTATACAAGTCTCATTAAAATCGGCTGAAAAGGTACTGCGGTTTAGATTTTTATTCCGTTTTTCTAGTGTTCTTATAACTTTCCTCTTTTTTGGACATAAATTATGTAGATATTGTCCGAATGTTATATATGACGTGAGCGTATGTGTTGGTGTGCGTGTGTGCCATACTACCACTACCTGATCTCGTCGATTAACTTACAGTTAATACAATACAGTCACATCTTAATAAATATTACTTCTTTTGGAAGGGTTCATGAGATATGGATATAGTGTGTTAAGTTTTTATGTATATACAGGGTGAAGCAAAAGTTGTGCAAATTAGGAGTTAATTAATTGATCATATTTTAAATGTCTAATTTGTTTTGATATTTTCTCATTTTGCAGAAACAATTTTGATGAACCTAAAGAAAGGATTAAATATGAATGCAGTAAAAATGCGAAAAAAAATCTCCAACGTGTTAATGAATCATACAGGCACAAAATTGAAATGTGTTTTGAAAAAGGAGGAAGACATTTTAACCAGCACATATAACAATTAAAAGTAGTAAATCAAATTTTCATGAGTAATTATACTTTTAATAAATAATCCCAATGGTGCGCGACTTTTGGCCTCATATATATATATATATATATATATAAAATGTGTGTGTATCTATGTTGTAACGGAGTTCAGTGCAACATTAGATCTTAACGTTTATTCCAACTTAATTCCAACAAAATAAATAAAAAGACATATGTATTTTTTCTTCAGTTTATTCTTTAAATAATTTTATAATTTTAAACTTAATTTAGATTAAATTTAAAATTGGTAATTTTTAATTTTTTATTTTATAGTATAATTTAATATTTATTAGTTAAAATGAATTCTATTTTAGTCTAACCCTAACATTAAAGCATTAAATAATTATTATAACCAAAGTTCGTTGTCAAGTTTTTTGAATTCTCGTATACTTGTATTTTGATTGGTCAATCCAGCCTGTGTAACAGCGTTTCCCCTAGCGAGGGATGTTTGATCGATTTGAACCTTTTAAAACCTTTTATTCTACATTCAACACCATCATTTGATAAGACACCAGAAGTGTTGAAACAAAATGGCTATTTTTATAACATTTTTATGTTATAATTTTCGAATACATGATTATATTTGCTCTACTCTGTATTGAGCACTCTTTTAAGAATAGTATTTGTTGGTTATTGGAATTTATTCCGTATACACCAATCCTATACTTATATATATATATATATATATATATATATATATATATATATATATATGGGGTATTAGTTTGTTTGTGTTTTGGGTTTTGTGTGATTATCAGTACATGCGCAAATATAATATATATAGAAATATAGCAATCATATATATATATATATATATATATATATATATATATATATATATATATATAAATAAAATATGTATATATATGTATGTATGTATATATATATATATATATGTTTAAGTATATGTGCGTTTGTATATGGATATTAATTTGTCCATTTAATTTGTCCGTCTCTGCTTCTGGGACTCTCTCTCTCTCTCTCTATATATATATATATATATATATATATATATATATATCCGTGTGTGAGTGTCTGTGTGTATGAGAAAGGGTGAGAATTAAGGACCTTTGACACTTGGATTCAAAAGAGGATTATAACTGATTAAGGGTTTTTTGCACCTGGCGTACTTATGACCTCGCTAAACCCTGGTCTCTACAGCGGCCAGCTGTCTGGCCGTCATCCACTGGCCGTACACGGTTTGTCCATACGTTTGTTAGATATTTTTAGCCGACAATTTAACACCCCCTTCTCTGTCACCATTTTTCTTGCCCTTTGCCGCAGCGAACACGATCAAAAGTAATGTGTCCCAGCACGCCATTTTTTGGCGCGTGCTTTTTTATCCATCAGGCAAAGTAGTTACGATGCAGCCGTCAATTTCATTTTAATCACGGATTTTGTCAAATATGTCTGAGCACACAAGTGAAATATGGGCGGCGTAGAGGTTGCGGTCACTGATCGTATTTATGTATATTTAATTTTATATTTGTTAGTAAATACTGGAAGTTTAGTTTCCCTCTCTCTCTCTCTCCCACTCTCTCATTGTTTCATCTCTGCCTAACTCCTTGCATATCTATGTATCTATCTCAGTTTTGTCATATTTAACTACCACAATTTGTTCATATCTATCTCAGTTTGTTCATATCTATCTATCTATCTATCTATCTATCTATCTATCTATCTATCTATCACTGTTCATATCTATCTATCTATCTATCTATCTATCTATCTATCTATCTATCACTGTTTATTCATATCTATCTATCTATCACTGTTTGTTCATATCTATCTATCTATCTATCTATCTATCTATCTATCACTGTTCATATCTATCACTGTTTGTTCATATCTATCTATCTAACTATCTATCTATCTATCTATCACTGTTCATATCTATCACTGTTTGTTCATATCTATCTATCTATCTATCTATCTATCTATCTATCTATCTATCTATCTATCACTGTTCATATCTATCTATCACTGTTTGTTCATATCTATCTATCTATCTATATATATATATATCTATCTATCTATCTATCTATCTATCACTGTTTGTTCATATCTATCTATCTATCTATCACTGTTTGTTCATATCTATCTATCTATCTATCACTGTTTGTTCATATCTATCTATCACTGTTCATATCTATCTATCACTGTTTGTTCTATCTATCTATCTATCTATCTATCTATCTATCACTGTTCATATCTATCTATCACTGTTTGTTCATATCTATCTATCTATCTATCTATCTATCTATCTATCTATCTATCTATCTCTCACTGTTCATATCTATCTATCACTGTTTGTTCCTATCTATCTATCTATCTATCTATCTACCACTGTTCATATCTATCTATCTACATATCTATCTATCTATGTATCACTGTTCATATCTATCTATGTATCACTGTTTGTTCATATCTATCTATCTATCTATCTATCTATGTATCACTGTTTGTTCATATCTATCTATGTATCACTGTTTGTTCATATCTATCTATCTATGTACCACTGTTTGTTCATATCTATCTATCTATCTATCTATGTATCACTGTTTGTTCATATCTATCTATGTATCACTGTTTGTTCATATCTATCTATCTATGTACCACTGTTTGTTCATATCTATCTATCTATCTATCTATCTATCTATCTATCTATCTATCTATCTATCTATCTATCTATCACTGTTTCTATCTATCTATCTATCTATCTATCTATCTATCTATCTATCTATCTATCTATCTATGTATCACTGTTTGTTCATATCTATCTATCTATCTATCTATCTATCTATCTATCTATCTATGTATCACTGTTTGTTCATATCTATCTATCTATCTATCTATCTATCTATCTATCTGTCTATCTATCTGTGCCTCCTTTTATCTATCTGTTCTCCTTTTATCTGCCGCGTCCCTTTAGGACTTGGGCGATCATGGCTCACTACATTTGTCTATCTTCTGTGACTCAGCAGTTTTTCTGCCATTGTTAACGCCACTACACCCCGTTCCGCCATCCATTCACTCAAGTTCGTTACGTGAGTGTCTCGCTGCCTTCCCCTATCTTTTGTCCTCAATGCGCCCCTGAAGGTTAAGTTTTCCAAGCCCTACTTCTGTTGTATATCCTCCTGGTGGGGTTGGTCCCCTCTCGTCTTCTCTTGGACGGTGATCGCTAGTTGTTTTGAGCCCAGAGATAAAAGAACTAAAAGAAAGTGGAATTTTAACTATTCTATTAACGTTCATGTCGATATGTTCTCTCTGTCCAGTGAGGATCGTCCCCACCCACTCACTGGGGAGCCGTTTCAGACACGAAAGAAAACATGTCTACATTGACGGTTAAAAATCGACTCTCTGAAAAACCTTTCTCTATATCTATCATTGCCACGCTTGTTCAGCCAATCAAAATCGACCCATATTTTGGCTTGTATCTGACCTCAAAGGTCAACCTCAGAAAGTCGGAGCAGCGTAAACTCCCCCGCCCCCCAAATAATAGTCTGCAAAACTATTATTTAACATTTCTAAGGAATATCAACTGTATTTTCCTTATTTTTGAGTATAAGCATTCTTTCTGTTGTCATTTTCTTTAAGACTTCATTGTTGCTTACTCGCCCCGTCTAAGGAATTTTCATTATCTTTATGTAGAACGACATTTCAGCTGTCTCTAGTTTCTTTTCCTCATCTTTAGGGAAATTATCCAATATTAACTATCATATAAGAGGATAGATATCACGCATTAATCCAACACTCTTTTATTGGTTTCTAAAGAATTTTTTCCATTTCTCAGGACCTTCCTTAGCTTCAGTAATATTTCATTCGCTAGTCCAATTCGTATCCGGATCTCGGTATCGCATTTCCAGATATTTGAACTTCTGCACCTGCTCGATACTTGTATCTCCAAATTCGTAACTCGAATCTTGGGCTTTTTCTCTTGCTGATGACCATGGTTTCTGTCGTCTTGCGATTAAAGGTTCGTCCTTTTTTCTTGCTTTCTATTAAACCTATGTTCAGGAGATCCTGGAGTTTACTTTCCTAGTCGGACATCAACACAGTGGCACTCGCATGTCTTATAATTTTAAGATTACACCCACCGATAATAAATCCTGGTAGGGTCTCCACTTCACTTAGGATAGTGTCGTACTAGAGGTTAAATAAATATTTGGAGGGGTCTCCTCTTTCTATTTTTGTATAGCTACACAGTTTATTTTCTTTCCGTATGCAGGTTGTTTGCTCAGTGTCAGTTCTTGATTATTGTAATATCCTTTCCAAGTAGATCTAGTTTTCCCAGCTGCTCAAATAGATACTTGTGCCATACCTTATCAAGTGCTTTTGCGTAATCTATAAAACATAAGCGCACATTCTTCTGCATTTTGTAGTGCTCTCTCCGATCTCAGCCTGATCCTGAATATCCTTGACAAAGCCACACTGTTCTTGCCCTATTTCCGGTCTAATTCTGCTTCGCGCTCTATTAAACAAGATTCGCATCATTAGTTTGGTTATGTGGCTCATTAAACTGATTGTGCTATGCAGTTCGAATTCGTTTGCGCCTAGTCTCTTACATAAGGTTACGAGGATGGATTTAGTGAGTTCCTCCGGCATGTAGCCACTGTTGTATATTTCGTTTATTATTTATGTGATCTTGTCGATATTAAACTTATCTTAGACTGAGAGTATTTCTAATACGATCCCGTCGGGCCTTGTTGCTTTTTTTCTGTATATTTGATCTTATTTCATCTTTTAATATTTACGGTCCTTCTGTATTTTCCAGCGTAGTTTTTTCTCCCGCTCCGTGAAAAAGGTTTTTTTTTATGTGTTCAATCCGCCTTTGGAGTATTCTTTTTCTATTATCAGTGATGTTTCCTTTGATTTTATAGAACTTGTTGGTTGGCTCACTTCTCGTCCTGTTAATTTTTTTATTGTCTTATACATACGTGCTTTATTTTTGTTACTCATTCTCTTTATTTCTGTGCACATTTCCTTGATCTATTCCTTTTTAGTCTGCTTATATTTGTTTTTAATTTCTGTATTTAGCGTTCGGTATTATTTTCCATTCATTGTTAGTGTTATTTTCACTTTTTCATCAGAAAAGAATTCTAGAATTTCCTCTGTCCTCCATTCGTTTCGTTTTAGTTTTCTTTGATCTCGTTCGCTGACGTCAGTAGTGTTTCTTTCAGCGTGTCACACTTTGATTTTGTATTCTCGTTCAAATTGTATTCGTTTATAACTCTGTTTTTGTCGCCCTGCAACTTGGATCCTTCAGGAGTCTGTCATGTTGTAGTTTAGGTATTACTTTGTTTTTTCTTTAGTATCCTTAGTTTTACGCTGACGTGGCATAGTCCTGGGAGATGGTCGCTCCCGTATTTGACACTTGAATATGTTTTGAAGTATAGAATTGCGTTTCTGAATTTTTTGTTGATAGTTAAATAATCGATCTGGTTCTTTTTGTCTCCTCTTGGGCTTCTTCTCAGTGTCCACAGGCGTCTTGGGTTCTCCTGTAACCACAGGCATTGATGATTACTTGACCGTTTGCTGCGAACTACTTGACTCAACATTTGAACATTCATTGATATATCGTCGTTACGTGACAAAAGGGACACAACATTATCAGCAGAATTGTAAAAGAATCTATAGATTCCTTTTTGAATGATTAAGTTTACAAGTACTGTGCCCTTCGATAAAAGTGAATCACCTGATTTTTTTTACTAAATGTTCTCTTCTCTGATGAAACGAAAGTTGAGCTAAATTCAAAGGATAAACGATCTAAAATCCGAAGAAGAAGCTTTGAAAGCTCTTTGAATTTAGCAGTAAGTACTGTCAAGCATCCGTTCAGTATAATGTTCTGGGGATGCTTTTCTTTTCATGGAACTGGTTTCTTAAAACCTATTGAAAAGACCCTCAGGAGCGAGCAGTGCAAGAGAATTTTAAAGTCTTGTCTGCTCCCTTCTGCTGAAAGGGTGCAAATCGACCCCACCAAGCTCATTTTTATGCAGGATAATGCTCCCTCTTACAAATCAAAATTGATGAAGGAATACTTTGATGAGAAGCAGGTGAGTGTTATGACATGGGCGTCCCAATGTCCTGACCTCAACCCCATAGAAAACTTATAGAGCATGTTGCTCAACTGCTTTCTCGTGAACCTGTACTTTATAATGCACTAAACCATTATTACCTCCAAAAAATTCTCACAATTTAAAAATATTTCCTGTCTTTAAATAGCGTGCAAAGTGTTGATAAGCCATAAAATACGAATCACTCAATGAAAAACGGATTAGCTTCACAGGCATATATTTTAGATTTATTTACATTCTCTAGAATATAATATGTATAGAAACTACTGTGACCACAAAGTGAGGGATCAGTTTATATATTTATTGTAATATAGAATTGATCACCCATTTTATATCCACATTATAATTTCTTGTTTTCTTATCCAATTCTGATTTGGTATGAATCCACCTCTTCTACCCCAGTTATGGGTTAATTAGTAAGACTTGTATCAATAAAACATTATTATCTCCAAAAGAAATTCTTACAATCTAAAATATTTTCTGGCTTTAAATAACCTGCAAAGAGATGATAAGCCGTGAAAAACGAATGACTCAACAATCAATCAAGAACAAAACTTTGTAAACTAATTTCGTACTTGCCGGTCAGTTATGACTCCTTAACTATAAACACTAAATATTTTCTCTAGATGTATCCATTATTTTTTTTAGAGAAATATTCTTTAATACATTGTATAACATTGCCTGAGTTTTTTTTTGTGTGTGTGTGTGTGTGTACTCCAAAGTTACTCTTAACTGCCACGTAGGAATAGTAGTCAAGATAATACTTTCACCATTACAAATGGTTGTCAAAATGGAAGTTACTTATAAAAATATAAATACGGAGCAACCTCGGTTCTCGAACGTCTCACATGTCGAACAAATTGGTTTTCGAACAGAAAATTCGAGATGAAAATGCCTCGGCTAACGAACAAAATTTTGGTTTCTGACTATATTTCTGAGATGAGGTATTATGTACACTATTTACATTATTCGGACTATTGTCCTCACCTTTGTCGACATATTTATTACAACGTTTCGGCCGTTGTACGCTCCGGCCTTCTTCAAGTGGTTGGAATGTCGAACTGAACCCTTTATTTCGCTCACTGGGGTAGACTGTTCTAGTTCCACGTGCCATGTTTAATGGATGTTAGTTATCAGTTATCTGCTGTTAATTTCCCTCTGAAAGTTCTCCACTGCTTCAACCGGGTATTGAACTCACACTCTTTGGGTCCTGTCATTGGATCTAACTAACGCCTTTATCCACTGTGTCATGTGTCCTTGAGGAAAATTTTGGCTCTCGAACAACAGTGCCAAATCAAATTAACCCGAACGGAATAATTTCTGAGTCGACCGCCGTGTTGTACATATTCGTGTGTTATGGCCTGAGTTTTTTTTTTCCAATTTTATTGTACTGTGACTTTATTTTTCTCTTCATTGATTCCTATTGGAAAAATAATTTCGGTTTACGATCATTTCGGTTTACGAACGGCCTTCACGAACGAATTAAATTCGTGGACCGATGTTCCACTGTATTATATTTTACTACTTTATAATTTTATTTTATTTTTTCAAGGCCCAGTGGATAAAGACATTGGTTAGATTCAGTGACTAGACCCAAAGAATTGTGACTTCAGTATCAGGCTACTGCAGTGGTGAACCCAAAAACTTGGAGAGTTGAGTTAAAGGAAAATAACTGGGACTTCCGGAAGAGGCATAGCACGTGGAACTAGAACAATCTACCCCGGTGGACGAAATAAAGGGTTCGGATCGAAATTCCAATCGCCTGAAGGAAGCCGGAGCGTATAACGGCCGAAACGTTGTGAATATGGCAATGAAAATGAGGATAACAGTCCCAATAATGTAAATAACACAAGTAATCTTAATATCTCATCTCAGAGATATAGACAGATAATTTTTTTTCATTTACATTTTTTTAAGGCGGGGTCAAATCATTGCCGTCGGTGAGATGAAAAAACTTGGTGGCGCGATAGTTATCAAAAAATAAATAAATAAAAGCCTGTATGAAACAATGCAATTTCGATTGTTGTAATATGGTAGGTGGTGATCACTCTCGCATGGCGAATAGAGCGTTAAGAAGTCTTAACGGCCGTCGATGGGTAGAATGATGTAGAAAGGCCCGTTTTTATGTTTATAGAACCGGGGAAAATATAATGGAATTCTTGATTGCGTTTAATGAATAATGAGATTAAATATGGAAATTGAAATAATTAAGAAAATTAATTAGTTTCGAGAAATTAGATGGGTTGGAGATTTTTTAAGAAAACCAACTTGGATATTTAATTGGAGATAACTTAGTAATTTAGTATCACTAGATACGGCCCGGAAGCCACCTCTTACACTCGTCAAATCGGGCGAAAATGATGACAAGTAATAAATTACTTTTTCGATCAAAATAATAAAGAATATCACTGAAAATCCATGAGATTAAGTTGTTTGCATAAATATCTATCAATCGGATTGATATGATTCCTAAGGCAGAATAATTTCGGTGATAATACTTTCCGTTGTTTGCCTTATTCACCGGTGGTTTTATAGAAAGAATTATTTTCGAGAATCAGGTCATATGAATTCGGAGAAGTGGCAAGTAGTCAATATGCTTTCCGGAACGAAGAAGACCTTTAGGGAGAGCAAATTAATGGTCAAATCGTACCAGTACATTATTGAGGACAAGCTAACAGACTGAATTCCGTATATACAGTGAATGGCTCATTTTAGATAGTTCTGCAGATGCTGACAGAAAAGAAGCAACGTGCGAGATGCGGGTGAAACAGAGACATAATTTAGCACAAACTGATACATACAACTGTTGTGCTCTCTTATTCATCGCTGCAAATGCGCAAGCCGGAGTTCAGACTACTGCACACTAGAACTGAGGAAAGAAAACATACTTTGAAACATTTATGCAACCAACAAACAAAAATAAAAAAAAAATTAATTAATCTCTTGTTAAGGAATTACAGTTTTGTTCATCCTTATTTCAAGATTTTGCGTCCTGGGTAAGACGATAAACTACATCCAACAACAAGGCCTCTGATCAGGAGGTTTTGAGCAGTTCCACCTCTTAATTGCTGGTGTTCCCAGGTCCACCCTGACTCGGGGTGGTAGCATCTGTTAGGGTAACAGCTATGGGCAAATAGTTAACTCCCAAATTTGTGTAAAATCAAGTTTTAATACCAGAAATACTTTGTAATAAAAAAAATTATTACTAGCAATAATTTTTGAAGGAAAAATTATTATCAGCAATACTTAAAAAAATACCAGTAATACAAGCAGCTATACATTCTTAAGAAGTTGGATTGTACTAAAAAATATGATTAATTGAAAAATGATTCAAATATATATATTTATACATACACAGCTTTTTTTCCAAACTATCGCTATGAATCTATTTCAAAAATTTTGTTGGCATTAAATGACCCACTGAAGTCGGTATGCCATAAAACAGCCAACCAGGGGTATTTCAAGATTTTGATCAATCTAAGTAATCTGCCAACTTTAGTTTTGTGGGATACATCACTTTATTGCGCTTACGAAGTTTCCGCCTTGAGTTTAGGGCTTCTTCAAATGTTGTATAAACGCAACATGTGTGGAGATATAATCTGTCCAGAACGTCGCTGGACCAGTGACCGGGACAACTGGCTGAAGCTTCCGTCTATATGGTTTCTTTTCGTGCCCTGATCAAGAATTCTTCGCGCGAAATTTACAAAAGCTCACACACCAATGTCTTATTGTCTATTGCGTAAACCCATCAGAAGAGTGTCATGCGCAGTAATGTTTTTGATTGACTTCCACATTACACTAAATTTGCACATCCGATTGTAAAGACATTCAAAATGGTTTGAGACGTTCCAGGAAATCTTGATGTTCTACACATTTATTTTACTAGCATGATCTAAATTTTGTTTCATCACAAATTTCCAAGATAAAGATATCTACAGCTTTAATGAACAAAATGTTACGAACAGATTACGCTTCCGTGTTACTAGATAGGTTTTCGAATCTAGTCTGAACCTTCTCTCTTATTCTGAATTCGCAATATATGAAGCCTGGAAACAACGTATATTTCCGCGTATGAGGAGACCTCCAGATAAGACGAGATAAAAAAAAATATAGCAAATTTTCATGAATTTATTCTATACCTGTAGTATAAGACGGCTGCTTATTGATTATCTAAAGCCGATGTTATTGGAAATGTTTTTACTTAATGTATCCTTAGAAATTCAAAATAAACGAAATAACAAAACCGATTCTATATCATGTCTTTCCTACACATGTTCACTTGAAGGGAAACTTTTGTTTTGTTTACCTTTCATCACGTGATCTCTTTCGAATACTTCTTCTTTTTAATGCAAAAGGATTTTTATTTGAAAAATTAAGGATATATGTAATCATAAATTATTATTTTTATTTTTACAAAACAGTGCTCAATGTAAATTCACAGAGTATAAATATTATAAATTAACTGATTTAAAAATATGGTTCCGTCGCTACACAGGAATTACCATGTTTCAAAAACGGAAACTATCAACTTCAAATTCAATTATGTAATTAAATTAAAAACACTAGTTCTGTTTCATTTTCAACCGAATTTTGGAATTTTAATTATGTAATTGAATTGTTAGTTTCTGTTTTTGAAACATGGTAATTTCTGTGTCGCGATGAAACCGTATTTTTTAATCAGTTAATATATATATATATATATATATATATATATATATATATATATAATCTTTAATTAAATAACAAAAGGATATATACATATTTTAAGCAGGCGTTTGCATAAATTAATTCGTCCTAGTTATGACGATAAACTACATCTGGCAGTAAGGCCTTTGATCGGGAAGTTTTGAGGAGCGAGGAACGACCTCTTAATTGCTATTGTTCGCACGTCCACTCTAACCCGTCGTGGTAGCACCTGTTAGACCTGTTAGGACCCCATCTATGGGCAAATAGTGAAATTACAACCTGGGGTCAATACATTTTTGTAGTATGAAAATTTCCCATGAGTACATTGTTGGAAAAAAAAGAAAAATTACTAGCAATACATTTTTGAAGTAAAAAGAAAGTACCTGAGCTATCCCCAAAAATTCAATTTCAACATTAAATGACCTATAAGGAGTTGATATGTCCCAAGCAATAAATTAATAAAGATATAAAAACAAATATGCTGATATCAGTGACGTAAGCACATTTTCAAAGCATGACATTTGTAAATAAAAAATAAGGCCTAATAACTCTGTAAAAGTCCAGAATCGATTTGGCAATGCGTTGATATTATGAACATGACCACCTTCTAAATCGATAAAAGTCAATATTTTTGGATTGTGGCAAATGTTGCGGCTTGAGAAAAGTATAAAAAAATGCTAATCTACAAATTATTTCCACAAAGAATTTTGCTTATTTTATGTGTGGATCAGCCAGTGTCCAAAAATGAAGAATAAATGAAAGAAAATTGTAGAGAACCATGACTGCCTAGGTTCTAATGTAACAATTACAGGTAGACTGAAATTGATTGTAAACGTTATTATCATATTATGACAAATATATTAACATATAATAAAAAAAAGAATGTTGACACCATACTCTTCTTTTTTATTAAAAGGCTTATGACATTCCCGTACGATCACCGTAGTTAAGTAACGTTGATTCTGGTCAGTACCTAGATGGGTGACGGCATGGGACTACCAGTTGTTCGGATGTGAGGGATGTATAATGAATAATGGCTCGGAATTGTTAATCGGAGAGCCGAGTTTCAATAATTGTTGGGTTCTTTATATTCACTTATTCGAGTAAATACCCTTGGAAAAAGGCATAAATCCACATTTTCTTCCCCTAGCCAAAACATTATTATCTCCAAAAAAAAATTATTACAATCTAAAAATATTTTTTGCCTCTAATAACCTGCAAAGTGTTGATAAGCCGTAAAAACAAATCAATCAATCAAATACGGATTAGCTACACAAGCTTGTCTTTTACATTTATTTACATTCTCTAGATTGATTTCATTTGTTTTGTTTTAGGGCTTATCAACACCTCAATGGGTTATTTAATGCCGGCAAGATTTTTATTGCTGGCAAAATTTTTTTTCCAAAATGTATTGCTGGTAATATTTTTTTCAAAAATGTATAGCTAGTAATATATTTTTTTCAAACATATAGAGCTGGTAATATCTTTTGTTTTCAAAAATGTATTGCTTGTAATAATGTATTGCTGGTAATAATTTTTTTACAAAGTATTTCTGGTATTAAAACCTATTTTTACATTTTCATAGTGCTTTGACCCCAGTTTTGGGCTTAACTATTTGCCTATAGCTGGGACTCTAACAGGTGCTACCATCCCGGGTCCATCATGGTCCTGGGAACACCAGCAATTACGAGGTGGTTCTACACCTCTCAAAATCTCCTGATCAGGGGCCTTGCTGTCTCATGTAGCTTATCGTCTTACCTAGGACGCCATTCACTAGAATATAAATGTATAGAAACTAATGTGGCCTCAAAATGAGGGATCAATTTAGATATTGATTGCATAGGGAATTGAACCCCCACTTTCTATCCACATAAAATTTTGTTTGTTTATCAAATTTTGATTAGGTATGAATTTACCTCCTCTCCCTATTTATGGTTAATTAATAAGACTAGTTATCACTAAATCGTTATTATCTAAAAAAAAAAATTCTTACAATCTAAAAAATTTTTCTGGCTTTAAATAACCTGGAAAGGGTTGATAAACCATAGAAAAGAAATCGATAAATCTTTCTTTTTTTTAAATAATGCTTTATCATCTACTTTCTTTATTTGCATAAGAAGGGTACTGGACACTTACGAGCATAGCAAAATTATGATACGATAAGAGAAAGTTTGAAAATTTGTCCTTTAAAGTTATGAATATTCATATTAGCTTATTTGGTTGGTAATGTAGCATTTCAGAGGAGGGAATCAAAATCTATTCAAATATATCAAAACAATCATCATTAATAGTAATGCCGAAAGCTGATCAATTCATTTATTCTTAGTTAAAAGAATCTGGATTCTAGATGAAGTGAATTCTGACAGTGTTGATCTGCTTTCGTCTCTATTTTAAAAAGTTTCACCGGAAAGAATACATTATAGTAAACTTCAGTGATGTTCTTAAATAGCATCATCAGATCGAGACTTTCATATGGATGAGATATATGACAACAAACCCGTTCAAAAAGGTTTAAAATATCTGCTGTATACAACCACTTTCTAAGATCAACGGTTAAAAATAGTTTTGAGCGAGTAGAACCTGAGCGTCTTGGCAAATACTATGCTTCTGTGAATATTTTGGACTGGCGTTACAGAAACATAAAAAAAGTGCTGTACCAAATAAAAGAAACGACATCCAACAACAGTAACAACTAAAATGGATAGCACATATAACTCAGAGTAAATAATGGTATAATCAAGATACTGACATTCCACACAACCTCAAATAAAATGCTAGGAAGGAAACCTATAACAATACTTGAAAGAGCGATAATAGCTACTGAACTTGAGAAAATCGCTTTCCCTCTATTCGACCCTTGAGTATCAGATTCCCCAGGCCCTCCTTCCTCATTATGTGTGACAGAAACTTCAGCTGCCTCTTCCTGATGTCAAGTATAAGCCTCCTCCTTGTTTGCATCCTCTCCAAGACCTCATCGCTGCTCACACTCTCGGTCCATGATATCCTTAGCATCATTCTGTAGAATCACATCTCCGTCGCATCGAGCCTCTTCTTCATCTTTGAGTAAATCGTTCAACATTCGCTGCCGTAAAGAAGGACAGATGTCACGTAACAGCTCAGTGTTCTTTTCTTTGTTACCAAAGGAATCCTGCTGTCTCGCAATACTCTGCCCAACTTTTAGAATGCGTCCTTGGACATCCAAATACGTGTACGGATCTCAGTGTCGAGATGCGACCTACTATTACATTTACCTACTATCTACTCGTGACACATCAGTGTTATTATTAAAGATTGTTTTTCAATAATTATTATTGTACATTTAGACTATTTAATATTTAGAATTTGTGTAAAAAGTTTGGTTAAATACCGTGGGAAAATAGACATAATTGTAAATCCTTTTGTTTTGTGTTTCATATATATATTTATACATCTGTAGAGGACTGTGTGGATTTGCGTGTTGTTAAATTAAAAACACGTGCTGTTTATTCCTGCTAGAAGAAGGTCCGACTACAAGAAAATGGCGGACTCAAGTTGAGTCCAACTGAAGATGTAAAGAAAAACAAAGAAGACCGATATATATATATATATATATATATATATATATATATATACATATAAGTGTGGCTGGTCCTGCACGAAACCTTCACCACTATAATCAAATCTCATGTGCCGGTGTCGGGCTGTCGGTTTCCTGGAAACTGATCTGCTTGACCCTCATACGTCGAATCTCGACGGGAGAGTCGACTATATATATGTATATATATATATATATATATATATATATATATATATATATATATATATATATATATCAACAAATAATATATGCATAAAACAACAAATTTACAAGTGACAAAGCCATCAACATTTGTGTGTGAACGTAATCAGTTTGTATATTGGTGAATGTTCGTACGTACGTGTATGTGTGTTTCGTGGCGTTTTCCCACAAGTGGACGAAAACGCGGATCTCTACGAGAGATCACATTTTTAAATGTGTCCGCTGAAATGCAAAGTAGAAAGAGAATGAGGCAAGAAGTCGCCCAGTATTTATAGTGTAGGGAAAGCGTCCCCTAGTGAACAATTAGGGAATTAAGGAGTTAACTCCGACACATCTGAACTCTCATTCAAATATTTCCGCTAAAATATAACACCTTTGATAAAAGTGCAGAATAACGCCCTCCCCCACTCCCTGCTTACGAATATTTGGGCTATTTATTCATTGATGATTGAATTTAATTATGAGAAGAAAAATTTTTATGATGTACGGAAATATAAAACCAATCTTCACCGGCCATTTAAGTTTTTGAAATCTTAAAAAACAATAATTTGAAAACTCAATATTTGCATTTTTAAAAATAAGTCCTCAAGAGAAATAAAATCGATTAAAAAAATTAATTTCAAGCTGCGTAAAATTATGCCCCGAATCAGCAAATACAAATAGAATATTCGTTTTTTTTTGTTTTTTTTTAAATGTTTCTAATTACTTTTTTAATAAAATATTCTGTAGACTGTTGGGTTGTGAAAAATACCGTTGATAATTTTTTTAAAGATTTATTTAATTATTAATTAGTTTTTTTTTTTTAAATAATTTATTCTTCTTGACAATTCGAAATTGCTGTTCTTCAATAATTATGTTGAGAAATATAACGTTTTAAAAAGGAAATTTCAAGATGTGTTTATTACCAATAAAATCTACCTGTTTTAATTTTTTATAGAGCAGGTTTTCTGTATTTTCACCGATGTTTTTTCGATTAAATGTCACTATATCTCAGTCTCTTTTGTTGCCGCAATTCTGTCTCACGCTATTTATTATCGGTCGATCTATTTAAAAAAAATAGTTTTTTAATTAATTTATTGTAATTAGAAAGACCAACAAACTATTCAGGGAACGTACAGTCAAAAAGAAATGCTTAGAAAATAGATTTCTTCTTCTGTATGCCGTGTCCATTCAGGACATGTCGATCATGACTCAACTTCCTGCTCTGCCATTCATTTACATCAACCTGTAAGGTAGATAATTTCCCCCTCTGCCTCTCTTACCTTTATTATGTCATGTGAATATCAATTTCTCCAAACCTACTTTCCTTATTATGTGTCCCAGGAATGTCAGTTGTCTCTATCTGATTCTATGTTTAAGTGGCATTTTCGTTGCTATTTTACTTAAATCTTCCCCGTTGCTCGTATGCTCTCGCCATGGTACTCACAGTATCTTTCTGTAGAACTACATCTTCGTTGCTTCAAATATGTTTATCTGTGAAGAAATTATCCAGTATTCTTTGGAAGATTCATATTACATTGCTTTTCAGCAGTATTTGTAACGAAAGTTTCCTGTTTCTTAATACTTTGGTTAGCTTTTGAAAGGAAGTTTTAGCCATTCGATTTTGCTACAAAGACGATTACGATTAATAGTTCTCGGCTTGAAACTTTGAGAAATGAACTTGTTCAAAAGAGACAAAGTTAGACGTCCGGTAAAAAGCTTTCCCAAATGCATTCGATAAGTAGAGAATGTTTCCACGAAACATTTGTATAGTTAAAAATATAAATCAATCCATTTTCGTTGCCATTAAAAAATAACTATAAATGGTAAAATGCATGATGGGAAATTTTTGTTCCAATTTTTTTTTTCTTTTTCTTTTATCATTTTTTGGACTTGTTTCATCTCTTCACATAATTTTTGTTGTTTTTTACATTTATTTATCCAGCTTTTTCTATCTACATTTTCCTTTTTTTATACTCTTTACATTTAATATTAATTCTTCTTTCCGTTTTTCTTTTTTATCTTGCAATCTGCTTCTAAATTTAATTGTTTTTCTTTCCTTTCAACAACCTTATTCTTTTTTATTCTTTTTATTTGTTCTTCCTCGATTTTTTCTTTCAATTTGACAGTTATTTTCAGTTTTTCTTCTTTTTTCTTTATTTTAGTCTGTCATTTTAATTCCGTTTCTTTCTTTCTTTTTTCTTTCTTTTTTCTTTTCTTTTCTTTCTTTCTTTCTATTTGACATTAGATTTTACTTTATATTTTTGTATTGGTTTTGAGAATTTTCCCTTCCTTCTTTTCTTTCTTTCTTCCTTCCTTCCTTCTGGGCGATAATTCTTTTTTGCGGAAACAAATGGGGAAAAAGAAAATTGAAAGGATAGAAAGCGTAAGTGGTATAGATCATGAAAAATCAAAAGAAAAGGAAGGAAGGAAGGAAGGAAGGAAGGAAGGAAGGAAGGAAGGAAGGAAGGAAGGATGGAATTGGACGGAAGGGAAATAAATAGGTAGAGGAAGAAACAAAAAAAAAATGTGAAATTAAGAAAAAAAAAATCAAAATAGAAAGGCAAAATAAAAAATAATGTTAAAGAGAAAGAAACAGAAAATTAAAAAAGAAAGAAAGTAAAAGAAAGAAAAAACAAAAGCAAATAGGAAAATCCCAAAAGAAAGAAATAGAAAATGAATGAAAAAAAAAGAAAGAAAGAAAGAAAAGAAAGACTGAGAAGAAAGCAAAATAAAGAAAGAGACGGAAAGAAAAAGAGTAAAAGTAATAGACACATTAAAACAAAGAAAAAAATTAGTAAGAAAAACAATAAAAAGGAATTTAAAAAAAAACAATGAGGCAGATGAGAGAGAAGGGAAACATTAATTGAACAGACAGGTTGAAAAAATGAAGAAAAGAAAAAGGTGAAACATAAAAAAAAGGTAAAAATCACGAAAGAAAGAAGTATGATAGAAAGTAACTGAAATAAAGAAATATTTTTTTTAAAAACGCTCAATTTTTAGGACGAGCCGGGATAAAGTAAAGAGTACGCGTCTCCTAAACTATTTTATCAATCCTTATCTTTCAATTTGATTCCATTTTATTTAGTCTTTATTTTTTTTCATTTCTTTTCTTTTCTTATCTTTTTTTTTTTTTTTTTTGGCATAGCATTCATTCCGTTTTGATAACGTCAGCGCAGGTGCAAACCTAGGAGGCGGGGTGGGGGTTGGGGGGGGGTTAAAGGAAACACGGGCAGAGTGTTAGCCAGGTGTACATTGCACCGTCACCGGCTGCAACTACCCGATCCCTTTCACTAGACAGCATACACCAAACAAGCATGTGTTCATCTGCTTGCACACTGTGCAGCCTATTTAATAATAATAAAAAAAACAACAACAACAAATAAACAAAACACCAGCGCACTTAACAATGTACAACTATCAAGTCCAACGTTGCAAAATGCGAACGGATAGGGTATGTGCGGAGTTTCAGACGTGCATGTGCCGGTGCTGCCAGCAGTCTTAAAAGATTCGGGTTTGGTTAAGAGGACCCACATGATTGAAGGCTTGGTACTGGCTCCGTTGATCTGTAATACCTCTTTAACGGTATATTCCTTGGTAATGGTACACATAATAGAAGCTTCATTCATCGTTGTAATTTGCATGCATGATAACAAAGTTTTAATGAATAATAGTATTTACAATAGTAACCTGTATCATGGTTGTTGAGTATTTCGTGTAAACTTGTATAAACGTTTGACCTGTTTAATTGCCTCAATTGTATATAGTATTGTGTTTAGCGTAAACTTGTATCAACCTAGGATCTGTTTAGTGTTAATTTATATCAACATTGTTTAGTGTTTAGCGTAAACATGTATCAGCTTTGAACTTGTCTAGTATTGGTGTTAACTTGTCTCAATGTTGTTTAATGTTTAGCGTAAACTTGTATCAGCCTCAGATCTGTTTAGTGTTAGTGTTAATTTATATCAACGTTATTTCGTGTTTAGTGATTAGCATAAACATGTATCAGTTTTGGATTTGTCTATTACTGACTTTAACTTGTCTCAATGTTGTTTAGTGTTTAGCGTAAACTTGTATCAACCTCGGATCTGTTTAGTGCTAGTGTTAATTTATATGAACGTTGTTTCGTGTTTGGTGTTTAACGTAAACGTGTACCAGGTTTAAACTTGTTTAGTATTGGCGTTAACTTGTCTCAATGTTGTTTAGTGTTTAGTGTAAATTTATATTAAAGTTATATCTATTTAGTGTTGGTGTTAACTTGTATCAATGTTGTTTAGAGTTTAGTGTAAACATGTATCAACGTTGGATCTGTTTAGTGTTGTTGTTATTTTTTTTATCAACGTTTTTAGTGCTTAGTTTAAATTTGTATCAACGTTGGAACTGTTTAACGATGGTGTTAATTGCATCAACGTTGTTTGTAGTCTTGTGTTTAGCCTAAACTTGCATCAACGTCGGATTTGTCAAGTATTAGCATTAACTTGTATGTATGTTGTTTAGTGTTTAGCATAGACTTGTATCAACTTTGGACTTTTCTAGTGTTGTCATTATCATGTATCAGTGTGCTTTGGTGTTTAGTGTAAACTTGTATCAATAGTGGACCTGTTTAGTATAGGCGTTGACATTTATCAATGTTGTTTAGTGTCTAGAGTTCAGTGTAAACTTGTATCAACTTTAGACTAGTGTTAACTAAATGCTGTTTAGTATTTAGTTTAGAACTGTATCATAGTTGGATATGTTTAGTGATGGTTTTAACTAGTATCGACGTTGTTTAGGTCAAACCTGTATCAACGATTTACCTGTTTAGCATTGAGAGAAAGAAAGAAATAAGAATATCACGGAATAAAGAAAAGAAGAAACGAAAAAAAAAAAAAATGACAGACCAAAATAGGAAAAATAGAAAAGATAAAAATAATAAACACGTTGAAACAACGAAACACATCGAACCAGACGAAAAAAAAAAGGAAACAGAAAAGAAATGATCAAATTCAAAAGAAAGGAAATCGATTAACAGAGACATTGGAATAAGAGAAAAGAAAATGAACCAAATAAATGGCGGAAAGAAAGATGAAAATTAAATCTGAAACAGATTTATAAAAAAGCACAAAAAATAGAAATTTGGGTGCTACTCTAGTATGATATCTACCAAGGCATTTGCAACCTACCGGAAATAACAATACACACAATATTACTGGAAAATACTCAGGAATAACGATGAGCTGTTTACAGTTTTTTTTTTTTAAATGATATCAAATCAGTTTACAACATTAAAAATCACTGATTTTTTAAAATTTTTTGTATAAAAAAATATTTAATGATTTTTAATACATAACCTGTTCACTGTCTCTAATCCCAACCCCAACCCTAACTATAACTATAACCCATTTCATGCTTCCAATAGTTGGCAAACATCATGCCATAGTAGAAAATGGATGGTAGATATTGTACTATAGTAGAGAATGGATGGTAGATATTGTACTATAGTAGAAAATGGATGGTAGATATTGTACTATAGTAGAAAATGGATAGTAGGCATACCCCGACATTGGTTGTTTTTGCCAATACCGTCAAGCAATCTTAATAAAAAAAACCCCAAAACAAACAAATTACTTGTTTGGCGATTCTATCCTGGCTCCGGGTTGGGGTCACACCTGATTATAAAATTAAAAACAATGAAAATCATGGAGGAACTTTTGCAGAGCTCTGATATTTTTGCAATGATCTGATCATGAATTTGCTAAAATTTTTATATTTTTAATTTTTTGATTTCATGTGGATTTTTTTGATAGGTGGGGCTTAAAAAGGATTATCTTTATTTATTATTTGTAATTTTGTAATATTATTTAAAGTTCTTTATCCGGTTTTATATATTTTATTGGTGCTACTAGAGTCTGGTATCTACCAAGGCATTTGCGACCTACCGGAAATAACGATGCACCCATTATTGCTGGAAAATGCTCAGGAATAACGATGACCTGTTTACTGTTTTTTTTTTTTTAATTTTTTTTTTAAATGACATCAAATCAGTTTAGAAACATTAAAATCACTATTTGATGATTTAAAAAAAAAATTGTGTAAAAAATTGTTAATGATTTTAATACATAACCAGTTCACTGATCACTGCCTTTAACCGTAACTCCTAACCCTAATCCTAACCACTAACTCTAATCCCTAACCCTACCCCCTAACCCTTACTGAAACATATTTCATACTTCCAACAGTTGATAAATAACACACCATAGTAGAAAATGATTAATAGATATCGTACTATAGCACCGAAATTTGTCATAGACGTTGGTTCAGTGGAGTGTTGAAAGAAAGAAAGAACAAATGGGAAAACCATGGAAGAAAGAAAGAAAGAAAGAAAGGGAAAGAAAAAGAAAGAAGGAAAGGAATAAAGAAAGAGAAAGAAAGAAAAGGAAAGAAAGAAAAAGAAAGAAAGAACAAATGGGAAAACCATGGAAGAAAGAAAGAAATAAAGAAAGGGAAAGAAAGAACGAAAGGAATAAAGAAAAAGACAGAAAGGAAAGTAAGAAAGAAAAGTAAAGAAAGAAAAAACAAATGTCAAAACCATGGAAGAAAGAAAGAAATAAAAGGAAGGGAAAGAAAAAAAGAAAGATGTAAAGAAATAGAGAGAAAGAAAAGGAAAGAAAGAAAAAAGAAGGAAATAAATAAATAAAGATTGGAGAAAGAAAGAAATCAATAAAGAAGGAAAGAAATCCATAAAGAAAAAGAATGAAAGGAAAGAAATAAAGAAAGAAAGAAAGAAGGGAATAAATAAAGAAAAAAGAAAGAAAGAAAAATAAATAAATGAAAAGAAAGAAATACTGCTCCTTCTTCGTGAGTCACGCTTTTCCGGCCATTTTAAAAACTTCTCTGTCTACTCAAACACACATCTACACAGTAGTGCACTGTCGCCATATTGTGTTTAAAGCCTCCGAATTAATTTCAGGGCTTAAAACACCTTCCGAACAGATAAATAGGATAACTGTTCTTTGTTCCTCCTTAGAACACACTGCTAGCAGTGCGGCCATGTTTACACTGTAACAGAAGAAAGAAAACTGGCGCGATCAAACTCAAATTTCGGTCACGTGACCACAACAGTGACAACTATAAGCACGCTTGAGCAGAAGGCATTGTGACGAACCTAAAGATATTTTATGGCGAAAGTTCGGATTTTAAATTATAGAGATTTAAAATATAGAGATTAATTAACATATTTTGATGTCTGGTCCTTGTATTATTTTGATAATGTTACACAGTACTATCTGCTGTATAGTGGGGTCATCGTCGATGACTAAAATAGTTACCCCCCACCACTGGTCTTTTCTGATGAGGAAGGTATCTAGACAACCAGCAAGATTAAAGACAAGAAATGTCACGTGGCAGATTAAATTCCTTGAAGGAACAACGGAAATCTAAAAGAATTCATCGGATAAAACGATATTCATAGCGATATATGCATCAAGTGGCATCACTGAGCGGAATGCCTTCAAGACTGAAAAGCGCTCATGCTGACAACCATGCATTCTGTTTTCTTACATTTAGCCTTGCCTTCTTTGACCTACCCAATATGTAACTCACACTTTTGCCTCTTTTGCATGCAACCATGCATTCTGTCTTCTAACATTTAGTCCTTTCTTCTTTGACGTCTCTAATATGTAGCTCAAACATTTGCCTCTTTTTCTGACAACCATGCATTCTGTTTTCTTACATTAAGCCTTGACTTTTTGACGTCCCTAACATGTAGCTCACACTTTTGCCTCTTATGAACATGCATTCTCTCTTCTAATATTTGGTCTTTTCTTCATTGACTTCTCCAATATGTAGCTCACACACCCGCCTCTTTTGCTTATGACCATGTATTATGTCTTCTTACATTCTGTCCTTTCTTCTGGAGTGATTAATCTATAGTAATATGAAAAAAAAATTGGAAAAAAAGGTTATTTCTAGTCGCAGTGCTTATTGTACAACTTTACCTTTTTATTTATTCAATATGGAACATATTTGGAAAGTTCCAAATTTATTTGAACGTGGCATTTTGGACAGATTAACACTATATTCCCTCATTTAAATCATTTAACTCAAAATACATGACATTTTAAAAGGGAAACGATTTATTTCATTAAGTTTAAAGGTGAGATACGTTCAATAAAACGAAGTAATTTTCAGTTTTGTATTAATAAACTCTTGTTACTAAATGAATTGACAACAAATCGCATGCGGCATATATGTATCGATCCAAAGTACATATACCTGCCCTCTAATCCGACCCACATTTATAAAAAATTTTTTTAATCCGACCCAAATTCTGTTTGCCAATAGGCACGAAGAAAACAAAAAAAGAGTTTATTGTATGAATTTAGTCCGTGTTTTTTCGTCCGATCTTCCAGCTACTTTTAATCCGATCAAAATGTTTACTTTTTGCGTCGTGCTACTGTGTTATTGAGTTAACCGGACCGAACAGTTCCGAATCGAATACTGTTGCTGCTTTCGCTCATATAAAACACTAACGAGTTTTAAAAGGCAACTTTGAGAAGTTCAAGGCAATGGTCGAATATATACATTGTGAAACCGCGGATTTTTGGTTTAGTTTGATTGTTTTTGTTTAGTAGCATATCAACATTTCTATGGGTCATTTAATGCCGAGTTCTACATATGAAAATTCAAACTTTATAATTAATTCAAGAGAATGACATTATTTTATGATTAAATTATAATTACTTAACTGCATTTTAACTTTACCAAATAATCTTACAAAATCAGAGGGGGAATGAAACGTTTGTTTTACGGCATATCGACCTCAATGGGTTATTTAATGCCGACAAAATTTTTATTGCTGGTAATATTTTGTTTTGTTTTTTCAAAAATGTATTGCTGGTAATCCTTTTTTTCCTTCAAAAATCTATTTCTGGTAATATTTTTCTTCAAAAATGTATTGCTGGTAATATTTTTTTTTTTTTTAAATGTATTGTTGGTCATAATTTTTTAAAAAGTATTTCTGGTATTAAAACCTAGTTTTCATACTTTCATAGTGTTTTGACCCCAGTTTTGGGGTTAACTATTTGTCCATAGCTGAGACCTTAACAGGTGCTACCACCCCTGGTCAGGGTGAACCTGGGAACACCAGCAATTAAGAGGTGGTGCCGCGCTCTTCAAAACCTCCTGATCAGAGGCCTTGCTGTTGGACGTAGTTTATCGTCTTACCCAGGATGCAGATGTAGTTTATCGTCATACCCAGCACTACAAGAAATTGCTTTTTTATACCATATCTTCAGTTTTACAATAAAATGTATTTATTGTCATTTTCTTATAAAAAAGGTATTGTTGGTTATTACGTTAAAATATATATTGCTGATCATTTTGTTATAAAATGTATTGCTGGTAATTTCACCATAACAATGTGTTGTTGATAATTTTTTTTATAAAAATGTATTGCTGGTATTTTTTTTTAATAAAAATGTGTTATAAAGGAATAAAGTTTCTCTGTTGACACTTGACTTTGAACATAGATCACCAGTGAGAAAACGCAGGCGATTCCATTATTGAATTGAGTGGACCACGTGACCATGAGAGAAACGCATAAGTAGGAAGTCGCGTGACGTCTAACTGATCGCTATTTCTAGTCTATCCTCTATTACTATTCGGATTTCTATTTCTACTCTGTCCTCTATTACTATACGGACCGCTATTCTCTACTCTATTCACTGTACTATTTCTCTATTCAGATCACCATACGGATGACTAATTGGGGTATTTTCCCAAGAGGAAGCTTCCCTGACAATTCGTAACCACTTCAAGTCCAAGGTTAACCGATATCTATCCTACATATCTTCACTATATGCATTTCTTCCTTCCTTCTTCCTCAACAATCTCACTCAGTAACTGTTATATAGGAATAAAGTGTTATATAGAAATAAAGTGTTATATAGAAATAACGTGTCTAGGAATTAGGTCGCCAGTGAGCAAACATAGGCGACCCCATTATTGAATTAATTAGACCACGTGACCATAAAAAAACGCATATATGTAGGAAGTAGCTGACAACGATCGTTATTTCTAGTCTATCCTCTATTAATATTCGGATCACTATTTCTCCGCTATTCTCTATTCGGATTAATACGGTGGTTACATTTCAAGCGAGTATTATCGAGCAACTACAGTTAGTGCGAATGTTATTCGAAGGCGTCTGACATCAGTATCTGCGATTACAAAGTCTCTACTACAACGAGCATTACGAAAGTGATAAAAGTATTCGTTAGCATTACAAAAGTGGCAATGAGTATTCGTTGGCAGTACAAAAAATATATTGCTGGTATCTTTAGTATAAAAAATTGACTATCCAAGTGTTTTCTTACTATAAAAATATATTTATCCTAGTGTTCTGATCTTTATTTGGCGGTCCACTATTTGCCTATAGTTGGGACCCGAACAGGTGCCACCACCCTGGGTCAAGATGGATCTGGGAACAACAACAATTAAGTGGTGTTTCGATGCTCCTCAAAACTTCAATAGTGAAATCGAGGATGTAATTCGTCCCATATTCTGCTGGACAAAAAATTAACACAATGTATAAAAAAAGTAATTTATTTTTAAAATACTAAATGAATTCTGGGGTGAGTAATAAGAGGGCGTGTAGAATTAGCATCTCAGCACCAGATCTATATGACCCAGCCACTCGCCGATCCTTTTCTCGTAGTTTGGGTTTGTCTACCCAAATAAATAGGGCTTCTCATTCTTACTTCTGTCAGTCTTAATTTGGCCTCCTTTTAATCAGTTCAAGACGAGATGTTGCATGATTAGACGTAAGATAATAATTCTGGAGACTGTTTTCTCGTATTGTTCGTACTGCCAGATCGAAGATTTCCGAATCGAATATTGTTGTCGCTTTCGGTCGTATTGAGTAGTATAGACTCTTTAAAAGGAAACATCCCGGAGTAGAAATGCAAGCAAGAAAAATGGCTGTGGATGAAAACGCACGCTGTGTAACTCATACTCTCGCCGGAACAAAAAAAAATGGAAACACAATGTACATGAAACAGATCTCTTTTTATTTTTTTTAAATATGGAATAATACGGGGAAGGCCTGTGTAATTACCAACTCATCTCCCTATTGATATGGCTCTACCACTTTTATCTCCTCTAACTGGGTTGATCTACACAAATAAATAGTTCTACTCAGTCTTTGTCCAGTCAGTTTTAATTTAAATCTTCCCATTGACCAAACGTTACAACGAGAAGACAGCCTCCAGAATTATTGTTCCACATAACGCTTAATCTTATAAAAATTTGTTGGCGTTTCTAGTGACCCATAGTATATAACTCGTAATCCGACCCTCACTTATGAAACTTTCTTTTAATCCGATTCCAATTTGATCAATATGTTTACAACTGTTTGTGTTGTGTTACCGCGTTATCGATTTAGCTGGATCGAACAGTTTCGAATCGAATACTGTTGTCGCTTTCGATCTTATCGAACAGTATAGTGTCTTCAGAAGGTAATTTTTCGGAGTACTTTGTACGTGAATTTCTGGGATGAGTCATTATTTATAGGCGGACTAGTGTCTTCATCTTTGTTGTTATTTTTTTGGCTCTTATGCGCCCTCCCCCGGGGTTTATCATGTGATTATCTATCCGGGTAACCATCAGGGAATTTTGAAATGAAGACTATTTAATTTAGTTCTGCTGTTTTTATTTTAGTAGTGCTCATTTATTGTTCACCCCATTACTACTGAGTCTAAGTACACACTACCCAGCTCAATGATTTGACTCACAATTACAATGTCACTGAATTTACGAACTAACGCTTTGATCCTCTAGGCTATTGGGACTGATGTAATGGAATAACCAGTCACCACCCCGCATGAATGATTAAACTATAGGTAGTAAGTACCTATAAAGTCCACTGTCTACGAGAGACTCGAGGACAGAGAGGATGGGTGAGAGAGACGACGTAAGCACGTCTGACCTTCCAATTAGTGGAACTCACTACTAGATTGACCTGTGTGTATAACTGTATCCGTATTTCATATTATACTTGTTGTGTACAATAAACCTTTCTTCTAGTATCCACCTGGTGATACTTAGTTATTCCCTTAGCACGGAATAAAAACAGTTCCGACGAGCATTGTCGGAACATAAACACACACACACACACACACACACACACACACACACACACACACACACACACATATATATATATATATATATATATATATATATATATATATAAACTACATCTAGCAGCAATGAACTTGATCAGGAGATTGGAACGTTTGAGAAGCGTGAAACCACCTCTTAATTGCTGTTCTTCCCAGGTACACTGTGACACAGCTTAGTAGCAACTATTAGAGTCACGGTGATAGGAAATAGTGATCCCCCCAAACAAAACAAAACAAAACACTAAGAAAGTATAAAAGTAAATGTTCATAGTAAAAATAACTACAATATATTTTTTAAAAAAAATATAACCAACAATAAATTGCTATAGTAAAATGACTAAGAACACATTTTTAAAGCAAAATGGCCAGCAATACTGATGTAATGGAATAACCAGTCACCCCGCCCCATGAATGATTACACTATAGGTAGTAAGTACCTATAAAGTCTACTGTCTACGAGAAAATCGAGCAGAGTTAGAGAGTGGGACGACACAAGCACGTCCGACCTTCCAATTAGTGGAACTCACTACTAGATTCACCTGTGTGTATAACTGTACTGTATTTCATATTGTACTTGTATACAATAAACCTTTCTTCTAGTATCCACTTTGTATTATGCGTTTATTCCCTTAGCACGGAATATAACAGGAACATTCCGGAGTGAAGGACTTGGGATGTTAAATCTAATAACCGAGAAAAATGCACGACGTAAAACCATGGATCTAACTCTCCTTATGCTTTCGCTACAATTTATAGGAAAAAAAGATTCCTTATTTTTAAAAGATTCCTTACTTTTAAATGAAAAGGCGCGTAGAATTACCATTTCCTCTCTAGGTCTATGGGGCTTTGTCAGTTTATATTTCTTCTCAAGCTATCTGGCTTGGTCGGCACAAATAAATAGAGCTATTTTAACTTCTGTCATCGTTAATTTCCGTTTCTCACTGATTAGACGTCACAGCGAGAAGACAGTCTCCAGTATTATTGCTTCATGTGATGCCTAATCTCGTAACATATTTTTTTATTTATTTTACCTAAAACACATACCCGTAATCCGACATCCAGCTCATCAAACCAAATCTGATCCAATAGTTTTACTCAAATTACGATTTTTAAAAAAAATTAGTTCACCCAAAGAAAGTTCAAGAGCTACTCAAGATAGAGGGTTACCTTTGTGATATCAACGAACACTCGTTCTCACTTTCGTAATGCTCGTTGTAGAAGAGACTTTGTAATCGCAGATACAACTATAGTAACGCCGTTGAACAAAACAGTTGCCAGATGCCTTCGAATAACACTCGCACTAATAGTACTTCCTCGATAATACTCGCTCGACAAGTAGCCACCGAATAGTAATCCGTATAGTGATCAGTATAGAGAAATAGTATAGAGAATAGCAATCCGTATAATAATAGGGGATAGAATAGAAATGGTGAGCCGTATAGTAATAGAGGATAGACTAGAAATGGTGATCGTTTAGACGTCATACTAATTCCCATATATATATTTCCTTTACTATTACGTGATATAATTATTCCAGTTTGACACTTTTGTAATGCGAACGAATACTCGTTGTCACTCTCGTAATGTTCGTTGTAGTAGAGACTTTGTAATCGCATATACAACTATAGTGACGCCATTGAACAATACTGGTGTCAGATGACTTCGAATATTACTCGCGCTAATAGTACTTGCTTGATAATACTCGCTCGAATAGTAACCACTGTATTGATCCGAATAGAGAATAGTGAATAGCGGTCTGTATAGTGATATAGTTGAAATAGTGATCCGTATAGTAATAGAGGATAGACTAGAAATAACGATCGTTAGTTGTCAGCTACTTCCTATATACATGCGTTTCCTCTATTATCACGTAGTCTACTTAATTCAATAATGGGATTGTCTATGTTTGCTCACTGGCGATCTATGTTCAAACTCAAGTATCGGCAGCGACACTTTATTCCTATATAACAGTCACTGTGTGAGATTGTTGTAATGGTGGAAGAAGAAGGAAGGAAGAAATGCATATAGTGAAGATATGTAGGATAGATATCGGTTGACCTTGGAATTGAAGAGGTTACGAATACAGTGGTCAGGGAAGCATCCTCTTGGGAGACTACCTCACAAAGTAACAGTTCTGAATAAGAAGATAGCTGAGTAGAACTTACTCATTACCAAAGGAACACAAAGAGAATGTGAATGATTTACCACCGGGAACATGCCATGGTGTCTCCTGGTTGTGAAGGTCTGAACTAGTGGGAGTAAGGAATTTGGACATTTGTCATAGTAATAGCGATAGAGCAAGCAACGTTTCTTTTGTGGGTAAGGGTTGCAAGGTGGAAAATAATTCATCACTCACGGGGCTGCCTAATTGCTTTTGAATTTTGCCGAGGGTGTTCAGTAAGGAATGGGCAACGCCAATCGAGAAAAAGGCAGCAATATTCCATTCTTGGTCTTATCTGGCTTGTGTAAAGATAGAACATGGCAGAAGGAGTTAGGTATTTTCTGCAGAGATACAAGAAACCGACCATTCTTCCAGTATCAGCCAATATTAATTAAATTACCTGATAAGTGTATAATAAGTGGTTCAGAAGAGTTTTCTTGAGTTGTGATGTGTAATCTGCTGACAATATATCGTTTGACCTATTATATCCGTAATCTTTCCCACATATCTTCAGAGGCTGATTTTTTTTAACTCCATCGCGTATGTTTATCCGACATTTCATTCAGCAATCATCTACCATAATTAACACGTGGGCCTACTATTGCGTGAACAATTAAAAAACAAACCCGTTCAAACTCATATAACGAGTAGCCATTAGTACGATTTTATATCATTCGATTTTTTTTTTATATATTATTCCTGGTAAAATAAACGGACTTATTTTTCAACCAGACTCATATAGCGAGTAGCGATTGATACGATTCTATATCATTCGTTTTCTTTTTTTCTTTATGATTTATTCCTGGTAAAATAAACGGCCTTGTTTTTCAAACTATCTATAAAAGGTAGGATGTGTGTGTGTGTGTGTGTGTGTGTGTGTGTGTGTGTGTGTGTGACGAATGCACGGCCGCAATTTTTTACGGATTTGCACCAAAGTTTACATGCACATGCTCCAAGTTAGCGGGAAAGCCAAGACCGACATTGCATTTCCCAACTCCCACCGATAGTGGAAATAATCGATTTTTTCATGCTACTACGGCAGTTTTCATGTACTTTGCGGCCATTTTGTAATGGCCAGATTGAGGGCCTATAGCTGGCTGCCACAAATAGGCAGGAAGATTCTATTGGCCAGCGTTAGAGCCAACAGCTGACTGACACGAATGTTAACTAGCATACTAGCATGCAAAAAAAATAAATCGATAACTGCATTCGTCACAAGTGAGAAAAATTTAAATCTGCATGGCACTTTATTCCAATTGGCTCATTCGCATGCTTAAACTCAACGTTGATTCTGATTCCGCAGAACTGGGTTGGATGTGAAAAAGTATTTGTTGTTAACATTCTTTTTACATTCGTTTTTTCCAGTTACGAGTCCATTTTTAAAGCTGATCGTTTTGTGTTCATTTTGTTTAGTTCTTTTTTCGTAAAAGATTTAATATTTAGTATAGAGCTTAGAAAAAATTCGCAGTGTGAGATAGGCAAGAAGTAAGGCATGTAGCAACATCAGTACGCAAAGGGCACTCCTTTAAAGTCAAGGAAGGGCAAAAATATTTTAAGTCAAATGATAGCGATTGCTGTATGTCGTACGATCTTTTAATCAAGCACGGGCAACGCCGGGCCATGCTGCTAGTACGTAATATAATAACAACACAAACCAGAAGATTATGATGGTTTATTAGACTAAATCAAATTTAATGCTGAAAAACTTCATATTTATTGTAATGGATAGTTATAAGTGAGAGGGAAGATGGGGGTGTGCTTATTTTATTACCACAAAAACAACAACAACAACAATAATAATAATCCATAATTCGTATTTCACTGGAAACGGCCCAAACATACTGGCAAGTAGATTGGTGATCCGAGGGATAATTTAAACTATTCAGATCACGTAATTGTTGAAGGCCGAAGAAGAGTTCTTATGATGGACAATCCTTGCTGTCACAGGAGCATGAAATGTGAAGGAAGATTATTACTGTCGAAACCATAACGCTGTTGGGGAATGCGACAATACTGAGAGAGGTGCTGGAGATTTGAAGAGACTTGCTGTCACTCTGTCCCCAGCGATAACAACAAGTGTGTACATGCAAAGGCATGAACAATAAAAACAGCAGCAGTAGCAATAACAGCAATAGAAACAGCAACAACAACAATAGTAATATAATAACAACACCAAGTAGAAGCTTTAGCATTGAAAAAGCTTTATTATAATGGATAATTATAAGCGAGAGGGGAGATGGGATGTGCTTATTTTATTACAACACTATCTCTATCTTGTTTGTATATAATTCATTCCATCAAAATTAATTTAGTCTGTTATGTGAAACACACTTGGGCGATCCTATTTATTTCGATTCAGGCCTGAGTAGACGATATTTTCGCGTATTAGGTTGCTATTTCTTCCTGGAGTAGACTGCTATTCAATCCACAGCTAGTGTGTGTGTGTGTGAAGGAGGATAGAAATGGTTTCATGCCTTTTCTGTATATATTTGTGCGTAAGTGAATTTAATGAACTAGACTGGAATTCGAACTTGGCTCTCCAGTACCTCGATTCGAGTCAATATCCACTACACCACAACGGCCATCCCTGGATTGATAACGTGCATCCTCGGATTGATATCGCACATCCCTGGATTGACAACGAATATCCCTGGACTGACGACGCACATCCTCGGACTGACATCGCACATCCCTGGATCGACAACGAATATCCCTGGATTGACGACGCACATCCCTGGAACGGCAACACACGTACCTGGATTGACAACGCTCGTCCCTGGATTGAAAAAGCTCGTCCCTGGATTGACAACGCTCGTCCCTGGATTGACAACTCACATCCCTGGATTGACAATGCTCGTCTCTGGATTGACAACTTACATCCCTGGATGGACGATTAAATGAGAAAGAAACGAATGTGTATTATAACCTTTTACGGGGCTCCTGACGATGGATTGATCGTTAGAGAGCTCATCCTGAAGCATCTTTATTAATATAATGAGTTCAATCGTCAAAAAGCGCCCAACTGTAGTTACCTGCGCTGTTTAAAGTCAATCAGTAAGTAAATGATGCTAATTACAGGTGATATTCAGCTCCTGTAGTAGGAAACCGCATCAATACTGCCAAGTTGCTTGCAGGAAAAAGTAATAACACATTTCTCCAAGCTACTTCAGTTTTTGTTGATTTTATA
Organism: Acanthosepion pharaonis; assembly: GCA_903632075.3. Lineage (NCBI taxonomy): Eukaryota > Metazoa > Mollusca > Cephalopoda > Sepiida > Sepiidae > Acanthosepion > Acanthosepion pharaonis. The sequence goes on from CAHIKZ030002022.1 coordinate 426,982, forward strand.
GATTGGATAACCAGCTACTAAACCGGTTCTTCCACCCAGCTTTCCTGGTGATGAGGGTGGCTAGACACCCTGTCAAAGGGTTGGTGAACCTTTTTGTAAGAGCACTGACGATCTAGTACAACGAAGGTAGACTACGGTCCATTGTTATACAGTGTCACCCGGATATAAGAGAAACCCGGATATAAGAGAGATTTTCTCTGGTCCCAAATTAGAGCCTGTGTTAATGTATATATAATAGACCAAACCCGAATATAAGAGAAACCCGAATATAAGAGACTTCTTCTCCGGTCCCGACAACTCTCTTATATCCGGGTTACACTGTACATTCATTCAGTACGGGGATGACACGGCAGCACTGGGTTTCCTAGATTGAAGTTAACGGTCAGGGAAGACGCTTCCCTACTCCGATTAACTCGACGGCCACGTTTTCGTGATTAACGCGAGACTTCTTTTGTTTTGTTACTTTTGGGTCATCGGCGACTAAACAAGTTCCTCCCTCCCCACAAGCTTTCCTGGTGAGTAATGTGGTTAGACACACAGCAGTGTTAAAATCATGACCTGTAAAAGAGTGGCTGACATTTTTTTGTAGGGTCAACAGCCATCTAGCACAAATGGAGTAGACTAGACCCAAGAGCTATATATGCAGCCAGAAAGTGATGTCAGGGCATCGCTAAGTAGAGGGCCCCCGACACTGAATTTAACAGCCAGTGCAGAAGGTTCATCCCGGTGGAATCAACGACCCTATGTCCTTGATCAAGTCGATCTTTCAAATTAGAGGAAATCGAGTGTAGTTTAATTTGAAAGGAGATTGGCCCCATCAGGTGTACTTGTGCCAGACAAGCTACGTATGATTGAATAAATCTTCGGTTTTCAACAATGTGGAGGGAATTGGTCAGATGTTCAACTGCGCTGCAACCCTACGACCACATCCGGTCATGGGACTGATTCTGATGATGATTTTGATGACGATGCAAAAGAAAGTCATGGGTAAAAAAAGATGTAAATCCCGAATTTCAGGACAATGAATCCTCATAATATCGCTCAAATCTCCCCTCTGCAGTGACATCAGAAAGACATTCTGTATTGGCTCCACCAGCAAGCCAACGTCTCTGTACTTATATTTTGTCTCCTTACTCAATTTTCATTCTTTGTTTAATGTCATAAGATAAAATGTTACAAGTAGTCTTTGCTGGGGTTAGCTCATGTACATTGCCAGCAAGATGGTATCAAGGAATCGTTATTCTGATTAAAATTAACGGGATAGAAACATAGGGAACCAATTATATTTGAACGGAAAGCAATGTCTTATGGTCAAACTCCAACCACCACAGATACACCCCCCCCACAAAAAACAAAAAAAAAAAACTAGCGAACTTTCCCTTCTCTACAATTACGCTTTCTTGACTCAATAACTATTCGTTTTGTATTTTTATTATCTTTAATAAAAGTTTCCTAATTTCAGTGAAATCTAAAGCAAGAGTTGTGATTTTTGTATGTACTGAGATTGTATTTTTATTCTACGTGTAATGAAATTCACAGTCCATTTCTTGGTCCTATTTATGCTTTCAGGGTTTTGTAGATTTGCCTTAAATCTTTTTTGTCTTTTTTTACATGACCAGTTCTTAGTATTTTCATCATCCATAATTCGCCCATCTTTGTTGACTCAAGTTTCCACTTCATCTGCGCTGAAATTGTTAAGCATTAAGGAGGATTTTAAAATCATTTCACCCTAAATAAGTCAATAAAGCCACTAAGATGTAAGGTGTTATTGAGTGTTAGAGAATAGAAGAAAAAACACTATTAAAGAGAGAGAACAATAAAAGAACAAAAATTAAGAAGACAGAAGATATTGATTGGCTAGAAACAGTTCCACAAGCGAGAAGTGCGAGAGAAAAACTATTAGCATAGAACTTACTTCTTACATCTAATAATTTCAATTGTAAAATGAAGAGACTTTGCCGCCAATATAGTACATCTCTTAAATTCATAAATTCTATGTACTATAGAGGAAAGTTCATCACAAACAATTACCATAGAAGTATTTATAGAAAAGGCACAGGGAAGCTACGTTTCGCCGGTGGGAAAGTGACTGAAACCCTATTTTATCAAGAAACTCTTTCAAAGCCAAGACGAATGGTAAATTTATAAATATGTAAGATAGATTCTGGCACGAAAAATTCTCTAGCACGACACATGGAACCAACATTCCTAGCAATTGATTCAATATAATCTTTCCACTTCATGTTAACGGAAAACGTTAGGCCGAGGTGTAACGTGTCAATCTCCTGGAGGTTAGCAGTTACATGGCATTTCAACATTCTTTCCTTTGTTTCTAACGAAAGTGTCCTGTTTCTTAATACTTTGCTTGGTTTTCGGAGGACATCTTTTCCAATGCGCCTACAGATTTTTCTGTCACATTTCCATCATCTGTTAAAACACTACCAAGACAAGTAAACTGCTGTCAGTCAGTTATGTGTCATGCGTGATATATCATGTATCTTTCAATAGGAGGCAAATTTTTTTCCCCGCAGTGGGTTGCCATTTCTTTCTGCGGTAGACCAGTTGTCATCCAAGGCTATATAACCTGATCTGTCCTGCTATTTATTCATAGCTAGGCGGAGAATAAGTGGATTCATACCTTTCCCAAGGTTATTAGCACGTAAGTGAATGTAAAGGATTCGACTGGAATTCGAACTCAGCTCTCCGATTCCTCAGTCCGAGCTGCTATCCATTACTCCTCCGGGAAAATCTAGAAGAGGATTCATACCTTTCCCAAGGGTATTAACACGTAAGTGAATGCAATGGATTCGATTGGAATTCGAACTCGGCTCTCCGATTCCTCAATCCAGTACTCCACTGAGACTGCTGTACATGTTTAATTTTGTCATCTTCATTCTGTACTTCGAATCTTGAACTCTTTCTGACAATTATACATATTTCTTTCTAATAGTTATAGAGGAATAAGATAGACCGAATAATAATCCATTAATAATTAGTTTGAAGTTCTTCAAACTGTCAGAGTTGGCAGATTTGGGGGGGGGGCAATATAATCCACTTTAAGAATGGCTTCTTTGACAATTACAGGAATGCAGGATCAATTTAGCATTTAGTTTTTGGAATCATTTAATAGGGCAGTATGTTATATTTGTTAATAGAAGAATGTAAACTGAAGGTAAAATCATTAGCAAACCTATGTTAGTGGAAGCGTGTGTACTAACGGTAAAATCATTAACAAACGTTTTTAGCAGAAACATGTAGATTAAAGGTAAAATCAGTACCAACGAAGTGTAAACTAACGGTAAAATAATTACTAAATCTTTGTCACTAGAGGAATGTATAGTAATCTCTTAGAATCTATCTTACACATTTATTTATAAGTCTACTATTCGTCCATACATTGAATATTACTGACAAATCTGGTCTGGTGTTTATGCTACGCATTTAGAGATTCTTGATAAAATCAAAAGAATTTGTAATGTTATCAGCCCTGATCTGGCATCTCGGCTTTAGTCACTTTCCCATCGCCGTAACTTATGTTCCCTGTGCCTTTTTTATAAATATTTTCATAGTAATTATTCTGATGAGCTTTCCTCTTTGATACCTATACTGTGTGAATTTAGTTTTCAACCAGACTCATATAGCGAGTAGCGATTGATACGATTCTATATCATTCGCTTCTTTTCCGGTATGCATTATTCTTGGTAAAATAAACGGCCTTGGTTTTCAAACTATCCGTAATATAGTAACAACACAAGCCAGAAGCTTATGATGGTTCATTAGACTAAATCTGCTTTAACACTGAAAAACTTTATATTTATTGTGATGGATAGTTACAATACTAGATTGGTGGGAAGGCTTCACAATTTTACAGCTGAAATGGCTAGATGTAACCGTAGGTTCTATGCTAACAGTTTCTTCTCTCGTGATTCTTGTCTTTAGAAAGCTTTTCCTGCCTCTTGCTTACCAGTCAATTTTGATCTTCTTAAATTTAAATGCAATGTCAATTTGTCTTCTTAAATTTAAATGCAATGTCAATTTGTCTTCTTAAATTTAAATGCAATGTCTTTTGTCTTCATAATTCCTGTTCTTTGGTTGTTCTCTCTCATTAATAGTGTTTATTTTACTCATATTCTTTCAAACTAAGTAACCTCCTGCGATGTCGTCGAAGTTATTTCCTTGCTTGGGAGTGAAATGATAAAATATAAATGAATAAACTTACAGAGAAGTTTAAAATGATTTTTCTTCCTATTTGGTTTATTTTCTTTTACGACATATCAAACTCAGTGGGTTATTTAATGCCGTCAATATTATAAAATAGTTTCGTATGAATAGAATATGTATTCTTTTTAAGAAATCAGTTTGCAGATCAGGTTTCATTGACGTATTTTTGTTAAGATGGTTTTTAAAGAGTCTGGTTTGGTTTATTTTGTTTTACAATATCTAAACCTCAATGGGTTATTTAATGCCGACGAAATTTTAGGATTGGTTCGTATAAATAATATATGTATTCTTTTTAAGAAATCATTTTATAGACCAGGTTTCATTGGCATACTTTTGTAAAGGTTTTTGTCGGGAGTCAAATGTGCTGCTGGTTATATTTTTCAAAAATGTATTGCCGGCATTTTTACTATAAAAATATATATTTTTTACTTTCATAGTGTTTTGACTCCAGTTTGTGAATAGTTAAATATTTGCCCATAGCTGGTACCCTAAAAGGTGCTACCACCCCAAGTCAGAGTCAACCTGTGAACAACAGCAATTAAAGAGTATTTCTAAAAATTCCCTATCAGACGCCTTACTGCTGGATGTAGTTTATCGTCATACCGAGGACGTTTTTCTTCGGGAAAACAGATCATCATGATCTGATCTGTTTTACAATCCTGCGACAATTTACAACCTGGGGCAGTTGAACCGCTTCATAAACACCTTGTGATTTTATTTTGGCTTATTGCTTATAATTTCACTTTTTTTATTATTTTATGTCATAGCAGTATTAAAGCGACTGGCCTGGATAAAGTTCTTTTTGGCGCCATATGACGTGTACTATGATTCTGTTCTCCGTCAATGTTAAAGACATTGAGCACTTCAATAAAGAAAAAAAAATACGAAGCTACATATTTAAAATATCTCCGTTAATTCAATGTGAAAGAATGTTATATGATTGCGAAACGATTGAAATAACTGCTTTAGTTTCCTTGCTGTCAACATTCAGTCATATTTAGATCCACTGGAGTGACAGTATATAACCAATTTCTATTTTTTTCTCAGATTAGGTCATTTGCAGTGGTGTGCAGTAATCTGAATCTATTTTCGGGGTGGGGGAAGGTTATGATGAAATTTGTTTGGCCTTGAAAAATATTGCGTCATCATAGGGTGATTGCATCAGATTTTTATCACGCCCAGGCACTACTGTCTCGACTGTCGATTAGTTGTCCTACAGCCATTGTCTGCGATAGATGTTACTCCAAGGAAACATACTAAAATTATAACACTGCGCGAACACAATGGCAAGCCTTACCAGTGAGCAAATCAAAGCACTATAGACTGGCTTGAAACTGATTTAAATCCAATCAAGAATCTGTAGTCAATCCGCAAGGAACGACTTCATGGAATGGACATAGGAAGTACTAACATGTGCATTAGGTCATGTTTCATTGGAAAAATGCGAAAAAAAGTAAATAATAATGGAATTATTCGTTTTGTTTCAATTAATTCGCACAAGGGTGTAAATAAAAATAAAATCTTTATAAATGCAGATCTTCAAAACTTTCGTTAGTCGAAAGAAGATTTGTTGTTTTGTCTGGATTTTCTGTTGCGGGGGGGATTTCGTTAATAGCGTAAACGACAAAACTTAATAAGATTTGTCGCGTAAAGAGAAAGGCTTGTAAAATATTCTTTTGAGGGGAAGCATTATAGTTGCAGTATATCCTGGCGTTTTACATTTTACATTCTTATGAAGGTAAAAATTAAGTGTTTTAACAGAGAAGAGAAAGTGCGACACTGAGATCACAAGTCGTATTGGGATTTCGAAAGATGAATACCAAAAGCTAAGCAGAATATTAAAAGACAGAAACATTTCGTTAGAAACAAAGAGAAGACTACTGAACTGCTACGCGATATCTGTCCTCCTATATGGCAGCGAATGTTGGGCTATCTCCTCAGAAATGAAGAAGGGAACAACAGAAATGTGGTTCTACAGAAAGATGCTGAGGATACCATGCTTCGAACATGTGATCAACAAGGAGATTTTGGAGAAAATGGAAACAAAAGGGAAACTTATACTTAACATCAGGAAGAGGCAATTGAAATTTCTAGTGTAAATAATGAGAAAGGAGGGCATGGAAATCTTGATACATGAGGAAAGCATCGCGTAACATACTTGATGGGCTTGAGAAAATGGATGTTAGAACAGGGTTTGGGAGAAATAACAAAAAGACAAAACTTATTAAGAGCTACAAGGGAGGAGAAGATGTGGAGGCCCATAATCGCCAACGTCTTGAAATGACACGGCACATAAATGAAGAAGATATGCTGGCGTACAAGGTCTCTGAGTGTATAAAACGACACCCAAACTTTCAAGTTAAAATATAGGTTTCGGGTTACATTCACCGTACAAGACGCTCCCATAATCGTATTTTGAAATGTAATGTATTGAATTTATTAAATAAATTCAGAAGCATATACTTTCTTGACTCTCAAATTCTGATGAAAAATGGTGGAGTTATAGTCAGTTAATTACTACAGTCTCGAAGGTACCACTTTGGTTTTTTATCTACAAGGAAAAAATATCCACGTCGTACAAATTTTAATTTGAAATGATACCTACATAGTAAAACGTGGCCCTTAGGCTTGTTCTCCACAAGGAAACGATAACAGTCCAAAATAGCACCATCTCCAATAGCTCATGAATGGATGCCGTGTTTTCGGTACGCTATTACGGTAACCTGAATGACTTTTCCCCGTTACCCATCCACTCGTTTTATCGAAAAAAGGAGGCGAGATATTGTCATTTAACTACCACAATCGACAGTTGATATTACCTCTAACATAATCTACCCGGTACACTTGCTGTTACCCAGTAATGATAAGACGATCAACTGCTGTAAGCGTAAACTCTGGTGACGTCACTTTAAAAAAATACCGGTATATAAAGGTTAATATTTGGATTTTTAAATAGCGGCCAATATGCGGGGCATTTTCTTAATTTAGTCTTTGGAATGTTCTTATTTAATGCTTCTATTCCTTTCCAGTTTTGAATCCTCTTTTCTGTTACACCATAATGTCTTGTAACAGCGCAGTTATTATGTTCCTTGGCAAAGTTTACTGCTTTCAACCTTAAATATGATTTATATCTCCTTTTACCGGTAATTGGTGGGGCCGTTTTGCGGTCTTGTGATAGCTGAATTCTAATAATGTTACCCTAGGTAATGCTAGCAACGAAGTGAGAGCACGCACCTCCTCACGTGCCGACAAGAACTGGCTAGTATGCTAAACTATGATTACCAGTCTATTCCTTGAACTATTACTATATACATCCTATTTCCTGAACGTTATGTCTGACGAAGCGCTTTGAAAGCATCCAAGATTAGCAGTTGCTTTGTTTACAGTGTGTGACGATGTTTTTGGATTTCTTTCTTGATGAACATGTATTTAATTGTTGTCATGCAATCATAGCACATGCTATATAAAGTAAGGGTATTCTTATTACGGTGGTACGGTGGAGTAATGGATAGCAGCTTAGACTGAGAAATCGGACAGCCGCGTTCGAATTCCAGTCGAATTCATTAAATTACGTGCTAATACCATTGGGAAAGGTATGATTCCTCTTCTTCTCCCCCAGCTATGGGTAAATAGCAGTTCAGATCGGGTTCTATAGCCTTCTACTGCGGGAAAAAAAATCTGCCTTGTCAGTCAGGTATCGAAAGATACATGATCACCTAAGTGTGTATCACGCATGGCATATAACTGATTGATATTCACTTATGTGTTAATACTCTTGGGAAAGGTATGAATCCTCTTCTTCTCCCCCCCCAGCTATGGGTAAATAGTAGGACAGACCAGGTTCTATAGCCTTTGATGACAACTGGTATACCGTAGAAAGAAATGGCAACCTACTGCGGGAAAAATCTGTCTCGTCAGTCATGTGTCGAAATATACATGACCGCTTAAGCGTGTATCATTCATGGCACATAAGTGACTGATTTTTATTACCATGCAATTTTATTATTTTATCATTTATTATTTTATAATTTTATTATGTATTATTTTATTATTTATAATTTTATTATTTTATTAATTATTATTTTATTATTTATAATTTTATTATTTTATTATTTATTATTTTATTATTTATAATTCGAATTAAGTTGTTTCATTAGAAAATATCTGTGTCGATATTTACCAAGGCAGGGGTTAGCTTAATGTCAAAAATCTCCCATGCTAACAATTACCATAAACGACAGGATTTAAGGTTAGCATTTTATACCTGGACCACCATCTATGGGGGGTTAAGGTTTAAAAGGTCGTTTTGTACGCCGAAATATACGGTGGTATATAGATTTGACACTGGCTTCAATGCTGAGTCTCCTTCGTTAGTTCTCTTGATGAATCTCGGTAAACTAATGATCAAGTGTCATTATTGATCCAGTGTGCTTTAAACAGTAATCTGAGAAACCAAAGAGTTTGGATAAGTATAGTGGGGAATCTTATATCTCGTGGAAAAGGAAAGAGTAAGATAACGCCTTTCAATCACAAAAGCTCATTCGATTCAAGAAAGAATGACTGGTTTCCGTACGTGAAATCACCTGGATCAACCAGAAAATTAACCAGCTTATTAATTTACGTCGCTGCTGCAAGGTGAGACTAGATTAAAAATAAAAATAAATAAAACACATTAAATACTTATCTTCTCTTTCAGTTTTTGCTGCAGTCATATATGAATAGAGGTGTACAGAATTCAAATAAAATAAAAGACAAATTTGGAACCAAAATCGAAAAAAAAAAGAAGAAAAACGAAGTAAAATGTGATAAAAAAAATTCTTAATTAACAAAACAAAACAATATTTCAAATTCATATTTTACAACCGATGAACCACCTTTGTTGATACGAAGTTTCAATCTTTCATGAAAAATTTGAATAGTATTTTAACACATTTCAAAGCCATATCCTGAAATTTAATTTAAAATTAGCTATATTCTGAAATTTAATTTAAAAATCATTCCTTCGTTGATATCGCGAAGTCTTGTACTTCTAAATGCGGAGTATTTTAAACAGTATACCGAATAGCGTTTCAAAAATCTTCTTTGTTGATATAAAAAGAGGACATGACGTGAATACTATTTACAGATCTGGTCTGATACTCCTGCTATGTATTTAAAGATTCTTGATAAGATCCGAAGCAGAATCTGCTATATTATCTATCCTGACCTGGCATCTCGGTTCCCGTCACTTTTCCATCGCCGTAATGTTTAGCGCAAAACGTGTAAATTAAATATAATCATTACCAACCAAGGAGTGTAAAATCATTATCAAATCTTTGTCAGAGGAGGAGAGTAAGCACATTTATTTGTACGTCAATGCTGTGAATATCACTGGCATATCTGGTCTGGTGTTTATGCTATGTATTTAGAGAATAAAATCCAAAGACGAATCTGAGATGTTGTCTATCTTGATTTCGCTTCTCGGCTTCAGTCACTTCCCCATCGCCGTAACGTAGCTACGCGGTGTCTTTTCTAAAAATATTTTCATGGTAATTGCTCTGATGAACTTTCCTCTTTGATACCTCAACTTTGTGAATTTAAGCGTAGTACTTCATCATCAGCTGGATCTCGTTATTTTATAGCTGAAATGGTTACATGTAACCGCAGGTTCTATGCTAACAGTTTTTTCTCTCGTGCTTCTTGTCTTTAGAAAGCTGTTCCGGTCTCTTGCTTTCTAGTCAGTTTTGATCTTCTAAAATTTAAATGCAATGTCAATTTGTCTTAACATTATCTTTTGTCTTCTTAATTCTTGTTCTTTTATTGTTCTCTCTCATTAATAGTTTTTTTTTTACATATATTCTCACACTCAGTAACCCCTTGCGTCTTAGTGGCTTTATTGTTTTGCTTGGGGCGAAAAGATAAAAAAATGGCTTCCGCTAATAAAATCACTTTTCTTTAGAATAAAAACAAATTTTCAATCGATTCACCTGCGAATAAACAAATAGGCCACTTCTTCAATCGAGTGCTTTCGCCGCCCATTTTATTTTGATCTTCCTTTATTTTTTTCGTACACACTGAAAGCATTTGGATTTTCTTGAACCAAGGCTCTACCTGTGCCTTCTAAAAATCAATATATGTGCATTGTCATCTTAACAATATCGATAACTTACCGTGGTTACATCACTTCCCCACTTATAATCGTAACTTAAAATATCACAGCACCTTAGCTTCATTAATCATTCAAACAACAGCAACAAAAAATAGGTAGTACATGTAACTAAAATGAAAATTGATGATCTAACCAATGTTGACGCACAAATCAATGACTTATCAATGATCAATGACTAATCTATAATTAGACACTAATCTAATCAATGATGACACCTTGAATAAAATGTGAGGAAAGAAAATCCCAACGTTAATAGAAAAAGCAATAACAGTTAACCTGAAAAGTCTAATTTCCTGAAAAAAATATTTTAAGAAAAAATATTTCAATTGACAGTAACGCTAACACTTCGGACAATGAATGTCGAATGTTTCTTGTATGGAAACGGTTATTTTCTTGATTGTCATTACTCTAGTTTGATGCCTGGATAGATATTAAATTGTACACTAAACCAAAAATGTCAGGTACACCAGAGAGTTATCTTAGGGTTATTCACGTCCACCGAATACAAAAGTACGCAACCTTACACTTGCATCCAGTTTACAGACAGAGAAAAGATTTGTGATACACACGTTTATGTCTAGTCGCACTTAAGAGCTGTGATACAGCGAGACAGTACTGTCTGCGAATGACATAATTTAGCCCTTGAAAATATATTTTCAATCGAGCACTGTTGAATGACATGCTAATTCTACAAACAACAGCCACTTGCGTTAATGCGAAGCTCTTCAGTAAAATGAATGGAGCACTCCGGCTGATTGACATTTATTTATATTTATAGCCCAGTTGTAGAAACTTTGAGTGACACCAAATCGGTTGGGTTTCAATCCTGGCTTGAGGCATTCGGATGTTTAGTCATCAGTACTTATCTGACAATTAGCATCTAGCGGGCAGTCACCTAGTCTTTTATAGCATTCCCCTATTAAATTTTAGCAGGTGCTCAATGCCTTTTTTATTTTTACCTTTTAATGCGAGTTAATTGCAGCTCTAATTTCAAGCATTGAGCAAAATTTCAATTGATTTTTTTGGGAAGTTGGTTGCCACGTTTCGAAAATTGAATACCAATCATATATATATATATATATATATATATATATATATATATATATATATATATATAGTTAAATTCCCAGATGAATTCTGTGGACAAGACAGATTGGTATCAAATGACAATTGGAAAAATCATACATTTTGCCGACGACATTGGGAATTTAACTATATTGTCGACATGGAAAAAAAAAAAAATAATAATAATCCCTTTACTATAAAGGTAATTTACATTAACCAGAAAAAAGGCTTAGACAGAAGCGTCTATCTTTTTAATTTTGAATTTTAATGTAACTATAACAGCAAAAACATTTCGATTTCATTTTTGCCTTGAAAAAGTCGGAAGACGAAACGCGTCGGCAAAATGTATGATTTTTTCCAATTGTCATTTGATACCATATATATATATATATACAGATCACTTTAAGGTTCCATATAATAAGTTATTTCACCACAACCCTTTTAAAGGGCTCTGGATCATCAGACTTTACTTCCAAAAGTAGTGAGAATGATTTTTCATTTCAAATTTTTTGGAAGTAAAGTCTGATGAAAATTATTTAAAAGGGTTGTGTTAAATAACTTATTACATCAAAACAAGGACAAACGTTTTATTCAAACATTTTTTCTCATTTCTTTCTCTCTCTCTCTCTCTCTCTCTCTTTTCTCTCTCTCTATATATATATATATATATAATGTAATAGCCCGAACTACTACCATTCACGATGAATTTATATATCCTCTTGAGGAGACCCTGTATCTTGAAGGACCATTGGGCCTTAAATTCACCCAGACCTCAAGTGAAACTCGTACATACAATCCATCGCTAAAGATGCAGGAAAAATGGTCCGTATCCCTGTCCCTCTCCAGTAAACACCTGACTCCTCATGCTCTCCTCTACTTTTACAAGAACCAGATCAGGCCGATATTTGGATTACTGCCGCCATAGAGCAGGATCTGCCCAGTCCACACTTTTCAGTTTCGATAGAGCCTAAAAGTGTCTCCGCGTCCTTGTGGTTGATAAATTATCTCCCACCATGACATCAATCTGTATATGCCTGTCACTGCACTATCGCTACTTCAATGGAAAGTACTCAGACGAACTACATTCCTTAGTTCCACCAATTCTAACAATCCCGTCTTGGACCTGCCATACCACTCACATTGTAGCAAACCTACCTCATTCCTTTCGTATTCCACTGGTGAGAAGTAAGTTCCATTCGAACAGCTTCTTACCGCAAACCACTGTCCTGTGGAACTAACTCCCAAGAGGATGTTTGTTATATAGGAATAAAGAGTCGCTGCCGACACTTGAGTTTGAACATAGATCGCCAGTGAGCAAACATAAGCGATCCCATTATTGAATTAAGTGAATCACGTGACCATAGAGGAAACGCATAAGTAGAAAGTATCGTAACGACTAACGATCGCTATTTCCAGTCTATCCTCTATTACTATACGGATCACCATTTCTATTCTATCCTCGATTACTATTCGGATCGCTATTTCTATTCTATCCTCTAATACTATACGGACCGCTATTCTCTACTCTATTTACTATACTATTTATCTATTCAGATCACTATACGGGTTACTTTCAGAACGAGTATTATCGAGCAAGTACTATTAGTGCGAAGGTTATTCAACAGCGTTACTATAGTTGTATAGGCGATTACAAAGTCTCTACTACAACGAACATTGCGAAAGTAGCAACGAGTATTCGTTGACACCACAAAACAGTTTTTCCTATCTCTACACTCTTAACCAGTTCAAGCCTAGGATTAACCATTATCTTACCCACCTATCCGAATAAACTGTGAAAAAATAACACCCACCCAGGAAGTCTCACACAGTCTCTCACACATCACATCCGGAGAATGTTTGGTCCGTGTATTGTACGACGAGCCGTGCATCATAGATTGGCTGAGAGTAACGGACTACGTATTGGAGTGAATAAAATGTTAAGTAATATAGATTCAAGTCTCGTGCTATCATTTAATTGACACATAGACTTCATTATACTTATCATTATCATTAAAATCTCAGCTTATGAGGATTTTTGCTGCTGACGGAGAGTGTGCACTCTATTCGTAGATGAACAAAAAAAATTGAAAAAAAATGATCATCATATTCGAAGTATACGTCATTCAAACGCTCTCAGTCGTCAGTGATGTTTCCAGGCTGCATTAATAGTTTCGGGCTTTTCAACATCAGATCCTTTCCCATCAGGTAACTCCATTTGTACAAGCTCTCAACTCGATGGACGTTTGCTACGAATTCTTGTTTTAGCGGAGTTTTTTCCGTTTTGGCAATTGTTTAAAGCACTACAACTGCTGACGCGTGTTGAAATTCTCAGATTATTTAGTATTGTTAAAGTTATCAATAACATTTTTGTCGAGATTTACAAACTCTACGTTTCGTTCAATTTCTCAAACCAATCGATGAAATAAGCTGATTTGTTTGGAGAAATGCTTTGACAAAAAAACTTACTTCGCGGTTTAATAATTTCTGTAATTTAATTTAATTTTATAGACTGGTAAAAATTATTTTAACAAAAAAATTCATTAACAGCAAAGAATAGGTTTCTTTGGATTTCTTACTCTTGAGCATGCAACATACAACTGGTCATACGTAAATATTTCTTTCTGCGACCAAATTTCAACTTTTTGAACCGTTTGGCTTTGTGATTCACAAACGCAGGGTGAATTGGAAACTGGATTCTTGTAGATATGAAACCTTAAAGAAAAGATATGCAAAATGCAATATTGCATTTTTATTAAATAGGCATTTTTTATTTTAATGATTAAATTTTTGTTAAAATAGTGAGAATATTTTGTATGTTAAAAAATAAAACTTTTAATTTTTCGTAAAAGGTTAATGAAAATTTATTGTACTAAGTAATGCACCCTAGTAAAACCAACTGTACTTTATACCTCCTTACCTGCTTACACTTCTCAAAATTTAGTTTCGATCGGTCAGTGTATGGCTATTTTAGAGGGTGTAAGGACGGACGAACGGAAGTCACAGAATTTTATATATAGATTTCAATCGTTCTGCCATAAACCAATGAAATTCTTCCATGCAAGTATGTTTATCCATGGGTTTATTTCTTTTGGTTTCGTGAGAGGTCATTTGCATCAATTCACCTCTTTTAGTGTGTTAAGTCGTTATTTGCAGTCTTCTTTCTTTCCTTCATTTTCTTTCGTTATTTTTATTACCCGCTTGTTACTTTATAACTATTATTAAACTAATTCCTGTCCGTAATGTAATTGTAAAAACAAAAAAGATAAAAAAAAAGATTAAAGTTATTTTTTTTAAAATTTTTCCGTTGAAAATTGTGCCATCGACGTTTCTCCTAGGATGAAAACTGGCATCGAAGCTTTCGTTCTAGCAAGGAAATACCAAGTGAAACCGCAATTCTCTCCTTCGATTCATTTACGCCTGTTCGGCTACTATAGCCCACAGGAATTACTTCTTTCTGCTACACCAACATAACAGTTTGGATCATAACCGATGCCTCTTTGTATCTGCTCGTAATGAGCGTAACTCCTCAACGAGTCAAAGTTGCTGTTCGATGATAGAACGAGACGCCATATAGCCTGACACAAGTTTGGTTCTCGAGATTACTGGTGGCTGTGTAAGAGCAGGTTGAACAAGAGTAAATCCTCAATCCCTCCGCTTTTCAAGCAGTTTCAAGTAGTGTTGTTTATTATTGATAAAGCAGAATGCTTTCCTCGGTTGGGTAGATGAATTTGTTTAGCGACATATCAACCTCTATGGGTTATATAATGCGTTCAAAATTTATATAGTCTAAGCCTTAAAATTGTGTTAAAAATGTTTAGATTTGTTTTCGTGTCTGCTAAAAGAAAGTTTTGCAATGTTACTTCAAAATCGAAAACTAAAAAACGAATACGAAAAAGTAAAATAAAATGTAAATAAAAAATAAGTAAACAAAATAAGTAAATAATAAACAAATTAACGAACTACGAATGCAAACATAAACACAATTAAATGTAAAAATCAGTAAGAAATAATAAAGTAATCAATAAAAAATAACGAGGAAAAAAGTTAACAAATAATACAATAAAAAATCTACAAATAAATACATTCGGATCCACAATTATTTAAAACCAGAAATAATTTAAAAAAAGTTTTTTTTTGCTCTTTTGATTTTTCAAGGAAATTCCTCTCTTTTTTAAACGTCTTATGGATTGAGACGGAGATTTTCTCTTTAGCTCTAAGTTGAAATGATGATCCCTCTTCCTGTTGTGACCTCCTGATCCAGTTTTCCACTTTATTGTTCCTTCTTTTTTAAACCTTGTTCACCGTTCTCTTGATGGTTCTTCAATATTTTTTGAAAATGGAAGCCAGAGTATGAAATTTGGAACCATTACTGAAGGCCTGATCTGAATTTTTTTCCTCTCACCATTGCTCAGTTGGAAAGTCATAGAAAAGCTGACATAAAAACGATTTTAATAAAAAATATCTTTCTAGCTAAATAACTGTTTTTTTTTTCAGTGATTCTGACAACAAATGTTTTCAAGATGGCTAAACGTCATGTTAAAAGCGAAAAAAAGAAAACTCAATTAGTTTAGTTTTTTATTTTTTAGATATTAAACATTTTGTGGGATGGACAATTATCGCATGCTGTTACACGTTGCATATATATATATATATATATATATATTTATATATATATATATATATATATATATGCGTGTATGTTTATATACACATAAAATATATATATATATATATATATATATATTTTTACAAATGGATTTTTTTTTTATTAATCCAAACATATTTGAGTAGATAATCTGTTTTTTTTTTCTGGCGGAACGCAGGTTCAAATCCTGTCGGAGAATGCATATTTTTCTAATAAGATTTCTCGAATATTCTGATTGGTAGATAGAAATAAATAAATATAATGTTAAATAAATAAATAAATAAATATAAGTAGAACATTTACTCAAATATGGGAGTCCATGAAAAATAACGTTTGAGCAATAACAGAAAAAATAAATATATATATGTGTGTATGTGCATATATATATATATATATATATATATATATATATATATATATATATATATATTAGTGAATAGTCTACTTATATCAAATGATTCGAAAATTCCAGTAAAAAATTTATTTCAAATTTGCGCATATAATCAGCAAACTGAAAAGAGTCAAACACACAGAACTCTGAATAGAATATTAAAATAGGATCTAGAACTTCATTAAAGCCAATGAAAATGTTAGCCAACACAGGACCCAGTGGACTTCCCATCGCTACTCTATGTGTTGATTCATGCAATTGTCGAAGCTGAAAGAGAGAGACTTCGTAGCTACCAACTCGACAAGGTGGAGACTTTACAGGGACACGATACAAAAAGTCCGCACAAATTTCTATTGTTTCATCTCGTTCTGTCTATTTTTGAACAGACTAGTTATATCTGTCTGTCTGTCTATCGAAAATTTCAGTATCATAATTTGGATTCAATTTGCGCATGTAATCAGTAAACTGAAACGAATCAGGCCCCCAATACTCTGAATAGAATAAGACATTTTATAATCATTTCAAAAATTCATTAAGCCACTATATATATATATATATTATATATATATATATTTAAAAACATGAACAAAATTGGTCTCAGTGGAACATCCTCTTTATGTATTTTCGGTAAATATACATCCGAGGACGTTGGGAAACTACGGGACGAATATTATTATAAATTTCTTAAGACAAATTTATTCTTATGAAGTTTCAAAAATCTCTTCTGTAATCGGACTTTGGTTTTAAATTATTTAATGTAAGTGATTTCCAATTAACCAAAAAAACTGCTCTCATTTAAAATAGATAGCAAAAACTAACATAGTTCGGAATAATTTAATATCGCCGACACCTTAAAACATTCGACTTTCAAATTATTTAGTAATATAAATATATTCTTTTTTTTAATTGTTTAGCCATAAAAAAAATAAATAATTCTGCAAGGGAAAACCAACAGAATCAGTAGAGGAATTGATAAAGCTATATGCTAAGTCTTTCAGTGGTGCAAATGCTCCTCAGAATTTGGCAGATGAGTAAAGAGTATTTCAAAATTCCTACCATTACAATATTCCTGGGGGGTGGATACAGTAATTCTAAACTTTTGGACAGAACCAACTTCTAATATTCAGACAACTAATAATTTATGTCTGATCTGTGTTATTACATTGAACAAACTGAAAATTTTAATTCAGTTTTAAAAAAATATAAATTATTAGCATTGGTTCTGTTATCAAAAAGATGTAACAATTCCCTCAGAAAGACATTAAAGAAAAAAACTTATCCAAAAGAGAAAGTTTGCGCTACACTTTGCCCCATACTGCTCGATAATGGGCTCTTGCTGAGTTGAGTATTTAAATCAAAAATAAAGAATTTCAGATTAATGAAAGCTCGCTCAACATTATAAAATTAAATTTAACCTTCGAAATGAACTGGAGCAATGTTCCCAGGAATGACATGATATATATATATATATATATATATATATATATATTTTATATATATATATATATATGATTTATATATATATATTATATATAGACAATGAATATATATATATATATATGATTTTTATATATATATATATATAATCATCATATATTATATATATTAATATATATTTATATTTATATATATATATATATATATATATATATATGATTTATATAAATATATATATATATATGATTTATATTATATATATATATGTTATATATATATATAAATGATTATATATATATATATATATATGATTTATATATATATATATATATATATTATGGATATATATATATATATATATATATTTATATATATATATATATATATATATATTTATATTATAAATATATATATATATATATATATATATATATATAAAATTTATATATTTATATATATGTGTGTAATTTCCCAATGTATATATTTTAAGTTTGAAAAATTACAATTTTCGCTTTGCCTGGATGAATTTTTAAAATTCATTTATGAATTTATTACCTGCAAATTTGAAACCGTTTGAAAATGATAAGACAAAATTCGATTAATCGATTTTGCGAAATAAAATAGATACGAAGGATTTCTAAATTTTCTACGCTTCAAAATCATTATATTTATATATATATATATATTATATATGTATGTATATATGTATATATATGTATGTATGTATTTACAAAACAATTTTTTTACAGTGAACTAAAGAATATAAAACAAACACTTATTAATAATAGCTTTCCAAACTATATAGTTGATGAACAAATCAAATACTTTCTTAGAAGTCTTAATACTACGCAAATAGAACATAATTCTGTAATTTTAATTCCAAACATATTAATGGGATTTTTTTTATCGTAATCGAATGAATACTAATTATAAACAAGATGAAAATATATAAAAAAAAATAGTAAATACTAATATATTTACAACAGAACCTAACAAAAATTATATCAATCATATACTACACTAAATCTAGTATATCCAATTAATTATTCGCAATGATTCTTCCCCCTCCCCGTTAGCTGATTTGCAAAAAACCAACATAGTTTACAAGTTCAAGTGCCCTTTGGGAGATTGTATCTCCAATGGATTAAATAATATTTATGTTGGTAACACCACAAACTCACTTTCACGACGCTTGACTCTACATTTGAATGATAACTCTAACATTTTTAGGCATTTAAAACAACATGCCTACCCGCGTACACAATTCCGGAAAATCCTTGTTGAAAACACAACTATACTTAAACATGAAAACAATAAACAAAAACTAAAAAAATTCAAAGCTATATACATAAAACAGTTGAAACCTAACCTGAACAAAATAAACTATGAAATCTCCACAAATATTCTTAAATGCCTATAATTGATAACAGAAGCCATTGGTTTATACCAACGGCTTCCCATACTTAATACTTCTTCTTTTTTCACTCTCGCGTGGTCATGTGTGACGTCATGAGCTGCGGTGCGATTTTCGCTTCCAGCGTCTCGTATACACGAGTTTGTCGTTGCTTTGAAATTTTCATGCAAGCAAAAACAGACTATCATTATTGTTTTGTCCGTGTATTGTTTGATATATTGAAATTGTCATCATCTTTGATAATGGCTTATGTAAGCCGAAAGCTTAGATTGGATTAAAAAACATGTATCAATATGGTGATTTCCTTTCATCTTTCAATGATAATGTTATTAAGCTTATCAGACAATATGAAAGGAATTTACTTAAAATAAATAGACAAAACTTGTCTATATTATTTAATGAAACATGCATCAATGAAAAATTGCTAAATAAATATACACAATATATATATATATATATATATATATATATATATATATATATATATATGAGAGAGAATTTTTTGTTTAATATTATATTTCCCTATTCTTTTGTATTTAATCTTCAAATTATGGTTTATAAAATTTTTTGTCAATGGGATTATTGTTGAGAATTCATCTTTTTCATTTAATTATTCTGAATCGTAGAAATTTAAATTGTCTTTTTCTGCTGTTGATTATTAGAAGTGTCCTCTTTTGTTAAAATCCTTGTTTAATATCTCGTTCTTGATATTTTAGCAATTCGAATGAAATAATGAATTTATGTTACCTCAAGTCTTCTCTTTAATTGTCTGGAGACTGTCCCTCATTTCCTGCCTATATTTTTAATGAAAATAAAAAAAATATAGGACCGTTCAGAAATCGATAAATATCAAATTATTCCAATGCATCTTGAGATTTCGGTATATAAATATGTTATGTTTTTTTTTATTTAGTTTTTTATATTTCTGTATTTGGTTTTCTGTTTTGTCGTTTTTCAAATGGAAACTCGCATTTTGATATAAATTGGTTTCTGAAAATGGGTATATATTCTGTATTCTTCCAATTGATAATTAGTCCATTATTCACTTTCCTTTACGAAGGATTAAAAAGAGTTCCTTTATTTTTTAAGTGTGTTGAAATCGACTCAACGCTATTTGCGTATCATGTTGTTCAAAAGATTGTGAAATTCAATTTAAAACCTATTGTTTAATAAATATATTATCAATTTTTTTAATATTGATTTTTCAACGGTCTCGATTTTCCACCGAATTTATGATACTGAGTTTTCATTTTTCGACATCATCTCAAGGTAATATTCATATAAACACAAATTTTATTGTAACCTAATTATGTATAATAATGGATCACATGCAATATAGGTGGACAATTCATCTAGAAAAACTAAAAATAAATATTGTATTTTTCTATAAGAATTGAGATGAGGTATTATGTAATCTAGTTCATGAACAGATATTCAAATTTTGAAGAAGACCGGAGCGTAATTTTAAAAAATAAAACGTTATATATAAATATGGTAAAAAAGATGAGGTGATAGTTGAGCAATGCAAATAGAAGTAAAATTTTGTAAGCTATTTTGTATGTAATGCAAAAATTTAGAGACATGTCATAATAGATCATTCTATCTTAATAATTCGACAATTTTTAACACCAACTTGAGATATTTCTTGCTAAAAAGTTGAATAATTTTAACTCATTTATCATATATTGAACTTAATGGTTTTTGATAAAGCAAAACAAACTTGCTTTGGATGAAAACAAATATATATATATATATAAAAAAAGGCCCCAAATAAAGGAACCCAAATAAATGACCCCAAATAAAAACCCCCAAATAAAAGACTCCAAATAAAAAAAAAACAAATAAAAGGCGCCAAATAAAAGACTCCAAATAAAGGACCTCAAATAAAAGAACCCCAAATAAAAGACCCCAAATAAAAGGCACCAAATAAAAGACCCCAAATAAAAGGCACCAAATAAAAGACTCCAAAAAAAACCCAACTAAAAGATCTCAAATAAAAGCCCCAAATAAAAAAACCCAAAGTAACGTTAAAATCAGCGAAAATTTTTCATCCTTTAATAGTGAGTTGTGCTTAGTTTAATTTGTAACGTATATAAATGTAGTTAGGAAACAGAAAATGTCGATAAGTTAACGTGGGTCACTAAGCACTGTCTGGGGCCCCAAAAATTCTGAGACAACCCCCCAGTTCTTGGAATTACTTTTCGAGGAGTTAATGCCGAATGAGCCAAATGGAATAAAAGTTATTTAAAATTTGACATTCTTGTGACGAATTTTTCTATTTTTTGGAATCATAGCAATTCATGACTTTTTCTATTATTAAACAATCAAAATGTTGAGTCATGGGATATCAACCAATCACTGAATTCAAAGAACCCTTCTCAATACTGGCCAGAAGAAAATGAAGATCAGACATGAAAAGGCTTTTTTTTCAACTATCGAGGATTTAATTTGGGAAAATGCAAAGGCTGAACTTTTGATTCTAAGGAAAGTGGTAAACATACATTGAATGCAAAAACAGGTTGGCTAGACATACTTTACTAAGTAACACTGAACTCTGAACCCGGAAGAGACGATTCTTTTAAAGTATGCAGGATGCTGATTTTATGACGGTGTAGGCGTATTTTAGTTGTTTAAGAGTTAGCTACGTTTTCTGTGATATTGTTTATTTTTAATAGTTTCGTTTTCACTGTTTCTGTCTGCTTTTAATAACTTCATTTTTTTTGGTTCTGCATACTTTTAATGTCGTCATCTTCTTTGCTACCCTCTACATTTAATGGCCTCATTTATTTTGGTTTTGTTTATTTTGAATAGCTTAATTTTCTTTGGTTATGTTTACTTTTTTTAATGGTTTCATTTTCTTTGGCTATTTCTACTTTAAATGGTTTCATTTTCTTTGGTGCTGTCTACGGATAATGGCTTCACTTTTTTGGTTTTATTTATTTTTATTAACTTCATTTTTTTGGTTACAATCTACTTTTAATAACTTCATTTCCTTTGGTCTTTTCCACATTTAATGGCTTCATTTTACCTGGTTATTTCTACTTTTAACGGCTTCGTTTTCTTTGGTTATGTTTACATTTAATGGATTAATTTTCTTCAGTTATGTATACTTTTAATGGTTTCGTTTTCTTTGGTTATATCTACGATTAATGGCTTTTTTTCTGGTTCTGTTTACTTCTAATAACTTCATTTTCTTTGCTTCTTTCTACATTAAGTGGTTTCATTTTCTCTGGTTATGTCTACTTTCGGCTTCGTTTTCATAAGTACTGTTTACTTTTAACAGATTCATTTTCTATGGTTTTGTCTACTTTTAATAGATTCCTTTTCTTTGCTTCTTTCCCTGTTTTTCTTTTATGTCTACTTTTAATGAAAACGTTTCAATCACACAAAAAGGTCTTATCAATTTTTCTTTGAATTTATATTGTTATTTATTTTTAGGCAAAAATATTTTTTTAATTTTCGTTCTGCTATAATAAAATTATTTTTATAAGAATTTTTTTAGAATATAACAAATAATAACATATGCAACCAGAAATTCATTCATTTTAAAAACAAACTAAAAATTAAGAAAAAACATATTAAAAAATATAGTAATATAAATATATATATAAAATATATATCTCATTTTTTAAAAGAAAGATAAAATAGGGAATCTATTAGCAAAAAAGACGATTCAAAAAAAATTGTTTTTCTTACAA